>PVLA01001164.1:0-30137 GCA_004027455.1 Hydrochoerus hydrochaeris | reverse complement strand
TATCTTTATTTATTTACCCCATGACATTATCAACTTATTTAAAACTGTGATTTGCATAAGAAAACTAGGTCATAATATGATTATCCAGATCATCCAAATTATTTTCTCAAAACAGGGCCTTTTACCTTACATCAAAAATCTACATTAAGCTGGGCGTGGTGGTACATGCCTATAATCCCAGCATTCAGGAAACTGAGACAGGGGGATTGCTGCAAATTCAGGCCAGCTTGGACTACATAGGGAGACCGTGTCTCAAACAACAACAACAAACAAACAAAACAGCAAAAAAGAAATCTACTTTAACACTGCAATTCCTTTCTCTTTTATGTGAAGATTTACTTCCAAAATAAGTACAGTGCATTTATACTGACATGAAGAAGAGCTTATTGTTCATAATTAAGTGAGACAGGTAGGGCAACAAAATGAAACTCCATGAGTGACTCAAAGCGGGGATCCTTGATCCCACGGCGCCAGGAGGCTATGATCATGAGCAGTCACAACAACCAAACTCAGCAAATACGCTGATTCCTATTTCATTCAGTCACTTTTTTTGCAGCCTTGGGCCAGTCACTAACACCTGAGTCTGGATTTCCCAAGTGGAGCCGAAGTGGGTTGGGGATAGAGTCAATCTGTAAACTGTGTGAGTACCTGACAAAGACAGAAGTGCAGACAGGTTGGATCTCACTCTCACTTCCACCTGAGTGTCACCACACAGCTCTTCTGTGTGGTATCTATGTGAAATTTTATTGTGTAAGCTTGAAAATCACTCTTAAGCCTAAAATCCAATAATTCTGGATAATATACTAATGTTTGCAACTTACTCAGAAATGCATAAAAAATACAGTAAAAAATAAAACATAGTTACATGGAGAGATAAGTGGTAGAGTAAGTTAACATAAAATGTTAAACAGCAGAACTTAAGAAGGTGACAGTTTATAGTCACTGTAGAATTACTTCAGCTTATCCTGTATGTTTTAACATTTTCATAACAAAATGTTAGAAGGAAAACAAATCTGTGATTGCAAGACAGGATGATAGATGGATGGATGGATGGATGGATGGATGGATGGATGGATAAATTTATTTTTGAGGCAAGGTCTCTCTATGTAGTTCAGCCTGGCCATGACCTCTGCAATCCTCCTGCCTTAGCCTTCTGAATACAGGGGTTAAATACATAAGCATGCACCACTTCACCTGGCTACCAAGTTATTTTAAACCTTCACCAAACCAAGATCATAATAATACAATTAATATTGGATCCTCATATGGATAAGGAGAATCATACTAAATAATCAGTAGCAGTGAAAATCAGGCTTATTCAAATTTAAGCATCTAAAATATTTCCAAATAACTTATTGCAGCCAGGTCTCCAATATGAAAGGGAGTAAATCCTGTTTTTAAAAATATCATGAGAGAAATTTAGAATCATAGAAAAACCTTCTTATAAAATTCCACTAAGGCAACCTTTACTTTTTTCTCACTTAAAACTGCTCTTAGAATTCAAGGGCATTTCATTCCAGGTTTTTTTCTACTATACATAGACAGGATAACTTCATTTTACTTTTAACTATAATCTCAATATTTATCCTACTTATCTTTCTAATCATGAGCATTTTATCCTTATCAAATATTCAAAAGCAATTTAAAGGCAGCCTAAAATGTTAAGATGTGGATGCACCACTTTATAACTGGATTTTGGGGGGCCAGGGATTTAGTACAGTAGAGTATGCACCTGTCTGGTAGGCGCTAGGTCATGAATTTGATCCCCAATACCAAAATAAATAAATAAATAAACAAACAAACAAACAAACAACAAGCAACTATAACTGGGTTTTTTTAAACACTTAGCTCAGCCTAAAACTTTGTTCAAACAATGCTGTGATTAACATTCATATAGATTAATCTGTTTCCAAATGAATTCCTCAGTATAAATTTCTAGAAATGCTAGAAAGATTATTATTTTTAGTATATGTGCTGCAGAAGCAAGCAGTTATTAAATACTTGTTGCATACTGCAAAGGTGCATCCAGGAAAGGGGAAGTAACTCACACCCTGGCAGTTCCTACTGTGCAGGGACCTAGCTCAAATCCTGTATTAACAATGAGCAGCACTGCTTTAATTTTCAGTTTTGCTACTGGCTTTGGAATTTGGGAGCTATACATACAAAATCCAGCTCTACTAAGTAGTTCCATAAAAGAATCCATTAGATAATTCTTATATTGTATGCAGGTTGTTATAAATATCAAAGGAGATAAGAAGGCTTATACTTAGGTCAAGTATTTACCCACCAAAGTCCCTGGCATATAAAAAACTGCCAGTTATCCCTTCCTTTAAATGTGCTGATTTGTAAGAATAACAACTGTCCTATTGGGCCAACATGATTAAAATAAAAAAGCAGTCACTGCAAAAGATGACTAAATTTATTTTCTTAGTTTTTTGAGACAGGATCTTGCTATGCAATTCAGGCTGGTCTTAAATTCACTATGTACTCCAGGGCGGTCTTGAACTACAGCAATCCTCCTGCCTCAGCTCCAGAGTGCTGTAATTTCAGATATGCAACTACACCCTTCTTGAATTTCTTAATGGAAGGAGACTAGTGAAGGAATACTTTAGTGATGGTCACAAGGAAAGGAGAGTAAATTTCATGCTACATTTCAAGTGCCTGAGGAACACATGGAATATGTATTTGAGTGTCAAGACTGTTTTCTGAGAACTGCCATCAAATCCTCCTACTCATGATTCCCAATCAAGGAGCCCAGGCCAGTAACCATACTGTAACCATACCACTGAGGAAGCTGAAGCAGGACGATCACAAGTTCTAGTCCCACTTGGGCAATTTAGCAAGACTCTGTCTCAAAATAAAAATATTAAAAGGGCTGGGATGTAGCTCAGTGCAAAGGCCCCAGATTCAATCCCCAGTGCCACCTAAAACAAAAAATTCCAATGGAGGATAAAGTTTAAATTCAGCACACTAATGGGTATTTTACTGTCTAAATGGTATCCAGGAGTCATGGGGAACTCTGAAAGGAACAGGAAACCATGGCTAGCAAATAAGGCTTAATAAGAAAGGGAAAGGAATCAAAAGCGATTACCCCGAACTGGGTGATGGAGAGGGGTGGGGAGGTGAGCCTTACATCAGGACAAAATAGATTGTTAAATCTCAGCATCTTCCTCTGACTGCTGAGTTAGACCTTTGCTTAGGAGATAGCCAGTGCCTGATCTGCTCTTCAAGGAAGAGATGCATCAGAAGGGTCACACAATAGGCCAGTTTCCCTTGGATGCACCATTATTTAAAACACAGTCTGCAGTGCATTAAGGACTATGTAATCAACTTAGTGTGACAAAATTTTTGTGTTTTTTTCTTTGTCTGTTTTTTTTGGTACCAGGGATCGAACTCATGACCTTGCATTTATCAAGCAAGAGCTTGAATCACCGAGCTAAATCCCAGGCCCTTTTAGCTTTGTGTGTGTGTGTGTGTGTGTGTGTGTGACAAGATTTTTAAAAGATGAAATTATATAGGGGAAACAAAAAGTGTACCACATATATAGAATGTATTTTTCTGCCTCTTAGTAACTTAATATTTCATTAAGTTTAAATTTAAATTGATTTATTTTTAAAATTAAGTATTTGATTTCTAAACTAAAACTATTATAAATTTTAGTTCTGCTTCCTTTGAGATAACAACACTGTATTATTAACTTTCTCTGAGAATTATTTTTGGTCAATAATTACTTCAAGTCAAACCACAGACTTCAGTGCTACTCAAGAGTAAGATTCTTTAAAAACACTGATGATATTACACTAGTCAAATCATACCTGTAACAATTCTACCAGTTGGTTAACCTTAATGTTTATACCTGAACTAACAAAACAGACACCTTGTATTTCATAAGGAAATATTGTAACACTTTTTAAGCTTAGATTTCCTGGAGACCTTGGCAGAGAAGTTCCAAACAGAGAGGACCAGGCAGACTCCAAGCCATATTTAAAATAACTAAATTTGGAAAATGTGAGTAATAGCTTATCAATACTCCAATTTCTTCCGTTATAAAAATATAATGCATATGTGTACACTGTACACTGTCCCAAAATACTAAAAGATTTTATTTATGAAAAGATAAAATCAATCAAAATAAGTTTTCATATCAGAAAATTTTATCACACTTCTCAAAATGAAAAATTTAAGCTTAAGAGCTCTGTACTGGCAATTTAAAGTGCTAGTATTTTGTCCCTTACTGTTTTGACTTATTTAATATTATTTACTAACTCAGACAAAAACTGCATTCTAAGTATTAGGTGAAATCTTCCTTACAGTTGTTGTTCGGTATAATATTGCCAGAGTGTTATTAAAGTATTATTATATCACATTAAGTTCAAAATATCAATTTTAGGGGCTGTGGATTTAGCTCAGTGGCACAAGTACCTGCCTGGCACACAAGAGGTCAAGAGTTTGCTCCTTGATACCAAAACAAAACAAAACAAAAAATATCAATTTTTACTTAGGCCTCCAGTACTTACTCAAGGAAGAGCCATGTAGAAGTGCACAGTTGGGACAGTGATACAGGTCAATGTCAACAGCATGGTGTTCTTCTACTCCAACACAACTAAAACAGAGAAAAATAAAAGTCAATACATAAAAAAGTTTGACAACCTATTTGTAATACAAGGCTTGGTTGGAACTGAGAATATACAAGAAACTCACAAGCAAATTCTGTATAGCACAGAAACATGCACAAAGAAAAATTTTATTCTCTTCTTTACACACTTACTACTTGTCACATGTGGGGGAGAATATACCCAAATATATACTAAGTGAGTCACTCACCAGCACTGTAGAAATGAGAAATAATGTAATTACAAGCCATAAAATCATTAACCATTATGCAAATGCCATTGTTATGGAATTAATGTCGTAAGATATGAATCAAAAGTCATAAAGCAAATCTGAAAACTTTTGTTGAACAACAACAAAAATGCTACATAATCAATTTGTAGAATGCAGAATCTACAAACAGAAATGTGTATCTTTAAATGAGTGTTTTAGAGGGGAAAAAAGAGGATGGAATTACTGAGTTAAACATATGCCTCAAAAAGTGACAAAAAAATAAACCTTAGCCACAGAAGCAAAGAAAAGTAGAGATGTATGACACAGAAAACAAACACACAACACAGTATCAAAACCGAAAACTAATCATTTGAAGAGGCTTACAAACTTAAAAAAATCCTAGCAAGAAAATTAAAAACAAAATTAAAAAAAAAATCCTAGCAAGATAAAAGACATAACCAATATCCAGAATAAAAAAAAAAGACAAAAACAACTGATTCTGCTAAACAAAGTATGGAAGAGGATATTACAAATAATTTATGCTGAGATGGAAAACTCCAGGTCCAGATGACCTCACAAGCAAGTTGTATATAATAGTCAAATAAAAATTTTAATATTATGTAAAACTTACCCCAGAAGTAGGAAAAAAAATTTATTCCTTAACTCATGACAATATAACCTTGGAACCAACACTTGGAAAGGATGAGTCCAGGTCACTCTCACATAGCAGCAAAGATGCAAATATCAAGGGGGCTTCCTACCAGGAATGCAAAGTGGCTTGTAACACTAAAGATTCTAATATTGAAATGAACCACATCAATAAATTCCGAGAAAAAAAGTGACCATTTAAAAAGATTTGGGGCAAGTTATTTGATAAAAGTCAGTATTTACTTTGGTTAAAATGCAAACAAACAAAACCTCTTAGCAAACAAAAGAGTAGATGATACTTTCAGAATCTAATAAAGCATGCTTCTAAAAAATCCCATGCATGTATGAAAGCAGTCACTTTCAGATTAAGAACACAACAAAAATGCCTGTTATCACCACTTCTGATAAACACTGCACTAGAAGAATAAGCTGGTAGGGTAAAATAAGAAAAAGAATTAAAAGGTACAGGGATTGGAAAAAAAAAAAGCTGCATTTACAAAGGCAGTGGTTGCACAGGCAAAAACAAAAACATGTATCTAGTGATAATTATCAAAATCAACAAAAAAAGACTAAGGCAAGGAATATTACTGCAAGTTTGAGGCCATCATAGGCTTCATAGTGAGTTCAAGGCCAGTCTGAACTACACAGTGAGACCCTGTCTCAAAAAAGCAACATCAAGAATGAATCAATAAAAAGAGTACAACAGGGGCTGAGGATTTAGTTCAGCGGCATAAGCGCCTGCCTTACAAGCAGGTGGTCGTGAGTTCAATCCCCGGTACCAATAAAAAAAAAAAAAAAAAAGACTACAACAAACAGTACACTTTTACCACACTAAAAAGTAATCACATTTCCATATACTAACAATATTACTTCCATGTGGCAACAATATAAAGTTTAAAAATGAAATAAAACAACATGTGCAACTGCATTTTAAAAAATGAAATGAGTGGGCATGGTGGCATATGCATGTAATCCCAGCATTCAGAAGGCTGAGGAGGCAGGAGGATCACTCCAAGTTCAAAGCCATCCTGGACTACATGGCAAAACCCTGTCTCAAAATAAATAAATAAATAAAAATAAAAAATCAAGTTACATTAGAATAAATTTAACAAAAACTATGCAAGCCCTCTTAAAAGAAAATTATAGAACATTACTGGGATAGTTTGAAGAATATTTAAATAAAGGGAGAGAACTAAAACTATATTTGTCCAATTGGAACTGAAAAATCATGGGATGAAAAAAATCATGGGATGTAAAGTTCAATAACACAAAGATACAAATTTTTCTCAAAGTGATTTATAGAGTCAATGTAGTTCCAATCAAAATCTGTGGAAACTGACAAGCCAATTCTAAAACTGATGTGGAAATGTGAAAGGCCAAGAATACGAAGGCAGGCAGGTATCCCCAGCGGGGGAAACACTTTAGTAGGGATCAAGGCTTATTTTCAAACTACGGGAATCAAGGTAATTCGTAACAGATGGCAGGGCCCACAAACAGTCTCACATACATGCAGACACTTGTGTGTAACACAGGAAGTGCTGTCTCAAAAAAACAAAACAAAAAAAAAGACAGGAAGAAAGAGATGGATTACAAAAGCAAGAGAGTGGTTTCCTCTTGGGATTTGTGATCTAGAAAGAATGGAGGGGTCTTGCAGCCGTGGTGACTGTTATTACAAGGGTTTATATTTTATAATTAATTATTTCATTAACTGTATATTTATGTCTTACATACTTCTCTATTGTTATTTCATAATTAAAATAGGATAAGGGTAAACTCTTTTCTATAACTGTAATGGTTGTGTCAACTTGAGAAGTTTACAAGCTTAACTAAATAGCAGGGCTTCAGGGTCCTCACTTTGTAAACATCCTCAGCCTGTGCAAGAGGAGGGCACTGAGACAGTGTGAGTGCTATACTCACCCAGGGCCGGGTGCCTGCTTGCAATACAAGGGAGAAAAAAAGACCTGCTCCTCCACTTGCTGTTGCTACCTTCTGCCGCCTTGAACTTTTGTCCCTCACCACGCTACCGTGCCTTGGAGTCAGCTGATTCTAGACCGAAATCACAAACTGTGAGCCAAATAAACCTTTCCTTCCTTAATTTTGGGCATCAGGTATTTTGTCTCAGTAACAGGAGAGAGAAAAGTAACTAAGACAATAACCATATAGAAAATTAACAAAATTCTTGGACTATATTAATTCAGTAACTACAATGACAAGTCAAGCACCATGAATTTGGGTGACCTCCATGTACCCAAACAAGCCTGTGCTTACTTGAGAACTCCTAACACATTTGCTACCATGAGGCCTCAGAATCTGAAGACAAAGGCAGGGGATATAGCTCAACTGCACAAACCTTGCACTGCCTGGCAAGTGCAAGGTCCTGAGTTTGATTCCCAGTACCCCAAAAACATAAATAAATAAAATCTTAAAAAAGAAAATAAAAAGTCTGGAGATATAGCTCCAGAAGTACAGTGCCTGCCTGGCAAGCACGAGGTTGGAAGTTTGATTCCCAGTACAAAAAAAAAAAATCTGAAGACAGCCTGATGTGATCAAGTCCAAAAAGTCTAAACCAACCAGGTATGAAAAAAATAACATGACCTTTCTATATGAATACTTAATGCATATAACTGTATAGAGAAATTATACTTTGCCTCTGGAGAGAACAAAAACTTACTATATTTGTCCAGCTGGAACTGAAAAAAAAGTGATTATGCTAATCCTAACTGTTTAAAGTTTGTGTGTTGTTTGTCTGGAGTTGTGATGCTGGGGATAAAACCAGGGCCTCAGGCACGCTAGGCCCCTGCGGTAGCCTACCCCTGGCTACCTTATTTCTGTGACTCATAGAAAAGGTTAAGACTCACACTTTTGGAAGACTCACACTTCCTGATTTGAAAACTTACCTAACAAAGCTACAGCAACCAAGACTGGCATAATGCAGAGACAAAGGAGATCAATGAAGTAGAAACGCAAGTCCAGAAATAAACCCTTACATTTACTGATTCAGTGGAAAAAGAAGTCTTCAACAAATGGTACCAAGACAATACACTACAAAGAAACTCATCTGGATGTCTACACAGCAGATACACATTTGCTAAAACTACACAATCACTAAAATAAAGCACACAAGTAAATCTTCATGGCCCTGAATCAGGATACAGTTTCAAAGAAGGCATAAAGAAGTCAATCTGGAGAATGAAAGCCCAAGAAACTCAGTACCTTGCCGGGCACTGTTGAGAGTCCACCTGAGGTTTGTGACAACAAACTGCAAACTATTTCTGCACAGTAACATGATTTAATTCAGCAACATTCAGTCACATAGTAAAAGACCAGAGCGGGAGGTGAGGCCCACCCAGACTTGGAGTTTTTACAGGAAAAGTCAGAAAGAGTTGAGGATCTTTACCAGAGAGTTAATATAATGATGGTCCATGAAATTTAAGCTGGACTAAAGAGATGTGAAGACAGAAGAACATAGTGAGAAAATGGTCTCATTGTGGTCCTAGACTGATTCAGTGGAAGGCCTTGAGCAAGTAATCTGTAAGGAGCAGAGATTATACTCAGAGTAGAATGCTTAGAATTTGATGTATCTGAGGTAGTTTCATCTACAACAGAGATTAAAGTCCAAGTGTGAAAACGGGGCAGCTAAGATGGGGCGAATAGAAAGATCACTACAGATAGATGAGCAGATGTGTAAGAGCTCAAAACCAGACTTCATTTAGTCAGTACTCAGTGCTATTACCCTCCCACCAGAACAGAAATTCAAGGCCAGACACCGATCTGGTGCTCCTGGAAGCTCATGATTTGTCTTGTCAGACTCTGTCCTGCCCTTGAGTACCACCCACATTCCTCACTGTTACCCTGCAATGGTGATACCAGAGAGGAGAAACATGTCAGACGTGTCTTGAAAGACCTACAGCAGCTCTTATAATAAACTCACTGGTGAATATCTAAGACACATAAATAAGGACAATTCCCTCTATAAAGAAAGAAAGTAAGGAACATTCAAAACAGAATAATGGCCGTACCAGCAAACAAACCCAGTCTGGGAACCAATGCCATGCACAGGCCACCACTAGAGACTGGGAACAGCTAGACCCAAGCCTCTCCCCATGAGTCAGCACCATTCAAGGACTGGGGGGAGAAAGAACAATGGCCACATCAGCAAACAAGCCTAGTCTGGAAACCAGCACCACACACTGGCCGCTGCACTGGGAATGGCCAGACCCCTGGCGCTCAGGCTGGCAAACAAGAATTACCACCTCTCGAGGACACTACCACCCCATCAGGGACCAGCTTATCCAGAGAAACACAGGCTGTGATGCTAGCTATAGAGGTGAAATGCAATTGGATGTTGTGGTGCTTTGGCGTTTCACTAACTGCAGGTCTAGGGCCAGTGGTCTGATCATGGGTTCAGAGGACAGTGGTAGGCAGTGTGGCATCTAGAGGGATCTCCTGCTGAGGGCTGCAGCCACTGTGGATTCCCTGTGGTCTTATTCTGAGGTCCTATATCATTTCCATTGTTTTGTTGGATTGGGTTTTTTATTCTCTCTTGTTTTGATTATATTAAAGCCGATGGCAGGAGCAGGTATTCCAAAGATAGCAGGACATACTATGGTGGCAATTTGGGATTCACTATTGGCTTGTTCTGAAACCCTTCATTGCATTCGTCGTTTGTGTTTATTGTTTCTATTCTATTCTGTTCTGTTTGGTTTTTACTATGTCCCAAGTTATCTGCAGCTATTTTGAAGATATCAAAAGACATTATGGTAACTATTATTGATTTTGTAATATTTTGAAGTCCTTTATCTCTTACACTGGTTTGTTTTGATTGGTTTTATTTTATCTACTTTAAAAGACAAGACAAGACAAGACAAAGACAAGACAGAGTCTAACAAGTCCAGGACACTGTGGGCAAAACTTGGCCACCCATCCTCAAAGATCCCTGATTTCCTCTGCCCACTGACTACCTTCACCCCCATGTGGTTTCACCCTATATAATCTGATCTACAAAAAAAGGCAATGATGTTTTCAGGATTGGTCAGTTCTCACTAACTGCCAGAACATTAATAGCTACATTTTGAAATTTCAACACATAGAAAATTTGGTAAATCAGTTTAAAAATTAAATTTGATTTAAACCTAAAAATATAATTTTAGCCAGGTACAGTGACACATGCCTGTAATCCCAGCACTTGGAAGGCTGAGTCCAGAAGGGTGCCAGAGTGTGAGACCAGCCTAGACTACATAGAGAGTTCTGGGCCTGCCTGAACTATGAAGGGAGACTCTGTCTCAAAAAAACAACATAAAAATACAATTTTAAAAATCAAATTTACCACAAAAGTCTAATATTTGGATCTTGGAATGGTACTAAAAGAATTACTAAGCTTCAGTTTCTTTCAGAAAGGTGACTTCTCCCTATTCTTTATTAAGTTACTCATGTTATCCCTTCCTCCTCCCACTAAGAGACTTCTGGAATCACAGTAGTTTTAAAGATATATAAACAGTAAATGTAGAAGGACACAAAATTCACTACTGTGAAAGCAAATGTGTAAGAATCACTTTCAAACCTGGCACAAAACTTTCTTTAGTATCTTCCATTCCATTTGTTTCTTTCCTTCAAATACAGACCATCTCATTTCTTCCTTAACAGCAAAACATTCAATGTTTATTAGACCACTCTGTGTGTGTGTGTGTGTGTGTGTGTGTGTGTGTGAGAGAGAGAGAGAGAGAGAAAGAGAGAGAGAGAGAGAGAGAGAGAGAGAGAGAGAGAGAGAGAGAGAGAGAGAGCACCCGCAGGGTCTCCTGTGGGGTGACAGTCTGACCTTTGCTGAATGCCTTCCATCTACACAACAGCCTCAGTGCCATTTGGTGAGGGGGCAGTGACAACTTTAGCACTTTCCATTGTCTTAATCTTCTGAAACTGTTGCTTAGGTAGCTTGTTGGGGTGGGGGAGACACCTGATGACAACAATGAATTGAATTAATGACTAACCAGAATTCCCTACCATCTGCCAAATCTTTTTTTTTCTCAAGGATATGCTCCCATTTATACTCTCTACTCTCAGTGTGAGAAGAGTGGGTGGTCACATTCTTCCCAAATGGGCTGGGGATTTTAGCTCAGCAGTATAAGCTTGATGCTGGCAAGTGAGAGGTCATGAGTTTGATCCCCAGTACCATGAGTGGATTTCATCAAAATGCCTCTTGCTTCACATGCTCTCCCCATTCTTTAGCAAACAATCTTACATACCCTCCCTAATCTTTGAAGCCCAGCACAAGTCCTCCTTTGTGAAACTTCCTTGAGAACCCCACAGAAAGTCCTTCAACATTTTATTAATATACATTTCTATTTATTTTGACCTAATATTGAGCTCCTTTATGTACTCTGAATTTCCTGAACTGCACTCCCTAGGACTATGCTCAGTACCAAGTACATTGTGAACCCAGTGAAATGTCTGTTGATTATTAACTTCCTGGAACATTACTAGTGTGGTAAAGCTTTTAAAAAACTGCTTAGCTTTGATTTTTTAAGGAGTTGGTACAAACAGGAAAGGTAACAGTTGGTAAAGGAGAATATTATAATCTTCAACATACAAAAATTAGTAATTGTTCTTTCTTTAGATGGTAGAAAGGTGTGGTGATGAATTTATGCATTTTAAATTTTGCGTCAGCACAAATTTTACCTGTGTATCAAAAATCTACCTTTCCATCCAAAGCATCTAACTACTTCATTGTCAGCATGGCATTTGACAAGAGGGCTATCACTGTGTATACCTAAAGCCCACACTAATATCAAATACCTAATAATTTAAGATAAACTCTACAGTTCAGAAAAACCCAACTTTGTAACTTTCTTGCTGACATACAAAACTATTTTCACAAAATTAAGTGCTTTTCTTTATAAATTAAGAATAGTGTGTTTCAACTTTTGTGCAGATTATACTTTTACATATCACAGCTGCTTACTGGCACACTACAAGGTACACTTCACAGGACATATTTAAGAGGTATCTGAACTAAGTATATATCCTGAATCAAATTCCTTTTGGTTGACAATAATCTCAGAATGAGACAATTTGCCTACCTCCAGCAGCTGGCCTCAAGCTTCCTATTGTTCCAGAGCTTTGAGAGTTATTTCCGACCAACTAAGAACATCTATGTTAATAAGATAATACAATACAAAAAGGAAGTAAACAAGGAAATGAGAGGAAAATAAGGGAGGACAGGGACAAATAGGTATCTTTTATGGTATGAAACACTCCTTAAATTCCCAAAGTCTTGTTGACAAGCTTCTAATGAAGTGATGAATACGTGAAATACATTCATGTAAATCTTTAAGATTTACATGCTGATTGACACTTGAAACTATTTACTTCTGGAGGGCAAAACACATGCTTATTGTTTTGCTTGTCACTAAGCACAGAGAGGCAATGCACATTATGAAAAAGTACAAACCATTCTCTCATGAAAGTAATGGTTTCTACTAGAAGCTTCCAAAGAAAACAGTATTTAACACTTCGGAGATAGTCAAACAGTTAAGTGTCCTCTTCACTGTCCTGCAGTCATTGTGCTGGCCACTCCACAGCTCAAGCACCTCTCATTCCCCCTTACCATCTACTTGCTGCCTACCTAACTACCCAGGCAGTGGCAAAGCTAGGATGCCAACAGTGCCCAGTGGATCTGATATTTTGCAAAAATAAATATTTGTAACAGTGATACAGCAAATAAATGCCTCCTAAAATGAGTATTATGTGAGAATTTAATTCAAATTTTGTAAATCATCATGGGGGAAAGAGAAAACTTGCCTGGATAATAAAAGATAAACAGTATCAATTTCACAGATTTGCTTAGTAATGTTTCTAAGTTAAAGGAAGGATTTTTGACAGGTTTCTGTTTTTGTTTTTTTGGTGGGGTCCCAGGAATCAAACTCAGGACCCAAAACTTGCCAGGCAGGTGCTGCGCCATTGAGCTAAATCCCCAGCCCCTAGGAAGCATTTTTAAAGCATGTTATCAGTAATGTATGAAGCAAGTAGATTGGTATGCGTGTGAGAACCTATGACAGATGTGGGTATTTGCATCTATCCCTTATACACAGGTATGAGAGACAATGGCTGTTTTGCACAGCAAGTTTCGTGGTGTACTTTGCTATCTTCCTTCTCTGTCCATTCCACTTCCCTTAAATCAAAGACAGGCAAAACTTGAACCCTAACTGGTAAGAGTTTTTAGTATCAGGAATGGATCTAGAGAAACACAATTGTAAGGATAACATGAACTGAATCAACAGACACAGGGAGTAGGGAGGGAGAAAGAAGGGGAAGGCAAAACAAACCTTGTTTCTAGCTGATTCCACCATCACAAGGTATCTCCCCAAAAATAAAAGAAATAATGCTACTTCCTTTGTGTATTTTTACTGATAAATTCCACATAATGGCAAATAGAAATATGATGCAAAAGTTTGCTAGAATCTATGAAATGTTTGCTGAGTCAAGACTTAAGGAATTAACATTCCAAGAAAACTTTTTCTACAGCACCTTTGGACTCATTCTAACTAGAGCTCTCACCCTTGGCTGTGTATTTAGATCTCCTCTAGAGCTTTTTGAAACTTTCACTGAGTAGGCAGCATTGGAAAAAATGAAATAGCTCTATAGAAGGGATACAAAACATCTACAAAGTAATGCTGTAAAGCAACAAAATCAGGTACAGAAGACTTTTACAATATACCCCTACACACACACACAAACAAGTTTGCAAATGCAAGATATGTGTCTGGAAGTGTATGCAAAAAGTTGGTAGCAAGATGAATGGATGCAGAATGGGGGAGAGGGAGAATTGCTAGTATTTAGCCTTCTATTTTTGAAATTTGCCGTGTGCTGTTTAAGGGAATGGGAAAAGAAAGTTTCCAAGTCCCATCTTCAATCTATAGGGAAATGTTCATTAAATGGGTAGGCCAATAATCTTTATTCTTAACAAGTTCCCCCTGGTAATACTTTTGCAACCAACTATAGAAAATGGCATTGGGCAACCAATGATCTAAAACTCTAGCAAAAGCTAGCACAATACCTTATCCATGGCCACTGGCTAATCTGTTACCCCAATTAGACTTTAGGTTCCTTATAAGCAATACTAATATGTAAATCAGAATTTGCTACTCCCACCAGATCTAGTAACACTGATTCCATGTGAACTCACACAATGTTCATATTTTTGTTAATTAAAAAGCAATGCAGGATTTTTGACTACTCAGGCTTAGTTATAGCCAGAATCTTATTATACAGGAAGAAAGGTTATTACAGATTTATATAAAATGCTCATTTACTTTGTTTGCCTTTCATGTGGTCCCCAAATGTCCCGATAGGAACTTGACTTTTCAAACAGATTAGGCTATAAATAGAAATGAACTGATTTTAAAGAGATGAAGTAATAGTCATCAGAAGTCTTTTAATCCAGTTCCAATTTTATTTCCCATTGGAAGTAAAGGAAAGAAAGCTACACTTTCTCAGGCCAAATGACACCCATAGAAAATTAAATATGCATAGAATTAAACCATACAGTGGAACAAAACTTTTATATCTAGGTCACTTAAGTCATGAATCAGCTAAGAGGACAAGAGTCAACTACAGCAGATTCTCTTTACTAACCTTTCTCATCTCAGAATAGTCCCAAATTCTGCATCTAAAGGGAAAGGTTGCAGGCCAGTCCAAGCAAAAGCAATTCATATTAGAAAACTTTCTATTTGGACATAAACTATGACAGAATTCTACAAGGGGTTAATACTCTAACTATGCTTCTTCATTCTTCATTAAAAATGAGTTAGAAGGGGCTGGGGATTTAGCTCAGTGGCTTAAGTGCCTGCTTGGCAAGCGCAAGGTCATGAGTTCGATCCCCAGTACCAAAAAAAAAAAAAAAAAAGAGAGAGAGAGACTGAGAGTTCGATCTCAGGCACAAAAAAAAAAAAAAATAGTGAGAGCAGGGTTTGGACCATGAAAATCTTGACATGATCTATAATAAACATCGTGCTAATTGAAATTTTATGTATGACCTTTTGGTCATAGAATTTCAAGAGGATTGTAGATAAGCAAAACGAGTAGTACTGAGTTGTCCACAGAAGGCCAACAGTAAGCACTGGACCACCATAATCCAAAACACACAAGTCAGGGCATCATGGAAAGCACAGTATGTAAGAAGGTTTTTATGTATTTACACATTGGATTCATTTAAATGATAATGTGTCATACATTCTCATCAAAGTCCTCTTTAAATTCTTAATCTCCAATATAGATCAGATGATTAGTGGCTAGCAAAAATATGAGCAGTCTATGCTTTGCACAGCAGTATAAAACCATAAAAACAACCACCCCAGAAAAAACCATGCAGTCATCTTAATAATCAATGGTAGAAATTACAATTGTTCCATGATCTTTTAAAATGTTCATCTAGGACCAGGGATTTAGCTTAGTGGCGTAAGCGCCTGCCTGGCAAGCATGAGGTTGTGAGTTCAATCCCTGGTACCAAAAAATAAAATAAAATAAAATATTCATCTAAACATTAAAAATTCTCACATGTGGATAATAACAGAGAAATGAAAAATAGTACAATTCTGATTTAAATATTTAAAATAGTATATTTAAATATTTTAAATAGTAAAAATATACTATTTAAATTTGAAAATTTAAATAGTATATTCTGATTTAAAATATTGTGCAGTTGAGCATAATGGCCCATGACTATAATGCCAGCTATCCAAGAGGCTGAGGTAGGAGCATCCTAAGTGAGACCAGCCTGAGCAACTTACTGAATTAGTGAGACCGTTTCAAAATTTAAAAAAATGTTCTAAAGGCCTGGGATGTAGCTCAGCAGTACAGCATGGCTGGGTTTGTCCCCAGCATCACAAACACCACCACTGTGCAGCAGGCTGAATGTGCCTCACCAAGTGCCTCTGACTGCGTGTCTAGTGGTTGGTGACATCAACATCCCTGCTGTCGGTTATTTTATTATTGTAGCTATGTCCAGTTCACTTTCACTTCCAGTAAGATTACTCCGGTTTCTATGCTGCACTTTCATCTTCATGGGGCATGCCCCTCTTCCAAGTACCCATTCTGGTAATATGTTGTATGGGTTTGTTACTAGGAGGCAAGGAGGCAGCACAAAGACACATTTTCTGGTCTGTGGGAACTGAAGGGCAGATGCAGAGCCCATGTTGTGATTTCAAATCGACACACTGAAGAGTTAATTGCAATCTCTGTATTCTACGCACTCACAGGTAGTACATCATGGTGACTGAGTTTGAATCCTGGGGAACTAATGTCACCTAACTCAGTCAGTATAAAATAAATCTGCATGACAGAACAGTGCAACATGAGGACAACTGCCTATTTTGCATTCTCTAAGAATCCATTTTTAAAACTGTGATCTATAGATGCTCACAAGAAGATTCCACAATTCATAAGCCTGAGGGTAAAGGCTAAGACCTTTATTTACCAGCAAAAAATTTCTCAGAGAATTCAACAAGTTAACAAATACTTGGAATTTTTACGAGGGCAATGTAGTATAAGTAAGAAATACTGCACTCTGATCTCAGGTCTTTTTCTCTTTTTTTCATGAAATACTTCACAGTGCTATTATTTTCCACCTTAGGAAAATGCTTTAGAAGTTAATTTTCAGACTCATTAGCTGTAAAGTTTGTTAGGTTGTTTGTTTGAGACAAAGTTTGACATACAGTTCAGGGGGGCCTTGAACTCACTATGTAGTTCAGTCTGACCCCAAATTCATATTGATTCTCCTGTCTCAGCCTTCTGAGTGCTAGGATTACAGGCATGCACCATGCCTGGCAAGTTTGTTTTTAAGCGTATAACTGTTTATAACAATTTCACAATTTAAATTTACACAATTAAAATTTTATGTTTTACAATTCTACAATTGGCACGAAGTACCAATAAATCATATGTATTACAAAACCACCTTTACCATAGGAGACCAAATTATTGACAGTATTAGCCAAGCACATGCTAAAAGACTATACATGAGCTAAAGAAGCATGAACTAGGGCTGGGGATTTAGTGCAGCAGTTCAAGTTACTTGCTTGGTAAGTGCAAGGTCGTGAGTTCGATCCCCAGTACCAAAAAAAAAACCAAAAAAAAAGCATGAACTGATCATACACAAATGTTTTTAAACTTTTAACCACAAAAGAAACTTACCAGCTGGGAATGGTGGCACATGCCTATAATCCCAGCACCTGGGAGGCTGAGGCAGGAGAATTGTTGCAAATTCAAGACCAGCCTGGGCTACAAAGTGAGCTCAAGGCCAGCCTGAAGTGCAGGGTGAGACCCTGTCTCAAAAAGACAAAAAACTGGGCTAGAAATTTAGCTCAGCAGCTCAAGCACTTATCTGATAACTATGAGGTTGTGAGTTCAATTCCCGGTACAAAAAAAAAAAAAAAAAAAAAAGATGTGTACTGTTAAAAAAAAAGAAAGGAAGGAAGGAAGGAAGAGATTTAACAGACATCTTTTTCAAATTACTCCTACTAAAAATATAATTAAGAAGTACTTATGGGCCACTTTCTAGGCTAAAATTTGAAGACTGAGTACACTTACCTTCAACAAGTTCCAATTTTATCAAAATACAAGACCTAAATAAGAAGCAAAATGCATTACACCTCTAAGCTAGCCATGTATCTGTGTGCTGTTTAAAACTACCTAGGATCATGTTGGAACTTTGGGCGCTGGGAGAACAGGCGGCCTACTCGCCACCCTGGTAAGCAGCTGGGGGCCTAGCAAGCTGCTGGCGCACCAGGGCAAGAACTACCAGCCATTCCTGAGCTTTGCACCATGTTGGAACTTTGGGCGCTGGGAGAACAGGCGGCCTACTTGCCACCCTGGTAAGCAGCTGGGGGCCTAGCAAGCTGCTGGCACACCAGGGCGAGACCTATCAGCAATTCGTGAGCTCTGCATCATGTTGGAACTTTGGGCGCTGGGAGAACAGGCAGCATAGTCACCACCCTGGTAAGCAGCTGGGGGCCTAGCAAGCTGCTGGCGCACCAGGGCGAGAACTATCAGCAATTCCTGAGCTCTGCATCATGTTGGAACTTTGGGCGCTGGGAGAATAGGCGGCCTATTCACCACCCTGGTAAGCAGCTGGGGGCCTGCCAGTGCGCGGGCTAAGGATCAGACATCGATCCATTTCCACCCCCGCTCGTTAGGAAGTCAGCACCAGCAGTCTAAGTATCTCTTTGAAGGATGAATGTATGCAGCGTGGCAAGTAAGGGGGATTTCCTTCTACCATCTCTTTGAAGGCAAATATTTTTATCACTGTTTTGCTCAGTTTTGATTAATGGTACTGCTTTATTCAATATTCTGTTTTTATAAGTTCGATATTTCCTTCCATTTTCCTCTACCTGATTGAAAGGACAGCTAATGTGAACAGAATGGGCTGTACTATTGTGCCCATTGCTCGTGTCCTGGTGACCTGCTCTGAGGTTCTGTGGTAGTTTCACTGCACTTCGGTCACATGGGTTTGTTCTGCTGTATTTTGCTACCTTCAAAAAAAAAAAGTAGATAACAAAATACCTCCAAAAATCTCCCAACTCCATCAAAGCTGATCCATGGAGCATGGATGAGGAGAAACTCAAAAACAAGGCAACAGAATTATATAAGGTGATTAAAAAGTAAATAACAACAACAAAACAAGTCAGTAAGGTACTGAGCAACCTGAAACAGGATATAACTAAACAGATAATGGACTTAAAAAGTAAAAAGAAGAAAAGAAAGTGCTCTAGAGGATATGGCTGCATGTATGTTTACATGTGTAGGATTGATAACCATTTTGCTAAGTTGTTACTGGATCATTGAACTTCTTTGTAGTCTCACTGTTTGAATGTCCACTTTGTATGCTTTAATTTTGTAACTTTAACAACTATGTCTAAGAAGACAATATGTAATTTATCAACTAGTGATTTCTTACTGCTTATTTTTTTCTGAAATTCTGTATTGTTTCTACCCCTTTTTGTTTTGCTATTTTTTCTCTTTAAATAAAATTTAAAAATTAAAAAAAAATAAAATCTACCTAGGAGTCAAGACTGTCTGAACCTAGTGTAGGCAAAGGTTTTCTAGGATGAATTCAAAGCTGCTATCTAGGACCACAAGCACTTGCTTCAAAATTTCCAACCTTGCCTACCAGATTTATTTACATTTGCGAAGCCCCTTGTGCACAGCTTGACTCCACACCTGGCTAGTGTGTCACCAATCTATCAAAATTAGAGTGCGCAATTTAAGGTACAAGTTAAGAAGTTCTGTTTGAGCCGACCTGTATGTGGTGACTCATGCCCATAATCCCAGCATTTGGGAGTCTGAGGCAGAAGGATCACCAAATTCAGTGCCAGCCTGGACTATATAGTGAGTTCAAGGCCAGCCTGAACTTCACAGGAAGTCCCTGTCTCAAAAAAAAAAAAAAAAAGAGAGAGAAAGAGAGAGAAGTTCTATCTGATTTCCTATAGAAATGTTAAACTTCACTCTAGTTAAAGAATATAGAAAAGCAGGAACAGTGGGGTGGGGAGTCTGGTCAAAGCAGACTAAAAAGCAGCAAGAACAAAAAACTGCAAGAAAAAAGATGAAACACTATCAACAAATGCCCACTAGGCCAGAGCTATTCAGTGCATATTTAAAATGTCCAACAGCCCACATGACACAGAAAATAACAAGGTCCATGATACTTAGTCACCAAAATTAATGTAACATTCTATTAAAAGCATAATACATCTGTAAAAATTCTTCTAAAAATACTTGACATATAAAGTTTATCTCCTGAGTAACTTTTCTGAGGACAGTTATTTCACAAGTAGAACCTTCAGTGAGAGGAAATCTTATTTAAAAGTGGACCAGCTCAGAAACCAAGCAGCCAGCTCACCGCCCTGGTAAGTGGCTGTGGTCTGGCAAGCTGAGGGCACCCCAGGGCAAGAACCATCAGTGTCTCCTGAGATCCATGCCATGTTGGAACTTAGGGTGCTGGGAAACCAAGCAACCAGTTCACAGCCCTGGTAAGTGGCTATGAGCCCACCGGTACATAGGATGAGATTCAAACACTCATATTCCCCCACACACAACCGTTAGCAAGTTGGAGCCAGAGATCTGAGCATCTCTGGCTGGCTGACCATATGCAATATAGCAAATAAGGGCGCTTTCCTTCTACCATCTCTTTGAAGGCAAATATTTTTATCACTGTTTTGCTTTGTTCTGATTAATGGTATTGCTCTATTCAATACTGTTTTGATAAGTTCTATAATGGTCTGTATTTGGTTTAATTTTGCTCTACCTGATTGAAAGAACAACTATTGTGGAAAAAACAAGATATACTATGGTACCTATTACTGTTATACCGGTAACCTGCTGTGAAGTTCTGTACCAGTTTCACTACACTGTCTCAAATGGCTTTGTTCTGTCTTGTTCTGTGGTATTTTACTACTTTAAAAATAAAAATAAAATAAAATAAAAAATGAAAGTGGGCCATATCATTCCCTGAAGGTTGCTAGTTTTCTTATATGCTAATTAATCTGTATAATGTTAACTGTTCATGGCAATGTTCCCATACTAAAGGTTACTTTCCACTATAGTGGGCCATTTCTAGGTTCTTGAAAAACATGAGATTTGAAAGGAAGGTATAGAGATAAAATAGCAAAACGGTTTCAAGTTTTCAAGGCAGCAAAACCAGAGAACTATTCAATGAGGTAAGAAGCAGATTTCACATTCTACTTTGAGAGCCTGCTTGCAGCACATATGCACACAGATATAAGGGAAATCACAGCATTATGCAGTACTGGTACTAACATGCAACATGGACCATCATGTTAAAATCCCGCATCTATGAAATCCTTACTATCCCCTCCCCCCCGCCCACCTTTCTTTTCTTTCAGTGATACTAGAATTGGAACCCTCAGCCTCCAGCCTGCTTGGCAAGTGCTGTACTTATCTCTTAAGGTATATCCCCATCTCTCTCCCTTCCAATATTATTTTCAAATCTAACATCTTTCACACTTTATCTCCTTTCTTATTAATATATCTACTGGTTTAGGCTGAAGGCTCCTGGAAGCAGGTATCAGACCTGTCAGGGCTTAAGCATTCATTCCTGTAGGAGGTAAGCCTTGGAAATCCTAGAAAGGGGCTAGAAAAGTGAGACAGAAACTTAGAGCAGGTCTTAGAGGGCATCACGATTAGCATTTGTCCTCTGGGACCTTTGGAAGATTCTGAGATGCTGCAGGAGGGGCTTCAGTGTGGTTCCATCTAAGGGAAGATTTAAGTATTTATTCATGATCTTCTAACCCAGAGGCATTAATGATCCAGCCTTTTCAGTCTGTTTCAAGTGCAAGCTCCGGAGTAACTATAGCCAGAGAAAGCCCTGAAGCTATAATATCTATATAATAAATATTCCAAAGACAGACACAAACAGAGAAGGCTAGAAGATATGGGTAAGGTTCCTATGCAGCCTACCACCTGTGTGAAATTCTAGTCAAGCCCAGCATTTGTGCATACACTCGTTCTTTGCATACACACATGTTCCTCTCAATACCCACTGCACTGTTCCCCCTTCCTCTGTACCCACTGTCCTTTCTGGGATAAACACTGCATGATAATACACAGAGTAAGTATAGAAAGTGAGTTTATGATAAGTAAATGAGTATGAAGTAAGTACTCGAGCAATTTGTGTGCGTGTGTGTGTGCCGGGGATGAAACTCATGACCTCATGCTTATTAGGGAGGTGCTATGTCACTGAGATAAATCCCTGGCTCCGCAAGCAATATTTAATACTTAATTCCTAAGCAAGATTAAAGACATAATTGTTCAATTTGATTTGAAAACCCAAAGTTGACTGGTGTAGAAACACAACAGGCAGGGGATTTAACTCAGCGGCTTAAGCACCTGCCTGGCAAGCATGAGGTTGTGAGTTTGATCCCTGGTACCCACCCCCGCAAAAAAAAAAAAAAAAAACAAGAACCATCTCTGACCTCCAGAATTCTCCAGAAGGATAAACAGCCCTTCTTGCCAAATTACTAATCGTGAGTTCCAGAGACAAGCATAAAGCTAGTAAGTTTTAAAGACAATCTTGTTCCACCACTGAGGAGCCCTCAGTTCTAAACTGAACTACAGAGGGTCAGCTACCATGAATTTTTGTGAGACTGGACTATTATGTCCAACACTGAAATGTGGAGCACACAGAGAAAGGCAATAGTATCTCAGACAAAAGGGACTAAAATATCTAAGCTATCTTAAGAGAAGTTCCCCCACAGCAAGGAGCACTTCAAGAACTACCTAATCATGGTGCTGACCAGGGAAAGTCCAGGGAGGCCTGCAGGAGGACAAACACTGCACTGCATTACACTAAGTACAAGGTGAAGACAAAAGGAGTGGAGATGGGTGGTTCTGAGAATGAGGAAAACCAAGAGGTGAGGAGTAGGCAGGAAACTGGGTCATAAAGAGATCCTACAGTACGGTGGGGGTGAAAGCAGGGAAGACAGATACTAAAAGACCAAGGTACAGGCCATAATATCGTGCATGGGTCAAACAGACACCATCTCCTTTCCTTCAGCAAAAGATAAACTTTGTGCTGTGGAAGTACTCCAACACAGCTCGGCCATTCACTCATCCAAAGCACTAGCAGAACAATGAAAATACAACAATGATAATATCAACAAATCAAATATCTACATTTTTAAAGACTAAGAACCAAACAAGTACATGAATAGATAGTATGCCTGACGGTAGCAAGTGCCATGTAGAAAAAAGAGCACCAGAGAGTAAGGGAAATTCTCTTTATATTAGAGTGGTTAGACAAGGCCTCACTGAAAGTGACAAAAAGAAAAAAAAAACACACACAAAACACTTAGCAGAATCTGAGGGTACTCAGGATTCAAAGACAAGGAAGATAAGAAAGAAGTACAATGAGCGCTGAAAGAAAAATAAAGCAGCAAGAAAACCAGCACAAGCCAAGCAAGCTGCAGCTCACTGAGGACTCTGACAGGCAGGGTTTCACCCAGGGAGATCCTGCACACAGTGAGCTACAGTGCGTGCCATCCCACACATGACAGCTAGGTACCTTGGCAGTCACAGACAGAGAAGAAAAGGTCCATGAATCCACACTCAGGCTCTGGCAAGGAAAGCTCCCACGGGATTGTGGCAAAGAGTTTCTGAAGCCACCGGTAGAAACTGAGCAAAAAGCCTTTGCCTCAGGGTCCCCAGCACCCTGTACTTCACCACTCACTGGCTCAGTTAGACGGCTACCGAAAATGGTATTTGCTGACCTCTGTTTCTCACTTTGCAGGGTGCCTGGATATTGGGAACACCTCCAGGCAGATCTCTAGCACTATTTTATTTTCCTTTTATATAATACTAAGGAATCCACGGGAAGTCACATAAATCAGAAGGACCACACTAGACCATACTCTTGTTTCTCTATAAAACAGCAACATGCACTCAGCTTTTGCACATTAAACCATCAAATGAGGGTTGGATGCTAGGTATGGTGGTACACACCTGTGATCTCAGCACTCAAGAGGCTGAGGCAGGACGATCACCATGAGTCCGAGGCCAGCTTGAATTAGAGTGAGATCCTGTCTCGAAAAATCAAAAACAAAACAAACAACAACAAAAAAAAGAGAGCTGGAGGTTCAGTTCTTGAACATTCAATCTATCACATTTAAGGCCCTGGGCTTTAAATTTATCCCCTGTACTGAAAATAAAAACACTGAAAGATCTAGAATGGTAAAAGTTCTCAGTGTTTGCAATTTCATGATTTTATTGCATATGATATCAAACTGTTAGGATTACTAAGTGTTAAATAGGAAACAGTATTAGATGTTTCGAATTCCCATTTTGTGCTCAAGAGAAACAACATTTTCTAAATTATAAAGGAAGATAAGCACGTCATGAAATAGTCTGAAATATTCTGTTTAATCCCCTTCTCCACAATATAATATAAATTGATATGATACTGCATTTTCTCTAATACTGATTTTTTTTTCGCATCAGTTTACAAAAGTAATGAAATAGACAATCAGACAAGGACTACAGATGGGAAAAGTTTCACATCACTCTACAAATCAAAAGTGATTGCAAAGAAAAAAACATTTCCTCCCTCCCCCACCCACCCTTCTTTCCCTCCTAATAAAGATACAAATATTAGTATAATCTACTGAAGTTTCCAGAAGAAGCCTTCCCCAAGCCCCTGCCAAAAAATTGTATTTTATTAATCAGAATGAGATTGTTAAGTATGAAACACTCCTTAGGGACGCTCCCAAAAATCAAAATTTCTTCACCTTTTGATCAATTTTTAAGTTACAATTTAATTCCTTCCAAGTTGGGTACCATTCCTAACACAGAGTTATTGCCAACAAGACCTCAATTCTATCTGATTTTTGGTGTACTATAATCAGCAGGTAAATGCAACTTAGAGCCCTGATAAAGAAGTCTTAAATTTGCACAGTTATTTAAACTAATCAAACACATCAGTGTTCTTTATGCTTGTGTACCTTTGCTTTAGAATATTAAAACAAAACATAAAATACAACTACATAAATGTACGTTAGAAACTTGCCATAGGGCTGGGGATTTAGCTCAGCAGCTTAAGTGCTGCCTAGCAAGCGTGGGGTTGTGAGTTCAATCCCTGGTGCCAAAAGAAAAAGAAAAAAAAGAAAGAAAAGGAACTTGCCATAAAAAAATTCAAACAATGAGCTGGGGATTTAGCTCAGCGGCATAAGTGTCTGCCCTCTAAGCACTAGGTCGTGAGTTCGATCCCCAGAACAACAACAACAAAAAAAAATCCAAACATTGCCAGGAGTGGTGATACATGCCTGTAATCCCAGCACTCAGAAAGCTTAGGCAGGAAGAGCCCCTCCCATGAGTTCAAGGTGAGCCTGGGCTACATTAAGTAAAACTCTGTCTCAAACCAACCATACTCTTCCCCCAAAAAGAAAGAAATGCAGGCTGGTTGCCAAGAATAAAGCTAAAGTAGTTATGTGGCCAGGTGCAGTGGCACAAACCTGAAAGCCCAACTACTCAGGAGGCTGAGACAGGATTGTAAACTGAAGGACAGCCTGGGTAATTTGGCAAGACTCTGTCTCAAAATAAAAACCAAAGGGCTGGAAGGCAGAAAGGAACAGACCCAAGGCCAATCCCAGGCTCCGATTAGGGCATGTCACACTGGTGCCCTTGCAGCCAGGCCTGACAACATGACTCTGAAGCTGGCCCACCTGTGGTCCTAAGGAAGTGTGCCTTCATCATCACCTCAAAAGAAAAAACAAAACCCAAAAAGAAAAATCACAGAAGAAGAAAGTCTTCAGTGGAAAATAGACAGGAGTGCTTTTTAGTTGAGACAAATAACGCACGAAGGTCAATTTTTTAAAATCAGTTTGTCCCATCAGACTATCGCCAGACAAATTGAGACAATGGGGAAATCTACTGAAAAAAGATTAAGAGTGTTACGATTAAGAAGTATAGAAGTTTTAACTGAGAGACTCAGCAGGAAGCCAGAATCCTTACTTTGTAAATACCCAAATCCTGTGCAAGAGGAGGGCACAGAGGTTTTATAAGTGCTATACCTGTCCTGGAGAGAGGGGGTGGCCTGTGTACAATATATGGGAGGAGAAGATGCTTGTGCCTCCCTTTTGGCTCTGGCTGCTGCCTTGAAGTGCTGCCCCGGTGCCATGCCACCCTGCCCTGGAGCCAGCCGATTATGCTCTGAAGCCTCTACAGTGAGCTAAATAAACCTTTCCTTCCTTCATTTTGGATGTCAAGCATTTTGTCCCAGCAATGAGAGAAAAGTAACCAAGACAAAGAGTAAACCTGCTAATTTCAAACTTTATATTTTGGTAACAGATGAAAGTGGTGATGTGATACGGTTCAACTCACCATTTTTAATTAGCAGTATTAATTATGAATATGTCACTGAAGAAACAGCTTCTTTGATGCCATTAAAAGACACGGCTAAATCTCTTCACTTACATGAACCAGTAAAAATAACAGTGATTTTCTTCAAACTCTGTCAACATATCTGGTATAGCCATAGCGGTGCTAAGTATAGCCTGTGATGGTTAGTAAAGGGGGATTTACTGTGTGTGGTAGTGCACACCTGGAATCTCAGCATGTGGGAGGCTGAGGCAGGAAGATCATGGTAAACTTAAGGCTAGCCTGGGCTTCATAGTGAGATCCTGTCTCAAAAAAAAAAAAAGAGGGATTTATAAATTAATAGGAGATGATACAATTGCCACTGGCAAGTCACATTTAATGAAATAGTGCTACATCATATACCAAGGAAATTCCTATGAAAAGCTTTAAAAATGGTTGATATGGGAGCCAGGCATGTTGGTGCACACTTGTAGAACCAGTACTAGCGAGGCTGAGGCAGGAGGATCACCAAGAGTTCAAGGCCAGCCTAGGCCACATAGTGAGTTCAAGATTAGCCTGAACTGTTTCAAAAAACCAACAACAATAAAAGGATGTTATGCAAATCACAATTAAAGCTATGACTTTCACAGCTTAGGGATCAAACTGTCACCAATTCCAGGAATTCCTTAAGAGTAAGACTGCTGATTATGGAGAATTATGGAGACATGATTTACTAAAGCAAGGTGGTCATGTCAGAGTAAAATGCTGAAAAGATTTTTTGAACTGCAAATGATATCAAGTTACTTATGGAATCAAGGAACCTAAAGATGAAAAATTCCTCACCAGTTTTTTTTATTTGATTATTCATTTAAATGAATACTTATCATCAAGATGAAAATCAACTTATTTGTGCTAGATCTCAAGTCTTACTAGTGTATAAAATGAAATATAAATTATGGCAAGTTCAACTTACAACAAATAACTATGTGTTTTGATAAGTTGGCTAACCATGGTTCTGGAAACACTGGAAATTACGCAGCTTTCCTTTCTGTTTTGATACAGGCTTTAAGATTTTGAAAACAATTAATTTTTTTGGCATATGGGCAACTACATTTTCATTTGGCATACAAGTGTTTGCCTGTGAATTTTGCAATGGAATGTACAGGGTTGGACATTGGAAACTGTCTCATCTTGCATCACCATCCAGCCTTAGTGATGTCATCCTTCTTAGCAGTGTGTATTTGTGAACAACTTTTTATTTCTTTAGTTTTTGTTTCTTTTTAAGTAAGTAAAAGCATGCAAGTGGAAGGGAAAAGGAAGGGGACAAGGAAGAGAAAGGAAGGAAAGGAAAGGATCCCAACAATATGACCCTTTTCTCTTGCATGTAAATGCCAAGAAACCATTTAACTACTGGTGTTTACATTAGGAGAAGGGGCTGTAGGAGAGAGACAAGAGACTTCCACTTTACAAAGCTTCCTTACTGTCTGAACCTCCTCCCACACCTTTGGTTTGGCTGGCTGACTGTGACACTGGCTCATCTAGGTTGCCCAGACTGGCCTCAAACTGCAATCCTCCTACCCCCACCCCCCAAACAGCTGTGACCACAGCTACCCACCAATATGCCCAGCTAGTTTTTTTTTAATGACTGGTTATGTACTCCAAGGAAACACAGACCCTTTTATCATTTATCTTCTTATTTCTCTATATTGCTTACTAAATATGCGTGAAAATTCTCCTTTAAGTAATAACCAATAAAGTACGCTAATAAGTCAATTAACTTTTTACAAACTATGACAAAGGGGGAAAGTCAAGCATTTATTCTGCCTCTTATACAGAAACTATACAACTAGGTAATCGACTAGATGAAGAGCTGGGAGTGGCATATTCCTGCAATCCCAGCTACCAGGGAAGCTGCAGCTAGATGACTAAGTTTTATCAAGGCCAGATAAGCAACTTAGCTAACCTGTTTCAAAATAAAAATTAAAAACATAGATCCAAACCGGGCATGGTGGCTCACACCTGTAATCCCAGCACTTGAGCTGAGGCAGGAGGATCGCTATGAGTTCGAGACCAGCCTGGGCTACAAAGTGAGCTCAAGGCCAGCCTGAACTGCATAGCAAGACCCTGTCTCAAAAAGACCAAAAATTTAAAAAATAAAAAATAAATAGATGCAGGAAAATTTTCTCTTCATAGAAGTACTACAGCTGGCTGGGGGTTTAGCTCAGTGGCATAAGCGCCTGCCTTGCAAGCGTACCATCGTGAGTTCAATCCCCAGTACCAATAAAAAAAAAAAAAGAAGGAGAAGTACTACAGCTAATAAACAAGAAATTTTAAAATAAAGTATTTCACAACCACAAATGAATGGATATTAATATTGATCAATGGCCACAACATGACAGGAAAGTGGACATTTTATGCCTCCTGATTAACCTCCATATTCAGAAGAGAAAAAACCTGAATCTGACCAACTAGCCCAGTCAACCACCAGTTTACAAGAAAGAAAGGAACAGGTTACAGAGAAAAGAGAAACAATAATTCAAAAACTGGAAAATTTGCTAGATATGATATCACATGCCTATAATTCCAGGACTCAGGAGGCTGAGGCAGGAGGATCACCATGAGTTGAGGCCAGACTGGGCTACGTAAAAGGATTCAAAGTCAGCCTGAATTACATAGTAAGACCCTGTATCAAAAACAAAACAAAGCCGGGGATTTAGCTCAGCGGTATAAGCGCCTGCCTGGCAAACATGAGGTCATGAGTTTGATCCCTGGTACCAAAAAAAAAAAACCTGGAAAACTTAATAGGACAAATAATCACTTTCTGTGACAAAAAATATGGAGGGGAGACAGAAAGGGAGACTCCATGGGAGTCAAGGTTTCTTGATTTAGAAACAGAAGTACATTTGGACCTTCTGGACCAGAGGACCCCTTCTTAGCTGCATCCCTTCCCTCTGCCTGCCAGGTGCAAGCATCAACTCTCCTGCCTTCAAATCAAAAACATCCTAGACACTGCCAAACAATACCTGGGTACAAAACCCAGACCTTAGGACTACCACTGTGTATTACAGAAACCTACAAGATGTATTAATTCATCACAATGTGTGAACTTTACTTAGATTTGATTCAAACAAGTAATGAAAACAACTGCAACATTAATGAGATAACTGTAAACTCAAATACTGGGTATTTGATGATACTAAGAAATTTAATTCTCTTCGGTTGTAATGAAAGTATCACGAATTTAAAAAAGAAAATGTATTCTTTTCTAGATAGGCATGCTGAAATATTCATAAATATAAGATGCCAAGAACTTACTTTGAAATAGCATAGGGGGAGGGAGGGTAAGTAAGCCAAGACTGATAGGGACCTGATAACCACTTAAGTGGAATGACAATACCTAGAAGCACATTATATTACTCTGTCTACTTTCGTGTATGTTTGACATTTTCTCTTTAAAAAATTAAGAGTCAAGAACACTATTTTTCATTACTAGGCAAGGTAGTACAAGCCTGTACTCAGCCAACATCCAGGAAGCTGAGGCAGGAGGATCTCAAGTTCAAGGCCTGCCATAATGCATTCTAGGCTGGCCTGAACCATAAAGCAAGACCTGTCTGGATAAAAAAACAAAACAAAACAAAAAACAGTAAAATAATTTTTTTTAAAAGATGTGGGGAACAGAAATAGAGAAAAAGAAAAACTTAGGTAGTTGGCAATACTCAGGTAAATGATAAATCAACCACATGACCGGATCTTGAGAACTTTGAAATGATTTCCACTAACCATCCCTACATATGCCTGCTCATATACACTCA
>PVLA01001163.1:0-394552 GCA_004027455.1 Hydrochoerus hydrochaeris | reverse complement strand
TTCCATTCTCGACTTCATATTGAGCATTACACGAAAATATATATATGTGAATTACACAAATTACAATTATCAGTACAAAACATTACAAGATCCTTGCACCCAATTCCCACATGCGGTGTCCTTTTCCTGGAGAAGCGATTCCTTGAAGCGCTCTCCTCCACCCATGGACCTTGTCACAAGGCGTGGATGGACTAGGACGTGGCATGGACGGAAAAGGGCGCCGCAATACACTGACTAATAACCTGGGAATTGGAATGGGAATGAAAGTTCCTACTTAGATGTTCACTGAGAAAGATTCCTACCCAATCTAAGTTCTAGAATTAAAAACATTCAGAGTAGTGCTTCTCTTGGTCTATTAAACTACTAATTTCCAGGAATCTCCACTCTCATGTTGGCTTTTCACAACTCTCTAGAGCTTTGAAGCTCTAGATTATAGAAACTAATTAGTAAATTATTGTGAACACTTTTGCTCTTAATCTTCTCATTAATTGTTATCCTTCTAAGCGTGAAGTCTCATGTTTTTCCAATGTAAACTTTGTTTATTTACTTTGAGACAGGGTGTTAACATGTTGTTTAGGCTGGCCTTGAACTCACTCTGTATCCCAGGATAGTCTTGAATTTGTGGCAATCCCCTTGCCTAGGCATTCCAAATGCTGGGATTACAAGTGTGCACCACCATGCCCAAATCCACTGTAGATTTTAGGACAATAAAATTGATAATAATTTACAAATCACTCAACCTACCTGCCAATGTGTTTTTTTTCTCAAACCACAAGAAGTAATCAGTTTTCCAACCCATCCTGAAGAAATGAGGAATATAGATTTAAGAGTAATTGTGAATCTGAATTGTCCCATAGCAGCAAGAAAATATTTAAAAATGTTAAAGTTCATATTAGAACACATAATGACCTCTTACCATTGTCTGGGATAGTGATCCAGTCACTCTCAGCCTAGATCTCTGCATTTACCTCCCAATTTACTGTCAGAGAAGAAAATGAACAACAGGAAAGAAAGAAGAGAAAGGAGGGATAATGATGCAGCAGGCACCTGAGCAAAATAGTACATTTCAATTATATATGGGATTGTTTGCATCAACTTCCATTCTTGGAAAGTCCTCTCATTCTCTCCAATAGTATCCCAGTGTTGATACTTAACACAACATAAACACAATAAACAAATATTTGTCACAGATTACTTCAAGCTATTGTCTTCCCTGGATTTATTTTTTAGCTTCAAAATTTTCTCAATATAAAATCTCTTGAAGAAAACTTACTCTGTTGAGTGTGAATAATAAATGAAATGGTTTTATGTACAGCACAAAATTAGATAGAAATAGTTATATTTTTCCCAACAAAAGACATCAATGACAGAGTAATTAGAAATGACATGTCTGGTAAAATGAACTACTGTTTCCTAAGTACTGTTTCCTAATTTGAGGGGAGCTAGGTGTTATACAGGTAATACAAAGTCTTTATATGTGTGATTAAATAAAAGTCCAGAGAGAAAACTTTGGCTTGGATGATTCTAATTGAGAACTAGGTGCATTCCTAACTCCTTATAAGAGGAAATGGGAAAGAAATTTAGTGTATGTAAGGGAAAAAGAAATTTTACAATGAAGACAAAATGTATTTGAGGATGCTCACTTAGAAGACAAGAGTAATATGAACACAATCCCCAAATGTTAACATCTACCAGAAGCCATAAGAGGAAACAAACTAATTCTCCTCTATACCTTTAAAGGACATGACAACTTTAATTTCACCTCAGTGATATCGAATGTTAATGAAATCATGAATCAAGATTTTTAGCTACTTGTAGCAAATACAGTCATGTGCCACTTAAAAATGGCACTATATTCTGAGCAATGAGTTGTTAGGTGATTTTGCCACTGTGGGACATCATAGAACATCCTTAAGCAAACCTAGGTGATACAGCCTACTACAGTATATACCTATGCTATGTTACAGATCTTTGACCTCAAACTTCTGCAGCATGTATAATGAAAGTAAGTGTAACACAATGCTGTATATCTCAGTATCCAAACAGAACAATGATATATTTGCTCTGAAAATATGATATAAATCCATTTCTAAAAAGGTATCTATGTAGAGGGTCATTGCCATGAATGGAGCTTTAAAACTGATACTTAGTTCTAGGTGGTTCATTGAACATGTGCCAAGGGAATAAAAAGAAAAGACATGTAAATGCTGTAGGCTTAAACTACACTGTGTTTCTAATTTTTTGACTTATGTTGTTTTTTTTTCCTTAAGAAGTAGAAGGAAAGCACTTCAAACAACAATATAAGGAATAGTATAGTAAACACATAAACCATTGTTATCAAATATTATGCACCAAATATTGTTGTATTGCTGCACTTTTACACCTCTTGCAATGCACTAAGATTGTTTTTGCATTAACATTGCCACAAATGCATGAATAACTCAATGAATTATGACTTTGGAATGGTTATGTCAGGAGACATTAAGTATTTTTCAGCAACACTGTAATTCAGGGAACCATCTTGGATATGTAATCCTTTGTTGCACGAAATGTCGTTGTGTTTCACAGAAGATTTCAAAACAGGGTATGGAATCAAAAATAGAGGTGAAAGTTTTTGTCTAACAAAAAGAGTTGATACTGCTCCACCTCTTCAGAAAAAAACAATGGAAAACATAAATTGAGTAAGAATGGTGAAATGTTTCTGAATATACTTTGCCTATATAGAAATCCTAGTCTTACAACAAATTATCAACTTCTGGAATATTATAAAAATGAATTACTGAGTGTGTATCCCTGTAGTACAGATACTGAAATAGTTATGTCAAATAATGAATGAAAATTTCTAATTTCTGACTCATCATGAGTGTTCATTAAATATTGGTAGTTATCATCATTATTAATTTTTGAATAGAGCAAAGAATAGTTAATTGATGTTAATAATTGATGTTAAGGACCTCAATCAATATTCTTACAACATAGGAAAATAAAGGTAATTTTCTGGAGGCTTACAGGCATAAGGAAATTAAATTCAGTAAATAAAAATAGTTATGATATGACAGTGGGTAAAAAATAAGTTGTATGGATAGTATTAAAAATTAATGTTAATTCATTAATGAGTACACCCTGGAAAATAGTCTTAGAAAAACTCAAAGTTGTCCCTGAACAAAAGTTCACTTCTGAGGAACTAGGGCTGATAGAAAGTTACAGTAAGGGCCAGGGTAGAGAGGGCCAGAGCTGACGGAAAGCAAAATTAATGCCTTTTTTAGTAAAGAATAGTAGCAAAAAGTGCCAGTTTAATAAATGTGCCTCTTAGTATAATTTAGTACAAATTTAGTAGGATTCTTTTCATAAAAAATGACTAATCACCACATGATTAAATATCATTCTCAAAGAAAATACTAAATTTCATGTGTATTGTAATGAGTATAGTGTTTGTCTGCTAAAAGTTCTGGTCGTAATTCAGACATAGAAACTTTAAATTCATCTTGTAAACCCAGCACTCAGGAGGTTGAGGGAGGAGGGTTGCTGTGTGTTGAGGTCAGCCTGTGCCACATATCGAGGTCAGCCTGTGCCACATATCAGCCTGTGCCACATACTAGTGAGACCCTGGCTCAAAAATACAAGAACAAAAAGAAAAAATTTTCTTCCTTAGAATTCATCTCTTTTTTTTATCCTTACTTACGTCTATCTAGGTACATTGTTTTCTCAAAAATTGCCATACAGATTTATTTCACAACATTATACTTCAAGATTAAATTTAGTATGAGCTCTGAGAATGAAATTTAATCATGTGATGGTCAGTCATTTTTTAATGAAAATTAATTGTTACGATTGGTGGTTTACATATCTGGCTTCTTTAGCAAACTACAGTTGTGAGGACATGGGATTTTGCTTTACGCCTTATGATGTCTACAATGTTTCAACATCACTTCACACATAGATGATATATAATGCACGTTTGGAAAATAAAGGCAAACTTCATTTCCTTATAGAATCAGATGGAATTCTGCTATGGAAAGATTCATTACATAGAAGAATTCTAAACACAGATAAATGCAAAGCAAAGATAGGAAATGAAAAACATGACTGTAACATTATAATATAGCATTATAATAGAAAGCATAGATCTACACACATCAAGTGTACATTTTATGACAATCAGAGAAACAGAAAGAGGGAGGGAAGAGATGGGTATTATTAAAAGTGGTATAGATGATGAAAAATATAAGGACACACAATTATTTCCCCCCAAAGGAAAGCAAATTAATTGTAATTTGCCAATATATGGGAAGAGGAGACAATGAAAACTATAATTAACTTGATCTCCCAGGTCCAGTGCTTGTCTAATGAATCTGTTTCAAGTGGAAACAGGAAATTTCCCAAGACTACCTGTGGTACTGTCTGCTTAAGTAACTGGCACCATTTCTATTTGAACCCTTGGGGCATTCTAGCACTGTGCCACTTAGTGGCATCTGATGGATGCTGTCTTGCTAGATTCATTTAGCACTCCTGGGAGGCACAGATCAGTTGCTTTCACAGTCTCTTGCACTACTTTCTACTCTACGTTCTCCATTTTAACTTGTGTTTCCCAAATACAGACTGAGGAATCGTCTTCCAATGCATGATTGAAACTACACTTGCTAAATCTGTTCCTGAAGATGGATACATAGTCAAACAAGCATGTATGAATATAGGTGCTGCTGTAGATATTATTTCCTGTTCAAGTGTCTTTTCCTAGACATATGCTTGGCTTTTAGAAACAGAAACCAGGGAGCGACACAAGTTGTTTCTGCTTTCTGTTTTATGTTGTCATCCACATTCCAGAATTGGGAAAAGAAATATACTGTTATAAGTATACTATAAACAAAGATGATTTGCTTCAGACGGAAAAAATAACTGGTTAATAAACCAAAATGTTGCCCACACTAGATGAAAATCAGTGATTGAAAGTATTTTAAACATGTAGTAAGTTGTTCTTTATTTTTATGTGAGTCTTTAAAAACATTTTAGAATGTAAATGCAAACAAGTCTCTGAAAAGATGTGCTTGTCAGAGGTTTTGTTTCTAAAGAATAGAAGCTATTCTAATATCTATAATCAATTTAGGCCCTGAGTTTTTGAATTTGAGTTATATGCAATGCATACATATTTTGTCATAATGCACTAAAGTGTAAGAATCAAATATAATAAGAAATAACATTAAAAATCCTTTTAAAACTCTTATTTTTTAGGTAATTGGACAAATAAATAAGCAGAAAAGGCCTATTCCATCCAGGCCTGGTGATGCATTTCTGTAATCTAAACCCTCCAGAGGCTGAGGCAGGAGCATTATCTCAAGTTTGAGGCCAGCCTGTACTGTGCAGTGCATTTAAGGCTGGCCTGCTGCGTAGAGACACTGTCTCAATAAAAAAAATAAATAAATAGCCTATTTCAATTTTGGGCAAAATTGAAATTTTCAGGTTTTCTGATTTTGCAAAGGATTGCAGGAAAAAAAAATCAAAATATTTTTTGGATGGAAATCATGCGGATAATTTTAATGGATTTTTAAGCAGTTGCTTAAAGAAATTCTCAAGATGATCTTAAAGGCCAGGTCTTTTCATCTTTAAAAGCTCAGAGAGTACTGAAAAGAGGATTACTGTCATCTACAGAACACTGATAAACCCAGACAAACTGCAGATTTAGTATCACCTTTTAATTCATCACAGAATTGTTGCAATGCTATGCAGTAACCACATGAAACATGAAACAGGGCTTCCTCGTTGCTTATTGAAGTGAATAAGAGATAATATTAATGTAATTAACCAGACAAATTGCTGAAGATTGAATGTAAGTATGGGAAGCCTATTGGTGCTAGAGACATAAGGAGTGTACAACATTTTACAGAATTTCCTGTCTTTATACTAACTAAGAGTTCACAGAAAATATTAGGAAGAAGCAAGGGAAGTTTGGTCTTATAGTGGCTTTACAAATGGGATGTCAGTTACTCCTAACACATGAACCAGAAGCCACCTTTTCCATTTCACTTCCAGAACAAAATATTTTCTCTGCAAAGACTTCTAATTTAAGTCACTGGTGGAAACTCACTGCAGTTAATAGAGATGAATAAATTATACTAATTTTAAGTACCGTTTCCCAAAATGGAAGGAAAGTCAATGATCCAGTCTTATTTTGTGAAAACAACAATTTTTTGTTTTTTGTACCAGGGATCAAACTCATGACCCTGCACTTGCCAGGCAGACACTTGTGCCACTGAGCTAAGCCCTTGCTCACAAAGCAGCATTTCTTTACTACTAAAACCAGACAAAGACATTAAGCAAAAAACAGAGACCAATGTTCCTTATAAAATAAATGCAAATATCCTAAACAAAATAGTAGCATATCAAATTTAACTGTATATACTTGGACTAAACTCATGGTTGGCAAGTAGGATTAATTTCAAAAATGCACACAGTGCAACATCAGAAATAAAATGATATAATTCATCATATTAATAATGGAGAAACATAATATGATCAGCTCAATTGATGCAGAAATGGCATTTGAAAGAATTTAATATCCACGCATGATAAATATTCTTAGCAAACAATGGAGAAAATGTCCTTATTTTAGTCAAGTGCATTCTTTCTCCGTATATTCAAGAAAAACCAACAGTTCCTCTCTTACCTGTGTTATTCAACACTGTAGTGGAATTTTAAGGCAGTAAAATTAGACAAAAGATAAAAGGCAAAGATTTCATATATTTTAAAGAAAAAACTAAGAATCTCTTCTCAAGTGGTCTCTTTTTCTATACAGAGTCTGAAAGAATTAGCAAACTGCAATGGAATTCAAAATATAAAGCAAGGATATCAGATCAAGATACAATTCAATAGTGTACTATATTCCTATGTGAAAATTAATATCATCTCTTAATGCAAATGTGTCTAGTAGCTCCTAGGCTCTCCTTCTTTTATTATAAATTCTTCTATTTTATTACAGTGGCTTTGGACAGTGGGCTACAGGAGCTATATATTAATATGTGGGTCTCCTGGAAAAAAACAGTGTGTTTAGATTGTTTGCATAACATGAAAAAATACATTAGTAAAACAAAGGATTTTTGCACTGAAATTGTGTTAAATATTTTCATAGGTTTTTTGATATTTCATGAAGTATTAGAGCATATAAATATGCTAGATTCATAATAAGGTTTAAATATTTATGTATATAAATTTTAACAATATATACAGGAACTACATACATTACTACCAATAAGGGTTCTCTCTTTCTCTCTCTCTCTCTCTCTCTCTCTCTCTCTCATATATATATATATATATACACTTCAGGAAAATTAAATGTGTATAAATATTTTAAAACTAAATCTATTGAGGCATCATGGGATTAACAGAGGTTATCTTTGACCTCTACGATTAAACAAGATGCTCAAAGTGTTGGCCACTAACTTTCAGATATGTATTAGCACAGTGAACTGCTATTTGGATAACCTTTGTCATTAAGATTGTTGAGCATGCATTTTGAATTTCTTCTCTAAGAGCCAGCAGTGTAGTGAATTTTCTGTGATAGATAACATCCTACACAGACCCCTAAAGAGAGTAACACCATCTGTTGGAAAAGCATCATATTATTTTTTTTTCCTGAAGTATTGCCTCTACAGTTTTTGGTTGACTCTGTATGTGTGTGTGTGTGTGTGTGTGCACGCACACATGCCTGTGGGATTCAGAAAAGGATATTAAATATCATTTTCCTAAAATATAATGCTGAGCAAACTTACTATGAACAGAACAATTATGTGTTCTAGTGTACCTTGTGCCTTTCACTACTAAAGCAGTTCTAGGAGTGTCTGTGGTGATTATCCCATGTAGGTCAACAAATTGAAGGGGAAAGGCACTTTGGAGAAAGGAATTTAGCCTCTTACACACTTGAACTTGTAATGAGTCAGGAAGGGCTGGTTCCTGAGATATTCTCTGAGTGTCTTCCTATTGTTATGATGCAAAATACATGGCTCCTTTTTTAATTCTAATTTTAATTCTGTGGCTTGGGTGGGATCTCAACCAACTATAACTTGAATGGAATAAAAAGAGAGAAAAAGGAAGTATACCTGCTTTTGAAGAGCACCAGTCTTCTGGAGTCAGTGTATCCTTTACTGTCATCAGCTTTGGGCAGTGGACTAACACTGGTGACTGTTTTAAGGGCTGCCAGAAGTTTGACCTGGCCTGATGCTATATTTTTTCATTGGGAAGCTTCCATCTCCTTAGGCAGAATAGCTACTGTACTCTTCAACTCTTCAGTGTACAGATTGTCACTGTGAATTCTCCTGCCACTTACTCACAATTACCTACAAGTCATTAAATTCCATTGTTGACATTCAGAGTGTACAACCAAAAATCTCATCATGTCAACAACTTCCATGGACCTTCACAAGGCTTTGTTTTAATTGAGCAGTTGGATTCCTCCAGTCCACACGAATGATAAACTACTGTGCCTCTGAAACCTTGCTGGCTTCAGCCCACGAGTCCTCTTGGGTGACACCACTCACAGCAGGCCATGATTTCGCTCAGCAGCCAATCCATGTCTGGTCTCTACTGCCTTCTCTTTAATAGCTTCAAGCACCATTCTTTCAGGGGATCTTGGCAGGGATTGTGATTCTGTCACAATTATTTCCCTATCTTCCAGGACTTCTTTTGAAATCTGGGTGAAAACCTTCTGGAAGCCATAACTCACACATTCTGTATGTCTTAAAGACCTGCACATTGTGAATGACCCTAGGGTCCTCAAACAACTTAAATACCTTACTCCTTTGGATCATGGTGGCAACAACCTCTGTGTGCTTAGAAAAATGAACTCAGGCAAACCCTTCCCAAGGCATCCCTGAATGTGAAGCACACTTTGGGGAAAGGAATTTACTATTTTATGCTCTTGAGCCTGCCATGAGTGGAATGTGGACATTTCCTGAGACTCTCTCTGGGCATCTTCCTATTGTTCTGATGAAAAGTACTTGGTTTCTTTATTAGTTCTAATTTATTTTTATTTTTTTATTAATTAATTAATTATTTTTTTTTTTACTGGAGAGGAGGAGATCGAACTCATGACCTGGAGCTTGCCAGGCAGGCGCTTATGCTGCTGAGCTAAATCCTTGGCCTTAATTCTAATCTTTTTAGCAATCGTGCTTTCCTTGTCCCCAACTTCACATATGCTTTCTTTCTGTCGAGGATGCACAATTTTTACATCCTTCAGAGCTGCTTTTTGGATCTGATTCTCCCTGAAAATCTGGGTGGCAGCCCCCAGAAGTAGCCATGACACAGCCTGAATGATGGACTCTTGAAATTTTCTCCACCACGTAACCTTAGTCTCACTCAAATCCTCAACACATGGAAGAGAAAGTAGATACAGTCTTTGTCTAAGGAAATCACACATGTTCTTTAGTCCTGGTTCTGGTACAGTTCTTGTTCCCAGCTGAGGTGTCATGATCCTTACCTTTACTCTAGATGTTTCTAAGAGCATTCAGATGGTCTGAGTTCCTGAAAGAACTGGCTACTAAATTCTGCTTATGGCACTATTAGACTTCCTTAGGTGGCCACTCCGAACCTTTCCAAAAGTCTCTTGCAGGTCACTTCCAAAAGTTTCTAAACCACATGTTTAGGTACATTCACAGTAATGATCCCACTTCTTCAGTATCAACATTCAGCTTTTCTGTTGCTAGAACTTAGTAACTGACACACACAATTTGGAGAAATAATAAAGTTTGGAACAAGATTCAGGCTATCAACCCATTGTCAGCTGTCCCCAAGGTAGAAGCATCACGTTGGAAATAATGGTAAAGGAAGTCAGCTTAACTCACAGCAGCCATCAGAGAGAGAAAGGAGGAGCTGCAGGTGAGAAACTAGGTCATGGGCCAAAATCCACCTGCAATTAGGCTTCACTACTTAACAGCAGTCCACTATGAACTCAGAAGTGGATTATCCCACTGACCAGGAAAGCACTGCTATGAGCCTACCACATGAGCCTTTGGGGTGCTATTTTATATCTAGGTTGTAACAACGATTTTGAGTAGAAAAATCATTTGGATGATGAAATAACAGGAAATTTGAAGTTTGTAATATATTGGGAAACATTTTGGTGAATGACAGAAATGAGAAAGAGGAGTAAAGTACAAATAAAAGTGGAAAGATAATGTAGGCTTAATCTAGATTAAGTCTAAAACCCAGTCATATTTTAGTCTGATAGTGTAAAATTTTCTCTGCCTATCAATGAGAAGCTAGCAAAGGACAACCAAAAATCAGAACTGTGGGGGTGACTAAATTTGAATCTCACGTCCCAGATCAGTTGCACTTATGTGATATCAAATTTAGGCAAGACATTTTAATTTCAGCTAACTTAGTTTTGCCAGTTTTGAAATTGAATTGGTTTAATATTTATCTCTAAGGGCATTACATGGAGTTAACATTTTGATGCATAAAGATTTGACTTTTTATAGCCCTCTTCGTTTTCCCATTGTATGCCAGACATACACATGACTTTGCATCATGCTCATGTATAGCTTCCAAGTCTGCACTTTCATGTGCCAGGGTTTTATTAAACAAAGAAAAAAAAAGAATCAGTAGAAAGTACATGTAAAGAGATCTGCAATAAGAGACTGATTCACCTGACTGTGAGAATTTACTCTACAAAGCTGAAAGAAATCCTTATGGCAGCCTGCAGAAAAGCAAAGCCAGAGACTCTTAAATAAATTCTGAAGTAACAGCCTATATGTAGGATTTGTTCTTCCTAGTAGAAACCTCGATTTTCACTAATGGTCTTTTATCTGATCAGATCAAGCCCTCTGATGTAATTTCTTTTGCTTAATCTCATTAGATTGCAGATGCAGTAATATCTACAATAACTTCATATCAAACTGAGATTGGTGTTGGAATAACTGCGGACTCATACAACAGATCATCATGGCTTAACTCAGTGCCTGGGATAATTTAGCTTTTTCATTTAGCTTTAGACCGCAGGCCTAGACAGGACTTGGCTGACAGTTGTACATAACGTATCTTGTCGGCTTACACTCTGTCCCAGAAATCCTGTGTACTTCTTTCACATGTGATTACTTTGGATATTCATTTGCTTTATTTTATTCTCCATCTTCTACCCTGGCCTGCAGGGTTAGGGACCATGCTTCTCCAATTCACTGCTACGTCTCCTATGTCTCACTAAACTGAACTTCGTAAATAAAAATATACTGCATAAATTTAAATTTTTGGAAAAGAACATGCATTTGAATAATTATAGTTTTCTGATTGAGCCAACATGTATCCTATAATTAATAAATAATGAATGATTATTCCTTTGTTTTTTTTGGTGCAAAATTGTATCTGTATTGTTTTTGAGACAGTTTCTGGGTCTATATAAACACACTCCCTCACGCATATATGAAAGTAGTTTGCTTAAAATATTAATTTTGTTTTTATATTACTTTATAGTATATCATTATATTTTTAAATTTTGGATAATTTAAATTTATTCTATATGCATGTTAATTTTTGTGTCTACAAATTTTATAAATGTGATTAGGCTATGCCATTTTGAAAGTGTACTGTTCTTTTATTTGCTACTCTTTGACCTCTTCCTTCTTTTTACCCTACTTATATTACTATTCTGCCTAATCCTGTTTAATAATGGAATTTTTAAAATATATTATTCAATTTTGTATAATTATAATCAAACCTATATAGGGTTATATTATATTATTATATTTATTATACTCTTTGTCATTATTTTTCTTATTCAATAAGACCTTAAAAACTCATTTGAGTGATATTGCTGTAACTTATTTTTTAAATCACTCTTCAAAATTGTCTACTCCTCCTCCTGCTCCAGCCTTTTGCATTCTGGCTTACGTTTCCTGAGCTATGGTATATCTTTCCTCAGTTGCACGTCGACAATGAAAACACTCAGTTTTCTTGTTCCTTGAACCTCAAGTTTCAACTTTTTCACACACTCCCTGCTAGGATCCATTTCACCATCTGCTTCTCTGCTCTTACTCCCAGATGGCCTGTATGCTGCAGGTAGGAGACAAACACATAGCTGCAGGTGCGGTTTCCAACTTTAGCTGGGGTCGAACCCTGGTCTGTGAGCCGTTCTCACGGCCCCAGTTAGTGTCGTCATCTGTTCCTCACAGCTGTTCTGAGGGCACTCTCTCCAATTCCCAAATCCTCAGCGAAATAGTCTTATTATTGGAAGTAAATTAAGACTAAAAGCTATGAACTTTACTATCTTTTCTTTTTCTAATTTCCCTTCCTTAAAGTTACCTGAAACTATACAGAGACAGATGTATCATCATTGTCTCAGTCATTTTTCTCCTCATTGAGGCACAGTAGCTGACACTTTAACTTAAATGAGATGTTTATTTATGCACAGTTACATTCCAGGGTGATAAAGAAGAAAACCAGAGGAAATCCGAGGAAGGATAACAAATCTCTGCTCAGATCATGGCAGCCAGGAAGCAGAAAAAAAAGAGGAACCACAAAGGGAGTTTCACCTCCAGTGCACCTCACCTCCTACCAGGTCCCACTTCTAACAGCATATGAACTCTGAGTTTATCACAGAATTAATCCACTGATAAGTGCAGGATCACTGTGATTCAATCGCCTTCCGAAATTCAATCCCATGAGGCTCTTTAGGGGTATCTAGATCTACCTCATAACTTCCCATGCCTGGCCCCCAAAAGATCTTGTGCCTTTTTTTACGCAATATGCATTAAATCCATCTGTAAAAGTCACCACTGTTTTAACAGTTCCATGATCATTGATAATTCCAGGCCCAAAATCTATCTCAGTTTTTAAGACAATTCATAGCTGTATTCCCCTGTAAAAATCTAAAAGATAGGTGCGCACTTCTGACATACAGTGCCATAGGGCAAACATTTCCATTCCGAAAAGAATAGTGAGGGTTCAGACACAAATGAGATCAAAACAAAACTGATGCAAAGCAGAAAAAACAAAAATCATATTGTTCCAATTCCAGCACTTGGGTCAAATCTTGGGGAGGAGATGTAAACTCCAAATACCTTAGGTAACCCCACCCCTATGGAATCACTGGATGAAGCACATATCGCCTCTCCCTTAAAGTGGCATTGATTGCTATCTAGTGATTTCCTCAGCCCATGTTCTATGTTCCTAGCTCCTGCAACTTCCTGGGGTTTTCACTGTACTTTCAGCTTCACTGTCACAGCTTCATGATTTGCCCTTTGAATAGCAGGTTTTCTTAGGACAGCTCGGTAAAAGCCTCTCTGACTCCGCAATCTTGCATTCTTTGTGTTTTTATAAAGCCACCACCACATGCATGATGCCAAAGTCTTCCACACCCCAAACAGTGAATGGACCCTGCTGGATAATGGCTGCAGAGGTCTCTGAGTATCTAGATGGTTAAGCAACATGAACCATATCCCTAAAGGACCACCCTTCTGGAGAGCACGCGTTGGGGCAGTCTTTTCTGAGCAAAGTATTTTTCTTTTGCAACTTTTAGTCTAAAAGAGTGGATTCTTTCTTGTCTTTCAGATGGTCCCAAGGTATTTTTCTTATTTTCCTACTATAAAGTACTTAGATACATTATTATGCAAATATTTTTATAGAGTTATTCTTGACCAAACTTTTCAGGTCTCAATTCCTCAGGCACTTTCTTTCTGGGAAAGCTCTTTTTAAATCATTATTCTATGCCTTTTGCTTTTTGCTAAAAGACTCCAAAACTACCCCTATCACCGTCTGAATATTGGGCTGGCTTGAAATATCCTATACCAGATTAAATATTCCCGCACCCTTAATCACACTTTTCCACAAAGTCTTAGTTCATGAGCAAAGTGTAGACTTTTTTTTTTTTTTGCAGTAGCATAATTTAAAATGATCTCAAGTCCAACCAGCAATAGTCTATGTTCCCAGTGGAAACCTGCAGAGCTTGGCCTTTACCATCAACTCTATCAGCACTATGATATTCTGAATTTCAACCAGAATCCCTCATTGAGCAAAACTTTTAACATTTTAGGTTTTCTCTATCTAGAATCTCTAAACCTCTCCATATCATCATATAAACATCTCCAGAGTCCTCTATACTGCACAGCAGTGATCCTCTCCTGGTGCCAGAATCTATATTTGTCACTTCTTGCTGCTAAGACACAATACCCAACACTTAGAGGAAGTGAGATTTATTTTGACTTGTGGTTACAGTCCATGGTCAGCTGTCCCCACAACAGAAACAGTAAAGCAGAAGTGCATACAGAAGATAAAGCTGCTCAAATTATGGTGGCCAGGAAGCAGAAAGAAAACAAACAAGCTGCCCTTCCAGGTCACACAGCACTTGACCCACCTATTACAACCAGGCGCTACTTTCATCACCAGTAATAGCTCTGAACTCATCCATAGAGTTATTCACTAATGAGTATCACATACACGTGACCCAGTATCATCTTCAAAGCCCCACCTTTGGAATACCTGAGGATCTTGGGGGACGTCAGGATCTAAACCATAACTATCATTTTTTAAATGTTTCTGCATTAATGGACAGGTATCCTATTTACATACCATGGCCTTACATGCAAAGCTGCAGTACAGACTGTGGAAAATATAACCTATATGTATTTCCTGCAAATATAGCTGTGGCAAAGACATAAGTTCACAAGGTAACTGTCCAAATCAGCTGTATAGATTCATATCTTTACAGAAAATGATTTCTGAGATCTCGATCTTGACACAAATCAATCTTAAAACTAATTTGTCTTTCAGTATATCTGATGATATAAACATTATTTGGAATATATGGATATGCTTAGTAAATTTTCTTCATGTTATTTAACTTTCATTTGTACAATTGTAGACATATTTAAGTCTAATTTTTTAGGGGAAAGATTTGGTAAAGTCTTATTGCTTTTTCTTTCCATAAGAGATATTCATGCCCCATGGTTATTTTTACATCTCTGGAATGATGGTGGTGCTAATGTTTGTCATGTCCTTCAAGAATAAACATACATTCATTTGGCACATATGTGGAATATCTGGCTATTTTTATGCTATCTGAAACTCAGTTGTTCTTGTTTTCTGAAGACATAAAAATTAAAAGTTAGTTTATTTGGATTTAGAAAATTATATACTATTTCATGTAATAAAACATGTTTAAATATTTTGAGTTGTTTTGAAAAGTATATTAAATCTAAGCAAAAATAAATGTCACATATTTTTAAGAAATGGAATAAAACCAAGATTGATGAAAGACAAAATTTTAAAATGTCATAAAAATGCCATTAGTAAAATCAAGAGTTCTCTATTGATTTTAATTTCAACATCTGATGATACTCAGACATGAACAGTTAGTATTAGTGAATGCTTATATCTGCAAATAAAAAATTAAATGAGATCTCAGTTTATTTAGGAAAATATGCAGGTGTTCAGGAAATTCTTGTAAAAGCATAACCATGTGTCCCAGTTATGAATATAATATTATGCATTCATTTCATTAGGAGATGTTAGATTTACAGCTATGTTTGAGTATTCATTTATTCCCATTTGAGAGGTTTTTCTCTTTTTGACTAAATTTTCAAAAATTATAGGACAGACTTTGATATTAAAACATAACATCCCAGAACACATTTGTGTGATGAGATTATTTTGTCTTCTCTTCATTTAAAATATAAGCCACATAGAAAATATAAATGGTCTCATAATGCTCTTTCCTCTTACATATATTTTAAGACTGTTTGAAAATTTATTTGACAGTAAATAAAGAACAATTGAAATCTCTCTGTTCAATTTAGAAGGTGTTCTTTTACTTAAAAATTTACAAAAGTTTTGCTCATGTTTTCACAGGTTGACTGCATCTACATAATGGAGTTTGCACAAGAAATCTTAATTTCTATATTTTACCTACTTCCTTTTCTAGAGATTACTAAGTGATGGGCAAACTCACCATGAAACTTTGGGTACCTCAAATAAGTCAGTAGGGTGCTGCATGGGATACTGCAGTGGTGTAAGTGGATATAAGATTTGAAGAGTTCTTTAAAAAATAGTGATAGACAAATTTGAATTGGTTTGGGTTTGGCTGTCTCTAAACTTGAGTTCCCATTTAGTACAGCATGGCACTTAGGACTATTCTGAAGGGCACACGAGTACTATAGGGAGGCTCCTGTAATTCATAATTGTGTGTCATGCATTAACTTTGGCTGCAAAATTTTCTTATCACTGTTACTAAGAGCGAATGTGGATAATCATGCTTGCTTGAGAAGCTTAGAAGCTTATTAAATGTAGCCACAGGAGTTTTTGCAAACTTATCAGTGTTCAATTTTTTCTTAAAAATCAAATAGAATAGACTTACATTTTATTTTTTACTTTCTTACTGTTGCAGTTTCAAGTGTGGTAAACTTGATCTAGTAGTATTTGTGCTCGTTTTAAGAAAATAAAGTGATTAAAATGTTTCATAAAGCTATAGGTGTCGTATTTGTTTAAAGGTATACAGAAGATGAAACCTTCCAACAGAAAATCAAAAGAGAGAGAGAGAGGCACTAACCTGGACAGCCTTATTTTCTTTTTTCTATAACTTTTTATTACGTGGACTTTTTTTACTGACAATATTAATGAAATAAAGTAGATGCAGAAATTCAAGGACAGAATGTTCTCCCTCATATGCAAAAGCTAAAAAAGGTTGACTGTAAGTGATACATGCAAAGGATGAGCAGTTGCTTGGATTTGAATTTGATGTGTGTACGCTGTACACACTTACAGAAATATCACAGTAAACCACATTAATAGAAAACAAATTTATACATTCTTGAAAAAAATTAACAGGGTCCTTATGCTTCTCGCCAAAAGGTTAAATGCAAAGCTAGCATTTCATAATAAATGTTTAAGTATACTTTTTATGATTCTTAATGCTTTCATTGGTTTCTTTCTCCAACTGAATATTTCTCTCCTTAACAATTATTTATACCACATTTTAAGCATGGTAACTTACCTGAGTACTAATAATCTACATTAAGGCCCCTTAGTTACTGTTCCATTCCTTCTTATACAACTATCTTTTAGTAAGTTTAAGTATCTTAATTTTTAAAATCTGAAACATTTTATGTGTGAAAAATCAGTGTTTTCAAGGACTGTCATATATGGCCTTCAATGAGATACCTCTTTACAACAAAACCTATCCAAAGGGGACATTCTATATATCAGGAAATCTTTTATATAAGAGTGTATTCAAATCTACTTTCATGTCATTTTTGCTATTTTGGCAAGTTGCAAAAAAGAGAACTTTCAAATATAACCATATTAAATATAAATTTAATTGGTTGATTGTGGGATTATGCTGGGTTAGTTTCAAATGGTATATAGTTTCCTTTGCTGGATATCTAATGCATGAATTTGTATTGCCCCCACACACTGTATTTTCTGTGAGGATGAGCAAAGAAAGACAAATAATAAAGCATTTTGGGTCCTAAAATACCACATCAGGCACCTTAATTTGCTGCAAATAAGACCAAATTAGAGTTTAAAATGAGAACATTGCTACCTTGTGCTTTTGGTACCAATGCAGCATCCTAACAGCGTGTAAGCCATCACAAGATTTAGAGCTCAACTCAATCAGTGGCAGCAAAATTAGAAATAAATAGAGGAAGATCGATACAAAGTGTTGTCTGGAATAATGAAACAGCCGTAGGCTAAAAAAAATCTATTTTATTTTTCTTCTCTTAGCTTGGTGCTCTGGAAATATCTGACTTGCCCCACAGAAACCAAATCTACTTTGCTTACAAAATGAGAGGAGTCAAAGATAAATACCATGCATGATCTATAAGTATAAATATACACATGTATACATATGCATGAATCTATCTATCTATCTATCTATCTATCTATCTATCTATCTATCTATGGTTTGGCATATAGGAATTTATAGTAAAGTTATAAATAATTCTAATGGATATAAAACCTTTAAAATTATCTCTCATTTGATACCTCGTTAATTGAGTACCGCTCATTATTTTTTCTTCAAATATATTTAAGTGTTTGTACAAATCTACTGACTTGAGGGCTTCTAATAGTTTTTTGTGACACTTGACATCCTATCTAGATATTTTCCCCGTGAAATACATGCCCAGTCCTGTTATTTTTGAGACGAGGTTTTTCTGTGTTGCCCAGGCTGCTCTTGAACTTGCGGTCCTCTTTCTGAGTATTACAAATCTACATCAATAGCTAAGCTCTACTACATTTTAGTGTCATAGAAAAGGAACAGTATCTAAGATTGCTCATGGTGTCCTAAGGGTTTTGAGGTACTTGGATCAACCTGCACACAGAGGATCTATGAAGTACCTAAATTAGGAAGCACTGATTACTCTCCTCATTTGGTCTGAGACCAGTATTTTTAATAACAATGTCAGAACTCCAGCTATAGCTCCATCTGGAAAGTTAAGAATTAGTGGAAGACCTTGCCCTTCAAAAGGCATTACCAGAATGCTTTGGTCTAATTTTCATTGCAGTAAATGTATGGTAGAGCAAGCCAATTGCAGACTTTACCACACATCAGCCTTTTCCTTAGAAAAAGCACCAGTGCTTGTCTTACTTAACGAGAGCAGAGAATGGAGGCTAAACATCTAAGCTTCATAACTGATCAGATGCAGTGTTCTGAACTGTGAACTGAGGCCAGTTTCTACATTTTGAGAGTGCACGTCACTTAATATATAATCAGCCCTTAGATATTACCTCTAACCTTTCATTATCTCTTTGAAAATAACTTACAAGACATTTAATTCTTGAAAACTTAGGATATACATAGATTATGTGCAATTTAAACTACAAATTAGAGCTATGAAAATATGTCTGTTTAATACAAATTCTCTTAAAACATAAGACTATGTTCTACCTACTATAAGTAAAATAACTTTTATTGACTATAAAATACTTTTAAGGAATTTTTTTAAATTAGAAAAGTCTTTGCAAGTAAAATAGGAATACCCTCACCAGTTAATATAAATGTCCTTCAGATTTTTAAGGAATATAAATGTCATTTTTTTAATTTAAGAGATAGTTTTATCATAAAAAGTACTCCTTTAGAAAAATATTAGTTGTTTTAATTCCCCACTTTAATTTCACTTCATATGTATCTATGATTATAGCCTTTTAAATTAGTTTTCTTATAACTATGCTGCCTATAAAGTACAAATACATACACAGATGCATGCATGACTCAAGGACAAGCAAAACACTTCCCCCCCAAAACCATCTTTAATACGTCAAAATGCTTAAGTGTAATAAACTATTACTATAATTAGAGGGACAAATAGAATTGTTTTGGAAAATTTTTGCTTCATTTTGTTTAAATATAAAAGTTACTCATATGTAAGAATTCTTTTTTTCTTAATTTTTAATACACTCTACAAACTGCTATACAGTGTTTGATCTGTTTTTTCATGGTATTCTCACTGATAGATTTAAAATTATAAAACCTCATATATCTTTATTTGTATGACACTGTATTGAGAATGTTTTTACTAAAATCTTGACTATTCTAATGCTGTTTTAGGTTGGTATTCATGCATAGTATGCTTTTAAGAGTTTTTATAGAAAAAAACATAAAACCTTTTGATGCTTCACTCTCACCTTTTCTTTCTAATTTATGCAAATAATTTCAAGTGAACTTGCATTTGTGTTCATTGATAAAGCCAGATGTGTAATAAGTCATTTCAGAAAATAAAAAATTTGCCACTTTCATAAGTAGAAGTAACACAGTCAGGGCTGAATGGAAGCTCTCTCCAGGCTACAGCTCTATGAAGAAATAAGAATACAGCACCTAATTACTATCTGAGCCTTCTGAATCGCTGAAGAATGTTACTACTGTAGTGCAAAGCCAGTGACAATGGGGTACAGCTGCTTCATTTTCTATGTCTTTGAAATGACCACCTGAGACATCACTTCTTTTTCAGTTAGAATTAGGTCCATCTGTTATCAGAATTCTCAAAACCATTTGTAAGGAACAATTTCATTGAATAAAATGCAGAGACTTAAACTCATTCATTGATGGTGTAAAACATATACAATAAAATTTGAACAGAGTTTGTCATAGCCTAGTGGTACACCCAAGTGGTAGCTTTAAGTCATTACTTAGTTGGATACTGCGTGCCAGAAGATGTGAAGCAATAATCATAATCATAGTGCATGGAAAGTGTTTTTCTTGCTACTATTTTATTTAATGTTTTTCTCTTCTCTTCAGAATTACTCTTTTACCCTTTCTGTTTAAGATAGAGTAGGTATGTATTTTCACTCTAACAGGAGACCTCAAGATAAATTTTACAGTAGTCACATGACTTCAATGTTCCATTTAATTTCCACTGTCTATTCATTCTGCCTGCTTTTGCCACCATCAGATAAACAAAATCACACTGCTTGTATTTGTTCTCAATTTTCTTTCACATATTAGGTTTTGGACATGTATTCTTTTGTTTTATGTAGAAATAATTCAATTTTTCATTACTGTGTGCCATTCTTCATAATTTACTTCTATTTATTTATTCTACTGCAGATTAATTTCGAATTTTTTTCTTTTCTATTCTTCAATTATAAATAATCTTGCTAATAATTTATTGAAACATTTATTTTGGTAGCTCTTGTTAACCATTATTTTGATAAACAACTAGAAGTTAAATCTTGTTTAGTTTCTGTAAATAAAACATAATGATGTTCCAAATGCTTTTATTTATTCTATGAAAGTAATACTATTCAGGTTCAATAATTATCTGTTGTTGATTTAAAATTGGTGATAAAGCATCTTAATCTATGGCCATACGACCCTGAACATACCTAATCTCCTCTGATACTCTATCTTAATTCAAATGTTACATTTTTCTATTCTTTCCTGTCTTTTCATCACTTTTTAGATTGAAACTGTTGAAGAAATACACTTTTTTTCATATTTTGCTCTTTTCCTATATTTTCTTGAACTATTTATCGATATTTTAAAGTAAATTTTATGACTTTCACATGAATCAAATATATGTATTTTTTCATAGTATTTTCATCAGTTTTTGAGCATTCAGTCATTTTAACTTGAGCTTTTGAATGTTGAATGTTTCATAGTATTTTCATCAGTTTTTGATCATTTTAACTTGAGCTTTTGAATGTTGAATGAAATCTCTGTTATTGTGGATAGAAGCATTGTCTTAGCGTTCAGTGACATGAGTCTTCAAGCAAGTTTCTTTTTTCTTCTGCCAGATAAATGCAGTACCAGTGGAACACTTTGGTACTCTCTTGTCTTGATTTTAAATTGGCAAGGAATGATCAAGCCAGTTGTGATATACAGAATTTTTAAAAAGTCGAATCTCTCACTTATTATAATAATAGAGACTATTTTTTTCAGTTAGACATATTCTTCTAAAATATTGCTCAGAATTCGTCTTTCAATGGTTTGATACGTGCTGATTCATAGATTGGTAGTCTTTTAGAGGCATGACTATGCTGACATCATCTGAAAAAGTGGTTACTCAGACATACATTCCCTGTTTGTCAGTTATTAAGAAGATGCATATTTATTGGTACCATAAGGGAGACACCCTGGCTGGCTTGTAGAAGTGTGTTCATTAAGTACAATAAGTTGTTACAATGGCTACTAACAAACATGGATAATACTCAGCTGTTACTTAAATTCTTGGGAACATTTTCTTTCTCAATAATTTATTAAATGTGTTTTATTTTATTTTCTCTCTCTAGTTTCAGAATATAGCTCTAACTCCTATAACTCTTAGACATGATCCTCTTCTTCTAAAGCTGTTTTAACCTCCCCAGCTCTGAAACCTTTTTTGCATAGTCATAATATTGCACAATTTTATTCTTTTTCTACACAAAATGATTTAGCTAAAGCCATCCTCTGGGATTAGGATACATGTATAGTTTATATTTTATTTTTTGCTTGGTTTGAATAATTGAGATGCTCTAATCCCCAAAATTACCAAAAGACTTTACAGATTCTGTATAGCACTTATATTTACTTTCAAGAAAAAGGTGGAGAAGTGGGTCAGGAAGAGTAAACATTCTTAAGGCACGACATATATCAATACTGCAAACTGGAATAACTGAGCCAATATTGAGACTCATAAGAAATGGTAAGAGTTGGTAGTCTAAGCCATTACATATTACAGTGAATTGTTACTCAGAAATAACTAACTGACACACCAAGGGGAAATTATTCATAATATTTCCTATAAAAGTTAGAGGAATGAGTTTTATAAACACTGATACACAAAAAGAAAGATCTCTTTCCCCAAAGCTTCTGTAATTTCTGCCTGTTTTGAACTTTTAGTTCCTTTTAGTTCCTTTTAGTTCACATAACTAGAGCTTTTTTTGACCATTGTATATAAAATAGCCCCCACTAAGGTCCAGTGTGTTCCCTGTCCCCTTTCCCAACTCTAACTTTTCATTATCGTGTAGTAATTCAATCACACTCTTCAAACAAACATATATTACACATACACACACACACACACTTGTGCAATTTATTTATTTTAAATTTTTTCTAACACTAGAATTATGATTCGAATGATGAGAAGATAATGGTTTTTTCCCCTAGGGGCTATCAGTACCTTCAAGGCTTATAAAACTCTGAATTGTGGTAGATGATGGATATATAATTGTTGAATAATACAGATAGATGATATATATGTGCATATATACTAGACATCTCTCCTTAAAAACTAAAATGGTTCAAAGCAAAGATAGAATAAGAGCACCACGGTTGCTTAAATTATATTTAAGAATCTAGCAATAAAAGTAAAAATATGGGCTAAATAGTGAAATTAATACATTAGGCATAGTAAGCTAGAAATTTAAACTGATTTTGGTTCCCTAAAAAATATCAAACATAGTTCAAAGATGAAAGATAAGAAATTAAAATGGAAGATATAATGATGAAGTATAGTGAAAATAGAAACATAGTAAACAAATCATCTTTTTGGAGAAATTGAAGATGTGAATGCATAAGATAAACAGAGGGTACTATCTAATTGCTGAAAAGGAAGAAGCTAAAGATCCAGGCACACAATTCTAAATATTTCAATAAGAATGAACAAAATATGATAAAAGCACACAAATGAGCAAATGCTTATATAAGTACATATATAATGCATATTAAATGGAGGGCCTAAGAAGGCATAAGAATTAAGCCATGCATAGCTAAGTCACACATCACACTGGCTTGTAGAAAGTAATATTGAAATACTTTTTCATTCATCAACAATTTTAATGGAGCAAATAAAAATTTTGGATCTTGGCTCAAGCGCTTGCAACATAATGTGAATAAAACAGAAAAAGTACCTCTACCTGTCCTCTATCATAACTTTGAACACTAGCTTTGCTGTATATGAGCCCGCTGATGTGTGGGTTATGATGCTAACTGATAACAGGTCACACACACACACAGGCTTGTATTCAAGGACCGGGAGACCACAGAAAACACAGACACTTCACTTAAGCCTGCGAATTTCTGATGCGTGACTGGAAGAGAATAAAAGGGCTTAGCATCTCTGTCTTCATACTGTGTCCATCTCCTGTGTTTTATTTACCTTTTAACCTGGTTCTAACCAGCTCCACATGCAGAAATGTTGCTTGTCCCTTCATAATGGTACTTGTTTTCTTCTATCTCACCCCTGTGTTCTTTTAGCTGCCACAGCAGCCCAAGTACCTAATGTCCTATTACAGAGGCTCAGAGTGAAGCAGGAGATCAGTATGTTTGTACAAAATGATGTCATCAGCTCCAAAAGTTGTGCAGCAATTTGTGAGACAAGTTACCATTCTGATTGACATACACCTTGCATAAGAAAGAAAGCATCTTTTAAAACCATGCCCATGGCCCATGGAAAATGATCAGACTTAGCCCACCCCAACAAATCAATAAACGCTTGCCTCTCTTTGTTTAGAAAGTGGTCTGGTCTCTCATTGTCATCTCTCTTCAGCTGAGTTTCAGTTAAAAGCTTGCTTGAGTGTGTTTGAAGTACTTTGGCAAGGTCTCCTTTTAAAATACTATTTCCAAGGCAAAATTTTCTGTTTCTGCTAACAAAAATAAGAACACAAGAAATAACAGAATGAGAAGATAATGGACATGTAGAGTACTTTCTCAAATAAACAAGCAATCTCAAATTGTTCTTATAAAAATGAATTAGTTCTTACTATTGGACAAATTGCATCAATCTATTTCTGTAAGGAAAATAAAAAATATGGTGATAAACAGAATATTTATTGCTTATCAAATTCTTCCAGACCTTTAATCATCTAAAATATAGGAATACTACACCTCTAAAAATTGCTACACAAAAAATTAATTTTTAATGTAAAAGTTTTATGAATTATCAAATAAAAGCCAATGATACCTTTCAAATGTTTTAAAATGGAATTTATTTCAGGATTCATAAAAATGCATTATATGTATTAATAAAGTCATGAATATATTCATTGTATAATGTATTAATTTATATGGATGCATAATGAATTATCTCAGTCTTAAAGCAATACACACTTGTTATTTCAAAGTTTTTTATATCTAAGATGCCCAAGTACACTTTAGCTGGTTAAGTGGTCTTAACTAAATCTAGGACCTTTCTTTTAAATGATTAACCATGTTAGATCGGACCCATTTAAATACTTTCTCCTTTGGTTAATTTAAAGTGAACTAACAAAGGACCTTTACTATGTGTTCAAAACCACTTTGTTTTTGTTATCTTATTTAATGTAATTGTGTGAACCATAATCAATGGAGCTTTGTTGTGTTCTGTTGATTTGAACGAACCTGTATACACTGTCTGCCCTCTAGAAGAGGGTACTAAACAAAGACATGGATCACTGCAGATAATATCAGACTTCTTCCTACAGCATATAATAGTCATCTAGACAATATATTGCTAAATCCACTGATGTCAGAATTTTAGGCATTTTAGCTATTCATTATTGTACATTAACACAGATCAAGAAAAATTCTACATGATCATCTCTGTAGACTCTTAAAAGGCATTTGAGAGTGTTACTCTCATTGTTGTAAAAAAGATAGTGGGTAATTTGGGTTTGACAAATATATCCTTAATATGATAAAATTAATTGACCTTGTTGCAAGAGTTTCACAGGTATCCAAGTGTACTAAGAGATATTCCAATTAATCAGAATCTCTAATGGATATCTTTTAGTTTCTCTACAACTTAACATATTATTAGGAGAAAGTTCTTCATAATCTTTGTTCAGGTCTTATGCCAACAATAGGCGCAGTATATATTTTCAAATCTGTTTCTTAATAAACAGTTTTGGGATAGATATAACATCATGATTCAGAGCAGAAGATAAATGTTTATTAATCAGGATAATAAATATGTGGAAATACGTACTTATTTACTTAAAGTGTAAATATTAAGAGCTTGTCCACTTAACCAGAAAACAATACAGGACATCTTCTATTGTCATTACTACTAAACGTTATGTTAGGAGAATATTATAACAACATTAGTTCCAGAATATATGCTCAAGTATGCTTGGACAATAAATAACTTGGAAAAAACTCTTTGTATCATGTTGCAGACATTTTAAAATTAGAATACGGACATGTTTACTGACCAGAATAATATATATATATATATATATATATATATATATATATATACATGTATGTGCATGTATACATTTTCTAGGCATAACAATAGATAGACTTACACCAGTCTACACTCCCACTATCAGTGGAAAATGGTCCCTTTATCCCTCCAGCGCCTCCTGCATTTGTTATTGTTTGATTTCTTGATAAAATAGCCTTCTTTCCGGAGTGAGATGTAATCTCAGAGTTGTATTAATTTGCATCTTTCGAATGACCAATAATATTGGACTTTTTTTCACATATTTATTTGCCATTTGTATTTCTGCATCTCAGAAGTACATATGCATCTCAGCTGACCAGTTTTGGATTGGGTCTTTGAATTTGAGGGGTCTGAATTTTTTTCAATTCTTTATATGCTTAGATAGAAGTCTTTTGTCTGAGGAACAACTGACTAAAATTTTTTCCTACTCTGTGGGCTCTCTTTTCACTCTCTTGTACAAAAGATTTAATAAAATGAGACCCCAATTTTTGATTCTTTGTAGTATTTCCTGTACAATTTGGATTTTGTATATGAAGTCTCTGCCTGCATCTATGTATTCAAGGTTTCTATCTATTTTCTTTTCCAGTAGATTTAGTATTTCTGCTGTAGTATTTAGATCTTTGATCCATTTTGACTTTAGTTTAGTGTATGATGATAGAAATGGGTCTAATTTTTAATCTCTGGCATGGTGAAACAAGTATGGAATAGGAGTAAAGTTCCCATTCAACACCGTGATTCCCCTTCTGGTTATCTTCCTAGAAAAATTAAAACCATCAGACCACAGTGATATACATGCACCCATGTTTATTGCAGCACAATCTGTAATAGCTAAATTTTGGAAACAACCCATCAACCAAGGAATGTATAAAAAATAAGTGGTCGTTTTATACCATGGGCTACTACTCAGTCATAAAGACAGGTAAACTTCAGAGTGAAAAATGAACGCAATTTGTGACCATACTTGTAAGTGAAATAAGTCACTCACATGTGTAAACATTGTATTGTCTCCCTGATGTGAGAAACTGAAAGAGTAAGTTAAATTACAAAATGTACAATAGATGCTGTGAGATGGAAAGAAATTGTTCAAAAGGAAAGAGGAACTAGGGTAGGTGAAAGGGAAAAGGAAGAGAAAAGAGAAAAGAAAAAAAAAAGATAGTTATGCTACTAGATTCTCTTAGTTCCTTGAAAAGAAAGAATATCACATGCCACTGTTATTTATGTTAGTCCACTGTTCAATGTTAAATGAGAACGTATTACTTATATCTAAGTGCAATTTAATTTAATTGATCAACTTTTCTCTACATTTTCCATCCTCCTCTTCTTACTGGCTCATCTCTGGTGATCACTGAACTACTCACAAATCCTTAAAGATCAACTGCTAGATTCTATGAAAGAATAAGGTTATGGCACTTGTCTGCCTGTGCTTACATTATTTCACTTAAATTAATGATCTCTTTTTCCATCTATATTGAAACAAATGGCATAGCTTTATCCTTTTATGGTTGAGTAATACTCTGTTAGGTCTTTATGCCACATTTTTGTCATCCATTCATTATTTGATGGAGATTTACGTTATGTCCTTTACTTGGCTATTGCTATTATTATTTTCTTTTTGTCTTTTTGAGACAGAGTATTGCTAAGTAGTTCAGGCTGGCTTTGAGCTCAATTTGTACCCCAGGTTAGTCTTGAACTTGCAATGATCTTCCTGCATCAGCCTCCTGAGTGCTGAGATTAAAAATGTGTGCCACCATGCCTGGTTCTTGGCTATATTAACAATGATACAATGAACAGAGTAGTGCAAATATCTCTTTTTACAAAGTCCTTTCATTTCCTTTGTACGTAGGTTCATTAGTGGCATTTTGGAATCAAATCATAGTTCTTGCTTTTTTGAGAAACTGTTTTATTCTTTCCAATATCTTGTTCCTTTATAGTTTCACTAACTATACAATGGTTCTGCTTTCTCATCTTCGACACCACTGATCTTCAGACTTTTGTTTTTAATAGTAATCATTCTTACTGTGGTTGGGCGATACCTCATAGTGGTATTGCTTTGTATTTTTAATATTCCTGTTGGTCATATGCATTTTAAAAAATGTCAATCTAAGCCTAGTGCCCAATGTTTAAGTTTTTAATGAGGAAGTTTTTATTTGAGTTTCTTTGGGATTCTGTCTATTTACATTAAGAATTAATTATCAATTTGAAAAATTATGCTAGATACTTTTGTAACTTGTGATTTTGTTTTGGTTCCTTTTTAAAATTTCTCTCCCTTATGACATTTCACTATGATTAACTGATTTAATGTAGTATGTTTTTACTCCTTGTTTATAAGTTTGACTTATCCATTATAGATTTGTCTTTGTGGTTGTCAAAAGGCTTACAAAAAGATCTTTTGTTTATAACAGGCTTTAAAAAAATTTAACATAGGAAATTTAACATAAAAACCAAAGAAAGAAAGAAAACAAAACAAAACAAAAAAATGATCAGACAAAAATACCAACATGTTGCCTCCTATTTCTACCTACATGTTGCATCTGGGCATTTTCTTTTGTCTATTTCCTGACATATTGAAGTAGCTATTATTTTTACTTCTTTCATTTTTTGATATACTTTATTCTAAAGACATAAATGTTTTATGACCACATTTACATTGTTAATGAGTGCATTAAGAATTTTTATAGATACCCTTAATGATTAATTTTATAACTTTTGATGTGATGTGTTACTCAGTAGGTTTGGGGAATTTCCTTTATGATTTTCTTTAATTTTTGTGTAGTGGTTATAATATCTCAGCTTTTCTTTCTTTGTCTGGAAATTGTTACAGTTTTCTGGCTCAATATAGAAGCAGAAAATAAGAAAAAGTAAAAGTGGCCTTTTTATTTAAAGGACATGGAGAGGAGCCCACAACCAACAAGGGTTTGGCTTTCTCCACTGACCAGATACAGGGTTGTGGGGTATATATGACCTTTGACAGGATGTGGCATTTGGGGAAAAATTAAATCTATATCACTGACCCACCTATGTTCACTTAATCCTTGGGAGGATGTAGAGGCTTCATCTGTGAGATTTTACTTGGAGCCTTTGGAGTTTTTCCTGATGTTAGTTTTCAGTAAGTGAACCTAGTGCTGCGGTGCATTGCAAAGACCTGTTGGACCATTGCTGTGGTTGAAATTGGAGTAGAGTGTCCAGTTAACAACCTGGGAATAGCAGTTAGAGTGACTTGTTCTAAAGTGATTGGACTGGGAATAGGGATCATGATATGCTGTCTCACAATGGTTTTTTTTTTTTTTTGTACTTTTTGGTGTCTGGTTTCAAGTCTGGATTTATTTCCCTATCTCTGCCCCCAAAGAGAGAGATTTTTTTCATATTGCTTCTAATAAGGAGAGGGTGATACAGCAAGTCTTTTCTTTCTTTCTTTCTTTCTTTCTTTCTTTCTTTCTTTCTTTCTTCTTTCTTTCCTCTTTCTTTCTTTCTTTCTTTCTTTCCTCTTTCTTTCTTTCTTTCTTTCTTTCTTTCTTTCTTTCTTTCTTTCTTTCTTTCTTTCTTTTTCTTTCTCAAACAGCTTTTTCTTTCTGTTATACTGAAACCAGGTACTATAACTTCTCATCTAGTTTCCTCAGCTCTTGTGAAGGTGATTTTGTAACTTTTAGATATGTACATACTGGTATATTTTTGGGGAGATGATCAGTGTTGGAGCGTATTCAGCCATTAACTTCTCCATTATCTCAATTTTAGCTTTAAAAATATACCTATCAAAAAAAACTGAAGGTAAAAGTAATATTTGACCTTTATTTTCCAGTTATTAGTCCTCTGTTTGAAGAAAAGTTGGCAATTTTTTTTCCTATTCTGTAGTCTGTCTCTTCATTCTGTTCCTGTTTTTGCAATACATATGTTTTTAATTTGATATAATCCCATTTGTTAATTCTTGCTGTGCTCATGCAATTGAAGTTCTGTTCAGAAAGTCCCCACCTATGCCTATAATTTAAAATTTCACCTACTTAATCCTCTAGTAGGTTCTGCTTTTGTTTTAATTTTTAGATCTATGATTCATTTTGATTTCAGTTTACTAGTTGATATATATGGGCCCAGGCTTTTACCTTCTGCATATGGATAGTCTGTCAGTTTTCCAGAATCTCTTGATTCCTCTCATGTGTTTTTGGATCCTTTGTCAAAGATCAGATAACTGAATGTGTCAGGGATTGTTTCCTCACACTCCGTTGTGTTCCACTGACCCACATTTCAGTTTTTGTGCCCATAGGGTGCCATTTTTATCACTGTAGCTTTGTAATATAACTTGAGTTCAGCTATTGCAATGCCTCCTGCATTGTTCTTTTAGGTCAGGATGTTTTTGCTGTTTGGTTTCATAGGAATTTTAGGTTTATTTTCCCTAGTTCTGTGGGGAGTGGTATTGGCAATGAGGTTGTTTTAAATTTATATACCAATGGAAGATTGGTATATTTGAAAAAATTTCTTGAGCCTATCAAGAACAGGGATATCTTTCAAATTTTAATATTCTCTTCAATCTTCTTTTTCAGAGCACTGTAGTTTTTGTTGTAAAAGTCTTTTATTTCCTTGGTTTGGTTAATTCCTAGATATTTAATTTTTCTTGATTAGATTGGACAAAAGAAAAGATCCAATCAAAAACATGCAAGTGAAATGAACAGAAGTGTACATGGCTAATAAACATACAAAAAAATTTCAACATCTCTGACCATTAAAGAAATGCAAATTAAAACAACAGTAAAATTTAATTCTAGAATAATGGAAATGATAAAGAAATTAAGTAAAATACTGGCACTGCTGTCTTGGAAAAGGAACCCTTCTACATTGTTGTTGGGAATATAAACTAATGCAATCATTATGCAAATCAGTAAGGAGATTTAAAATTAAATTTAAAACTAAAAGTTTTATTTGACTCAGTGATTCTACTTCTAGTTATCTTTCTAGAGTTAAAGATATCATAACATTATGAGGAATGCATGTCTATGTTTGTGGCAGCGCAATTCTTAAAAGCTAAATCATGGAAGCAACCTATGTGTTTGTTATGTTTTGTGTCTGGATGCCCCCCAAAGCCTCATGCAGTCATCGAGGCTCTTTTCAGATGTGAGCTTTTAGACTTTGTGTTTGATTCACGGTTTAATGCTGCGATTATGGGTGTGAGTGTTTTATCTACCCTCGGCATGAATAGTCTACATACATTATAAGGAAGAGAAAGTCTTTATAGGCGCCTCTGTTTACTATGTTGTTTCTTTTGCTGTTTTTCACCACAGTAAAAACTTGCTCCTTTGCCACACCACTCTGCCTTAGAGCCAGCTGATTATGGACTGAAACCTTCACAAACTCTGAACTAAATAAATCTTGCCTTTGTTAATTTTGAGTGTCAGTTATTTTGTCTCAGCAACAGAAGAGTAAAGTAACCAACATAGTGTTCATCAACAGACAAATGGCTAAAGCATGCATGGCATTTATAAATAATAGACCACTACTCTGTTACAAAGAAATCTTAAGGCATTTGTAGGAAAAGACATGCTCTTTAAAAACATAACATTAAGTAAAATAAATTAGACACACACTGAAATATCATGTGATTTGTCTCATGTGAGTAATGCAAGGTACAAATAAAGAGCAAATTAAATAATGATAAAATAAATGAAGAGATGCATTTTCTGCAAATGTAAAGGAACCAAGAGTACAAAGTTAGGTGAGAAGACGTATGAAAAGTGGATGTAAAAAAGTTAAGATGTTTCATGCACATGTAAGAAATAGCCACAATGCATCTAATAATTATGTGTCACAAAATCATGATGATCATGATTATGATAACAATAACAACAATAAAGAAAGTGGGAAATGAGATCTAGAGATGGAGGAGGGAATTAGGGACAACAGAAAGAATCCACATATGTTAAGCACATATGCTTGTTACTCCTCAAGATAAACAAAAACATTGTGTACTACAACCACATACAAATAAAATTTTTAAACACGTAGTTTCTAGAAGCAATTTCCAGAATGTCAAGTCAAATGACACAATTATTCAAAAATTTTAATGAAAGGATAACACTTTATCACATGAAATCTTAGGGAGTACTTGCTTAAAAATCAATTTTAGTGATGTCTCATTTTATGAGAGTAATCTTTGCTTATCAGAGCAACTTCTTTATTTCATCATCTAGCATTAAAGTACATTTAGCTTCATATTTCTTTTTCTCTATTGATTCATTACAATTAACATTCACTCCACTTTTATGCATTCATCATTTTATTAGTGAGATAGTGTTTGAACTCAAGGTTTTCATATTGAATTACATCACCTGTGGCGGGCAGGATGGATCACACTTGTGGGGTTAGGGCAAGACCAGTCCTGAGAACACAGAGCCACCATAGTGAGCCAGGTGAACAAATTGTTAGGCAGAGGGGTTTCATCTGATATCAACTTGCTGAGTATATAAACAAATGCACAGCAGTCACGGGGCTCCTACATAGAGAGAGGGCTCCATCCAAACTCAGATTTCACATTTCAGAGTTTACATTTTCACTCTTGTCTTCATTTCTTCACAGTCTCCCACCCAAGAGTTTCTCAAGAGCAGTGCTGGACAGGGAGTCACCAGTTCTTTTATTATTTTTTAATTTTGTGACTGGACATTAATGAGTCACTAAGCTGCCCTGTCTGGGTTGGAATTTGCATTCCTCTGGCTCAGGATCCCAGAATATCATATTACAGTTGTGCACCATCATTCCTGGTTGGCATTTATCTTTTACTGTTGATTTTTTCTAGATTTTTGAAACATTTCATTAGCATACTCTGCCATTTTAAGAAAAAAAGTTTTACTTACTATATTTCACTTTCCTCTCTTCTGCTCTAAGTTTGAAATTCATAGAGTAATATTTTTGGTTTATTGCATGGATGGTAATGCAGCAGCAAATGTTGCATAATGACAGGCAATATCTCCATTCTTTGGGACCAACAGTTGTATCATGACTAAGACACATATCAGTCCAACTGCTGTTGATGAAACATTTTTCTTCCATTAATATGTTTATATACTTACTATATTCCAAAAAACTAAGTCCCAGGTATACCAAACATGACATCTTGGCTTTTATTTTCATATTCTTTATTAGGAAGCAAAAGTATATTTTTTGTAGAATGGTCTATTTTACTGTGAATTCTAGATCAACCCTTCATTTTTATAATGAAACTTCAAACCATAGAAATACCATGACAGACTTCTGTCAAAGTATGAAGTGTATTCCATTATGGAGTAGCAAGGGGCCAGTGTACCATTATTTGTACACACACACACACACACACACACCTGCTTCCTGAAAAGGAATAAATATTTAGTGCTGCGTGTATTGTTTTACTTATTTTAGTTATTTTATAGTAACTTCTAAAGGTCATGGCCATTCCACAGAGATTTTTCTTGAATTCCATTTTTCTTTAACTTCAGTGAAACATATTGCATGTGTTTGTCTTCCTGAGATTTTTATTGCTGCTTTCCAATTTTTATAGACCCTCAGTTGTTCTGTGAGATTCTTTCATTACTTTTTACTAGTTTACTTATTTTAAAATGGCAGGACCATCGACCCTTGCCATGATTTTCACCCAGAATGTGGCAAAAACATTGCCAGAATAATCATTTTAGAAAAAGTTAGTATTTCAATCTTTTAAAAAAATTTATGTTTAAGCTGGAAACCTATTGATCTTTGAAATTTCTGGATTTCAGTAAGAAATTAAAGAATGCAAATATGCTGTTTAAATAATATTATACTGTTCTAATAGTTATTGGAAAAAAATTTAAATTCTCTTTAAGGAGTTTAATTTTTCAAGGTTAGTACAATAGAAAGAGACAGGAAAGTGCAATCCCTTTTCTGAGAAAAGAACCTGAGAAAGATTGAAAGGAATCATAACCTTTACAATATTTTAATGTTCTTAATTATTCTACATTTTAAACAATAAGTAGCTTCTCAGGAAAAATTAATTTCTTTAGTGCTAAAAATGAAAATAAGTTGTGGTTATTCATCAAAAATCCTGATTTTATGGAGCCTGACAATAGGCCAGACAGTGTCAATAACCAGGAACAAAGAAGGACTGCAATTCCTTTTGATCACCTTAGCATTAGATAGAGAAAAATTGCTTGCTTTGAAATAAAAATAGTTTCAAAAGTGATAAATTTGGTATTTAGTGTGTCAGTACATTCCAGAGGCGGTTAGTTACTATTTCAGGAACTGCCACAGTTAAATGGATTTTACTTGGGAGCAGTGGCTTTTCCCCCTTGTTTTATTCTCGTGGAGTTTGCCTTGTTTTTTGACAGTAGTTTAATGAAGACCCTTTTGTTTCTTCAGAAGATCTTTGGTCCTGTAGTTTTTTGTAACCCCTTGTTCATCCTTGAACCATGCAGCTTTAAACCACATCTCACGTTAATTATAGTGGATTTATATTCTTCCTGAGAGTGAGTGTTGATTTTTAAACCTAGTTTAACCTCTGGCTTCCACTTTTTTAAAAAAAATGTATCATATTATTTGTATATAAAATTGTAAATTTTTATCATTTTGTTGCAGTTTGTAAATACTACTTAGAACTTTAACTTCTGCTTTCAGTGTTGAAGTTCAGAGTAACTTCTAGGTTGACAAAATGATCTACATTAGTCAATTTTACTGAGACCATGGTTTGTTCACTTGTTACTATGTATTTTCCAGCAACTTTGTTCCTAGTATAGATGTGTAATTATTGATACAATATTCATAGCACCTGACAGATGAAATCATCATTTTTAAGGTTAAATTCTACTTCATTGGAGGAAACACAATAAGCTAATGTGGTATACAACAGTGGTAAGTGCTATTCAATAGCATAAGGCAGGATAAAAGGACAGAAAGTAACACAAATGAGAATGAAATAATCATTTTAAAAATAGTCAATATAGGGGGTTGGGGATTTAGCTCAGCGGCATAAGTGCCTGCCTTGCAAGCATGCAGTCATGAGTTCGATTCCTGATACAAAAAAAAGAAAAAAAAAGAAAAAGAAAAAAGAAAGAAAGAAAAAAAAGACTATTCAAAAATATTCAACATATTTGTTCTTAAAAAGGAAGCTAAATTCAGCTGGGCAAAGCACCAATGTTCATGTAGCAAGATGAAGCTGATTGGATTGAAGAGCATTTTAGCCCAAGGAAGAACAGAAGCAAAGACCTGAGGTTAGGAAGGAAATCAGTTGTTTGTGTTGAAAGAGACCCATGGGATTGATTGCAGTGGTCTGAGTAAGTAGAAGAGGTTCTGAATGAGATAGGCATAAAAACCATATTTTTAAATTTCCATTCTGGATATGTGAGCTTGTTCTCTCAAAACACTGCAAGGTGCTACATATTTATCCACATTTTTAAGCTTTTTTTCCTTAGCCCAGCATGTGCCAATTTGAGTAGAACATTTCAAATATATTATTTTGGTCATCTCAATATCTCTGTGAAATGACAGAAGTAAACCTGTCAGTAAATTGTATAGGTAGGAAAACTTACCTGAGGAGTAAAGACTTGTTTAAGCAATCAGTAAATTATGGATTAGAATTAGTTGGGATTCTTTACATATGCACTTAACTCTATCCATGATATCTCCTCTTTATTAATAACGAACAAACAGAAAAACTAGTGTCTTCATTTAGTTTTACTAATGGCCCTATAACTCCAAAATCCATAAGCCTCATTAAAGGAAAGACACAGCATAGAAATTCAAGCTGGAGTTGAAATGAGCCTTTTCTAAAAGAGGTCCCAAAACCAGAGCTGAAGTACTCATTTGAGGAATTTCTGTCCACATACAGTCTCAGAGTTCATTTACCCGGATGTCTTCATGGACCATCTCCATTTTGCTTCAGCAACTGGATTATTTATAAAAACAATATGAGACCAACAATAATAGATCCGTACCTGAGAAGTTAGATTTTGTGGCCTGAGTACCAAAGTTTAGAGCCACTGGTAGCAGGACAATTGCTGATGAATATGTGAGCTAGAACAACCCAGACAGTCAGTGATACATTTCTGCTGCTGCTGTGGGATTTCAACATCCCTGACCCGGTCTGGCATGTTATCTATTGGTACTGGTTCTCATCACTGTCTTCTAGGTATAGAAAGTTGAATTTATACAAGTAGAGCAGAGAAAGATTACCAAGAGCTAGAATGAGTGGGGACTGGGAAGGTTTTGATCAAATAATATAAAAATTTGTCAAGATGAATAAATTCAACAGATCTGCTGTAAAATATGGCAACTATACTTAACAATATATTATTACATTTTTGAAATGACTGAGAATAGATTTTAAGTGTTCCAACCACACAAATACATATATGTGGTAGTGTGTCAACTGGGCCATTCTATAATGTATATTTCAAACCATTATGTCATGCTATATGCATGTGTGTGTGTGTGTGTGTGTGTGTTAGACATCTCACTATGACAAATACCATAATGCATCAACTGAGATAGAAGGTTTCTGTTGACTCGCAGTTTTAGGGAAGTTTTGGTACTTTCATAAAGCAGCATGGCATGAATAATGGAGCAACACCCCTCAACCCATCCCCAGGAACTGAAAAGGAGGAAGAGGAAACCCTGGGGTCCTACAGTTCCTTTGGAGGATACACTCACAGTACCTGAAGGCCTCCCACTAGACCCAAATGCTTATGTTCCCATTGCTTCTCAACAGTGCCAAACCCACAGAGACTTTGGTTTGCCCCATATCCAAACTACAGCTCTACACACAGAGAAACACATGCTGGTGTCTTTTCCTAGAGTTATAATAAAGAGGACAATGATGTGAATTGTAGAGTTGTGCGCATATACTGAAACTACCTAATCCGAATACTTACCAAAAAAAAAAAATGAGAGAGAAGACTTCTTTAGTATTTGGTGTTTTAATGCAATTACAGTTATATTCTCTTAAAGAGCTCTTCTGAACTAATATTTTTGATGACTTGTAAAAAGTTAGAACCATCAAGTTATCAAATTAATGATGTGTCATCACCTGCTAATGTGAAATAAGTGTTATGTTTCTAACAGCAAATGCTAGATTAGTGTCATTTTAGTCACAAGAAGTTCAAAATCAATTTCAATGCTAATCAGCAGTTGAAAGAATAGATTAGGAAGGCAATGAATGCCATTACCCTTTCTAGCATCTCTTTTATGTGATGCTTCCCGCTGAGGTGAATGAGGTTGGGGAAGCTGTGATGTCATAAAGCAAAGGTATGTAGCAGTGCAGGAGGGAAGAGAGGAAGGAATAAAGGAAGAGAGGGAGGAGCAAGGGAAGAATGATCTTTGAGAGGAAATACTTAAGATAAAATTTGCTTAATAAACTTATTTTTCCCTACTAATCAGTCATTTCACTATCACAGTGAACTTATAATTATTTGAAATAAAAATCAACTGCATTGTTTACATGGAAAATGAAGCTGTATGATCTTTGAAGAATTTTAGGTTAAATCATTGTAATACAGAGTTCTTGAACTGCAGCTATTATTTTTATCCCTACAGTGTGATGGTATTTAATAATTATATAATTGTATATTATACATTTTATTGTTTTATCTGTTTCACTGCATTATTGAAGTAACCTAAGCAATACAGAAAACTATACAATCACCATTCCTAACAGAAAATATGATCTTATTACTTTAGTGCTATTGTAATATGTGATGAAACTAAAGAATATTTTGTCATTTATAATTATTCACTTCCAATGCAGATTGAATGATATCCTGTAATTACAGTGACTTTGTAGTTCTAAAAATAATCTATGTAGAAAAAAATTCAGATCGGTATAAGATGTTTAGTTGAAGGAAGTTATTTGAAAACTTGATGAGAATTTTGCATAGTATTTTCCTACTTTTGAAAGGGTCAGTTCAAATAAGATATACTATTTTCAACATTATTTTGGTTAGAATTCTAGTATAGATCCATAAATTGAGTTCAAATAAGGTATAATATTTTCAACAATGTTATTTTGGTTAGAATTCTAGTATAGATCCATAAATTGTTCACAATAAATTCAACTGTAGGCTTTTTTTTTTTTGCACTGGGAATTGAACTCACAATCTTATGCTGGCCAGGCAGGCACTGTGCCACTGAGCTATATCCCCAGCTCTGTAGTTTCGAAATTGAATTGAAAAGCTGATGCAAAATAATTTGTGTTGCTCACAGTAGACAACAGGTAAGAAATATTTTATATGTGCAAATGTGTAAAATTTCTATAGCTCTCTTGCTATTGAGATATACCACACTCATTTATCATAGTGTATTTTTCCTAAGTCAAATATTATATATCACTGGTGTTGGATTTTTTCTATCATATCCTGCATTATGTTCTTATTTTTGGGCAATATATTCTTAATAGGATCTTTGTGCAAGGAAATAAAATAAATAAGCACATAATTAAAAAATATTAATTACTATCTTAATCTGTTCCTCAAGATTTTAATTACTTTCCATTGCTGGGACTCAATCCCAGGCATGCACAGTTTAAAGGAGGAAAGGTTAATTTTGGTTCATAGTTTGTAGTCCATGGTGGTTTGACTCCAAGTCACAGCACCATGGCAGAAGGGCATGGCAGAAGAGGGTTGCTCACAGCACGGCAGTTAGGAAGCAGAAGGACAGATCAGAGTGGGGGACAGACCCTCCCAGGTCATGTTCTACCTCCTCTAGAGACCTTATCTCTTAAAATTTCTTTTAAGTATAAATGCCTGAATAATTCACTGATATGTATCATGCCTCTATGACCCAATCAGCATCCCAAACACCCACTTAAAAGTGAATGCAGAATTTGTTGGACATTTAGAATAAATTGTAACACCCATTAAACACTGAGTCACAAAATATAATGAGCTTATGTGCTGGGAGGAGAAATAAGAAACCAATTTGCCCTTTGTGTGAGCCAGTGATAACTGCAGGCTGAGTTGAGAAATAGGAAGCCAATTTGCCCTTCCCATGAGCCAGCAGTAACTGAGGACCTGGAGGAAAAATAAGAAGTGCCCTTCCTGTGAGCCAATCAGCATACAGACCAGGGACCAGAAGAGCAGAGTCCCACCCCCACCAAGCAGCCAGCTGATTCAGAGGAACACAGACTGAGTTGATAGCAATTGAGGTACAAAAACAACTGAATGCTTGTATTGTTTGAGTGACTTTGCAAGCCTAATGCTGGTAGTCTGAGCATCTATTTAGAGGATAACAATATATAGCATAGCCACTATGGGGGATTTTCTTCTGTCTTGTTTTTAAAATCAAACATTGTTCTCACTGTTTGGTTTTGCTTTTATTGTTTTGTTTTGATTGGTTTTATTTTGTTCTATTTTTATTTGATTTTATTATGTCTGATGGCATGGGCAGCAATTTGAAGACAGTGAGGCATTATGGTAATAATTGTTGATTGTCTGTTACACTGTTTTGAAATCCTATATCGCCTTCACTATTTTGTTTTGATGGGCTTTATTCTGTTTTATTTGGTTTGGTTTTATTCTCTTTAAAATAAAAAAAAAAAAGATTTCATGAGCTTCTTTTAATGACATTGGATTTTATATTGTGGTTTTCTTTACTAAAAAACAGTTCTCAATTTTATTTTTTAATTTTGACCAAGCATTACTTTGTCTTTTATAACTGAAACCTGAGTTTATATACTTTTCTATTATTCCTTTTCATTCTTCCTGCAAAACAGCCACTTCTCTTGCAAGTGATGTTTCTTTTAATGCACTATCAAACACAGGCAACAACAAAAATATAAGTCTATCAATAATCTCACCCACACTTGAATACATTAGATGTGTTACCAATACAGGTTTTCCAACCTAGTGCTTGTTCCTTAAACTAAAGATTTTCCACTACATAATCCTGTGTCAGATTCTTGATCTTAAAACAATGTTAGAAATATCTCTGTTCAGTGTTTGGAGTAGCACCCTATAAATCAATACTGATTTCTGCTTCAGAAGGACAGGCTAAACTAAGCTGCTTTAAAACACTAAGATTGTAATTAATGGACTTCAGTTTATAGCAGTTTCATATTGATAGAAAAATAGTGTAGAGTACACAGAATTCCCTTACTTTCTTATATACAGATTTTTTTCTGGTTATTAAATTTTGTGTTAGTATGGTGTCTTAGTTACTTTGTACTCATTGCTGAGACAGAATACCTAAAAGGAAAGGAAAAGAAAGGAAAGGTTTATTTCTTACAGTTTTGGGAGGTTTCAGTCCATACTTAGTTGGCTCCAAGGCAGGGTGGCATGGCGGGGCCGCAGTTCATGGTGGCTGCAAAAAGCAAGGCAGAAACTGGCAAGAGGGAGAGACAGGACTTCTTCCAGCCATTACATTGTATGCCGGCTCCACCCCTAGGTGGGTGTAGCACTGAAACCATCTATCCAAGAGCTAGACAATGAATCAGTCACAAATGCATAATGCAAAAGCATGAGGCCTAGGGGGCCACCAACATAAACCATGATATTCCATTCCTGGCTCCCAAAGACTCATGCACATCCTTTATACAAAAGACAGTCCATCTCCAAGAATTGCCAAAGTCCTAATTTTCAGCATTGCTGAGAAGTCCAAGTTTCAAGTCTCCTCCATTATCCTGGACAAACTCTTAACTGTAACCTCCTATACAAATGAAACAAGGTTAAACATTTCTGAAATGCAATGGCACAAGATAAACATTGCCATTCTAAAAGTTACAAATGAAAATATAAAGCATTGGAAACAAAGCAAGTCCAACATCTAGCAGGGCGAACCGAACATTAATTTCTAGAGTTGCATGTTCAGCATTTGAAGCAATCTGGTTGCAAGCTCCAAAAGGCTTGGGTGATTCCACCCCTATGGCACTTCCAGAGATTTCAGCTTCTGCAGCTTTTCTCTTAAACCTTCTCTGCTCACTTTTTGCAGTTTTCCTTGTATGATCCACGTTCCTGGCTTTTCCAAACTTCTGAGGTCTCTACTGCACCTTTGGCTTCATCCTTACATCTTTACAAATTGCCCTCTCATGGCACACTGCTTGGCCTCCCAGGCCCTTTGCAATAGAGATGGAAGCTGTCTTACCCTCAGAATTTGTGCATTTTCCTTGTACCTAAAATCAGTACCATGTGGATGCCACCAAGGTTTGCTGCCAGCTGGAACAGTAGCCAGGCTTTTCTCTCTCTTGGCTGTAGGGGTCTGGTGCCTGGATCACTGGGCTCTGTTTGCCTGATTGTGAGGAAAAAGGCCTCTCTATGTTGCTGCCATCCTGGAACTTCATGTGGCTTCTGTTGCCATTTTGGAGCATGGTACTCTGAAGCTTTCTCCTCTGAGCAAATTCTTTCACTTTTGCAGTTTTGAGGCTGAAAAGGATGGAGACCCACTGCTTCCTGGGATGCCCCACCCCGGCCATCTTTCTTATTTCTCTGTTCCTTCTCAGCAATTGAAGTCTCAGCTCTATCTTTACAATCCACAGCTTTACTGGAGTTTTCCTTCTGACCAAACTCACAGCATTTTAAATTATCCTGCTGGGCTCTTTGCTCTTGATTTGCAACATATATCTGGCTAAAAGCCCCCAACAATAGCCACGCCACAGCCTCAACATTCGACTGCCTTGAAACTTCCTTTGCCAGATTAATCAGTCCATTGCCCTTAATCTCAGTCTCAGGCAAAGTCTCTGAGCATGAGCAAAATGCAGGCAAACTTTGTGCCAAGCCATAACACACACTGTGGGGAGTCCAACAACCAATGCAGTCCTTCTTCCCAGAAGAAACCTGCCAAGCCTGGTCTTTACCATCAGGCTTTCTATGAGCCTTCTGGTCTCCTGAGCTCTGACCAGAATCTCCTCTATAGAACAGCCTAAGCTGCTCCAGCTCTGTGCATCCAGGCAACACACCTGAGACCTTTCCAAACTCTGCCCGAAAGCCATTTGCAAAGCCTCTTGAAAAACAGTCAGGGATCACAGCAATGATCCCACTCCTTGGTACCAAATTCTGTCTTAGTTACTTTTAACTCATCGCTGAGACAAAATACCTGATGCCCAAAGTTGGGAAAGGAAAGGTTTATTTCTTAACAGTTTTTGGAGGTTTCAGTCCATACTCAGTTGGCTCCAAGGTAGGGTGGCATGGCGGGGCCACAGTTCATGGTGGCTGCAAACAGCAAGGCAGAAACCGGCAAGAGAATAATTTATGCCCCTAAAATATTTTGTACTCCATTTACCTTTTCTCTGCCCAAACCCTTGACAACTACTATCTCTTCACTTTAACCTTTTCCAGAATTACATATAATTAAAGTTACATTACATGTAGTCTTTTCATATTGAACTCATTCACACAAAAATACACTTTTAAAATTCCTAAGTATCATATCATGCTTTATTTATTTTCAGAATATTTCTTGCTATGTATGTATCATAAATTGTTTAGCCATTTACCTTTTGAAAGCATTTTGGTTTCTTCCATGTTTGAGCAAAGTTGAATAAAACTGATTTAAATATTTGGATGTAAGTTTTCAACTCATCTAGCTAAACAACAAAGAGTGTGATTGCTGGAATATACGAAGATACTTTAGCTTTCTAAAATAGTGCTACTGTTTTAGATATGTCTGCACCATTCCCCCTTCATGCCAGCAGTGAATCTGATTGCCTGTTGCTGCGCACTCTGGAGAGTGAATGACAGTATCAAAAGCCATGGTCTCAGTGGTGTTGCAGGGAACCAGGGAGAAGAATTTAAAATGACCATCTGTGCACTGGGAAGCTAGATGATGGAATGGCAGTTGAAGACCGAATGCCTGGGAACTCACTGCGGAGCCACTGGTGTCAGTCTTTGTGAGAAAGCCAAAGTGTCTGCATCAGAAGAGCCTGCACTGGAAGCCTGAAAGAGCTAGAGTACAGCATCCAAAGGCAATGCTGAAAAGTGGGGCTTCTCCAAAGAGAAGAGGAAGACTTGCTTCTTTCCCTTTCCCCTCCTCCCAGGCTGTCAGCCTGTTAGTTAATGTCACCGACACTTGGTGCAGGTCTTCCCCCCTCCATTTTTAGCGTACATGTTAGTCATCCACAGATGCTTGCAGAGCTCTGCCACTCTGCCAAAAAGTCATACTCAAGTCAATTTACCATCTCACCATTGATGATCATATCTTCTTCAGTAAAGTTTTGGTGAGATTGTGACTATTGCCCTTTACTATAAACTTGACTTGTCAGTAATCAACAGAATAATTTTCTGGGGCTGGGGACTTAGCTTACTTGTAAGTGTGAAGTTGTGGGTTTGATCACAGGCACAAAAAAAAAAATTCTAGTACCTTGAGATTGTATTGAATCTTTAATTTTAAGAAAACTTCACATTCTGACAATATTGAGTCTCTCTGTATGTAAGCATAGAGCACCTTCTTGAATATCTTTCATCAGTTTTACAGTTTTCTTCATGAGGCAATTTATACATATTTGCATTTTATTGCTTAGCTTAATGGTATACTTTTATTTGAAATTTCAATTCCTCCTTGATGGTATATGGAAAAGTAGTTGACTTCATATTAACTGTGTGTCTTTATATGTCATTGTAATTATTTATTCAGTTTTCCATAGATTCTTCTGAATTTTCTATGAAAAAATCATACCATTTATTGAAAAATGTGTTTTTCTGCATGCTTATTTCTCTTTCCTATTGTTTTAATTCCTTTCATAAAATATTATTAGTAATGTTTTCTGTAGAAAAAGATCCATATGTTGCCTTGATCTCTGTGAAAGTATTCATTATGTCATATTAAATATGATGTAAACTGTAAGATTTTTGGTGAATGTTGTTTATTAAGTTGAGGATATGCCCTCTCTCCTGATTACTAAGAGTTTATCAGAATTGGTATTGGATTTTATCAAATGCTTATTCATCATCTTTTTATAGAAACATGATTATTTTAGTCTGTTGGTATGAACTATTGTATAAATTGATTTTTGTGTGTTGAATCACTTTTGAATACTAATGTAAGTCCTAAGAAACCATGATACAGAATATTTTTATACATGGTTATATTCACAATGTTTAAATTTTATCAAGGGTTTTGTATCTAAGTACATGAAAAATAGTCTACAACATTCCTTTTATATAGTAAATTTGTCTGGTTTGGGTATTATGATAACATAGATCCCACAGTATGAGTTGCAAACTATTTCTTGCGCTTTGATTTTCAGGAAGAGACTGTAGAATATCAGTGTCATTTCTTTTTTTTTTAACTTAAAAAATTTATTTAAAGAGAAAAAAAAGCAAAACAGAAAAAAGAGTAGAAACAGTACAGAATTTCAGAAAAAAAATAAACAGTAAGAAATCACTAGTTGATAAATTACATATTGTCTTCTTAGACATAGTTGTTCAAGTTACAAAATTAAAGCATACAAAGTGGACATTCAAACAGTGAGACTGCAGTTCTTTTCAAGGATCCAATATAAATTTAGTAACATGGTTATCAATCTTACACACCTAAACATACAAACAATCATATCTTTTAGAGCTCTTTCTTTGCCTCCTTTTGCTTTTTAAGTCCATTATCTGTTGATTTATATCATGTTTCAGCTTGGTCAGTACCTTACTGATCTGTTTTGTTGTTGTTATTTACTTTTAAATCATCGTATATAATTTTGTGGCTTTGTTTTTGAGTTTCTCCTCATCTATGCCCCATGGATCAGCTTTGGTGGAATTGGGAGTTTTTTGGAGGTATTTTGTTACTTTGTTATCTTTTTTTTTTTAAGGTATCAAAATATAGCAGAACACAGTATGTCACCAGGACAAGAGCATTAGGCACAATAGTACAACCTGTTCTCTTCACAATAGCTGTTCTTTCAATCAGGTAGAGCAAAATGGAAGGAAATACGGAACTTATAAAAACAGAATATTGAGTAGATCAGTACCATTCATCAGAACTGAGCAAAACATTGCTAAAAATAAATGCCCTTTAAAGAGATGGTAGAAGGAAATCTCCCTTGCCACACTGCATGCTTTCGTCCTCCCAGGAGATACTCAGACCTCAGGCTCCCACTTGCTAAAAGGGGTGGGTGGATGTTTGATTCTTAGCCCGCACACCAGCAGGCCCACAGCCACTTACCAGAGCGATGAGCTGGCTGCTTGTTTACTCAGCGTCCCAAGTTCCAACATGGCGAGGAGCTCAGAAAACACCGGTGGTTCACGTTCTGGGGTGGTCGCAGCTTGTCAGGCCACAACCCCTTACCAGAGCAGCAAGCTGGTTCCAGTATCATTTTTTTATGAAATTTCAACAGTGATATTTAATGGCATGGTGTTTTCTGTTTTGCATATTAATTATTGACTCAATTTCTTTGATAGCTATAGGCTTCTTCAGATTATCTATTTTTTCTTGTACAATATTTAGTAGATTATTTTTCAAGAATTAGTCCATTTTGTCCCAAAATATAAATAATAATAATATCATAATTCTTTTAATGAAACAAATAATGATGAACCTTACTGTCTTTCTTAAAAAATATGTATATTCTCCTTTTTTTTTTTAGCTACACTACCTTTTTATCAATTTTATTATTTTTTAAAGAGTCTGGTTTAAATTTTGTTGATTTCTTTCTGTTGGAAGAAAGAGAAAAAAATGTTTATACACAAGTTAGTTAAGGTAGTTAAAAGCTAGTTTCTCTTAGTTCATTGAAAAGAAAACTTTATATTAATATTGTTTGGATAAGATATCATGCCTGTATCTTATACTCTGAATAACTACAACAAAGACAAATCCACATTGTGTTAACTATTGTAACTCTCCTACAAACCTGTTTTGGAACTCTGTTTTATTTTTTTATTTTTTTCTGTCTAAAATAAAAGAGTGAGCAAATTTAATGATTTCTTAAATTTCTGGTATACATTTTAAATTTATTCACTTCCTCTTGCTCCCTGATTTGAATTTGATTTTTGTTAGGCCAGAGAGTGAAAGCTTCGATTATTGATGTCTAGAAATTTTTTTCTTTTTTTCTAATATATACATCTAATCATATAAAATTTATGCTAAATGGTGTTTTTATTGATTCCACAAATACTGAGAATTGGTTTTTTTTGTATAGTTTAAACTTTTTCAAATTTATTTAACCCAGGGCTTAGTTAGCAGTGGGATTCTTTTTTCTACAATAAGTTTTGGTTTATTTAAAATTATTTTTCTGTTATTGGTTTTTAATTTGATCCCATTGTGGTCCAGGAAAAAATGATGTAGGATTTGTATTCTTTTGAATTTGTCAATGTTTTATAGTCAGAAATTTAGTGCATGTTGGTGAACAACTCATGTGATCTTTAAAAAAAACGTACTATCTGCTGATGGATGAAGTGGTCAATAAATGTCAGTAGATCCAATTGATGATGGTACTGCCCACTTCATCTGTTTCCTTCCTGATTTACTGTCTATTGTGTCTATTAAATAGAAATAGATTTATGTTGAAGTTGGCAAGTATAATAGTGTACTAATCTATTTCTCTATACACGTACACCATGGTTTTGCATTTCATATGGTGCTCCAATTTTGGCACCTTATGAATCATGATGTTTTCTTCAAAATTTGAACCCTTTATCACTATGTAAAGCCCTATTTTACACCTGAAAATTTTTCTTCTGTGGAGCTGACTTGGACCACCAAGATTAATATGAACTGCCTCAACTTTCCTTTGGTTAGTCTTAATATGATTTATACTTATTAATTTTTTTCACTTTCATTCTATGAGTGTTTTATATTTAAAATGGATTTCTTATAAACTCTATATAGTTGGATTATATTTTTATCTTTAGATTTAGATAAGTAATAAATGCTTATGTTATGGGGTATAATGTAATGTGTTTTATATGCATACATTGTGGAATAACTAAACATATCTAGCACTTCACATTCCATTTTACTGTGGCAGGAATATTTAAAATTTAGTTTTAGCAATTTAAAAATGTACAATACATTATTACTAATTGCAATCATGGTAAGCAATAGATCTCACAATCTTACTATTTCAATCTAACTGACGTTTTTGCCTTTTGATCAGCTTCTTTGTATTGCCTTCCTCTGGTAACCGTCATTCTATCCTCTACGACTGTGACATTTTTAGAGCCTATATCTAAGATCATGAATTGTCTTTCTGAGCTTGATTTATCCTCTTAGCATCATATCCTCTGGATTCAACCATTTATGAACCATTGTTCACAAATCACATGATTGTGTTAAGGCTAAAAAATGTCCCATTGTGTAGTTGCATTATGATTTCTTTTTCAAAAATAAATTATAGTTATATCCTTTCATTGATATATGATGCTGTTTATACTTAAAATGATTTTTATTTAGTTAATTTGAATTCATTTTTAATTTTTCCTTTTTCTTGCCTCTTGTTTTTGTCTTCTAGTTTTCATGATTCATCTTTTTACTCTCTCAGCATATCAATTATATTTATTTAAACTAATTGAATGATTGTACTAGAAAGATACACTCATCTATAACCAATAAGCATTCTCTCTAATAACATATAGTATTTCACTACATTATTTTATAACAGTATTCCCAATTCCTCCCCTTTTGACATGGCTTTCATTCACCTCACTTATCCTTAAGCTATAATCTCTTAATATAAGTATTTTTTTTTTGGCACCAGGGATCAAACTCATGACCTAGTTCTTACTAGGCAGGCACTTATGCCACTGAGATAAATCCCCTGCCCCAATATTACTATTATTATTTTGAACAAACATAATTATAAAGAAGTGACAAGAGTACCTATAAAATACTTTAGTTTCTAAAAGATTGAGAAGCTTGACATCTGGCCTAATCAAGAAAATTAATGAACATTTATTTATTTATTATAATGCTGCACTTTGAAATTGTGTTAGTTACCTAGCCACATCATTAAGTGACGTTAAACATCTGAAAACAATTAGTTGTCAGATTCTGGGACCTACATAATTATGATTTAAATAAAAATTGTCTATTCTTTGGGTTTATCTGTAGACAATTAAAATCATCTATTTTCCTTGCATTACTTCAAATTGTTACTTCATTTCTTCTGAAAGGAAACAAAATGTTCAACATTTCTCATGAGAAGCCAATGTGAGGGTGCATGCTTATAATCCCAGCCCTCTGATATACTGAGTCACAAGAAGTGAAAATTTAAGTCTATCCTGGACAGCATAGAAATAACTCATCTCAAAAATATATATGTAAATAAATAAATAAAAATAAAACTAGGGAAAGATGTAGTGCCATGCAAAGGACCTGCGTTCAAATCCTAGTACAGCCATTCTCCCCACCAAAAAAGAGTCCTGGTAAAATAACTAATTGAATTTTTTAAATCATAACTAATGAACTATGGAACTAAAAAAAATAGGAAGCAGTTTTCAAATTCTGTAACACATTAGATGAAATACACTTGCAGTGTAGTACTTTATGTGATTCTTAAGTTTGTTTTACTTTGTTTTATATTGTCTACCTTCCTTTGAATAAGAGTATGGATACATTTCTCAGGAAATCCAGAAAATATTTACAAGAGTGATTTGTATTTATAAAAAAAATACGTGCTCTATAAAATAACTTTTTATGGCACTTAGGATTGCATGTGTGGCCTTGTGCATGCTAAGCAAGTTCTTTACAATGAGCTACACCCCCCAGTGTCTTGGTCACTATGCTCTCATTGCTGAGGCAAAAGTACCTGACACTCAAATGAAGGAAAGAAAGGTTTATATAGCTTACAATTTTTGGAAGTGTCATTCCATACTCAGCTGGCTCCAAGGCAGAGTAGCACGGCTATGGAGCAGCCATTCATGACAGATACAGGCACAAGCACAGCCACAAGAGTGAACAAGGCAAAAAAAGCAAAGCACACCTCCTTCCCTCCATTATATTGTCTGCCAGCTCCCCACCCCTGGGAGGGTACAGCACTCACACCACTAATCTCAGTGCTGGACAGTGAACCAATCACAAACACTAGACTTATCAGCTTCCATGGCTGCATGAGGCTTGAGGGCCATCCAAACACAAACAAAAACATTCCACCTCTGGTCCCCCAAAGACTCATGCTTATCCTTTATGCAAAAGACATTTAGTCCTTCTCCAAGTTGCAAAAGTCCTAACAATTTCAGCATTGCTGAAAAGTCCAAGACCCAAGTCTCCTCCAAGATCTAGGGCAAACTCTTAGCTGTAATCCTTTCTACAAATAAAAACATAGTTAAACACTTCCAACATTCAATGACACAAGATAATTATTCCAAAGGTTACAAACAGGAGGATACAAAGAAATGGATCAAAGAAAGTCCAAAATCCAGCAGGGCAAACATTAAGTCCTATATTTGCATATCCAGCATCTAAAGCAATCTGAGGCAAATTGTGAGCTCCAAAGGGCTTGTGCTCCATAGCACTTCTGGTGGCTATAGCTCCCACAGCTTCTCTCTTAGGCCCACTGTGCTCTATCCATGCAGCATTACTTAGATGATCCACACACTTGGTTTTTCCAAACTTCTGAGTACTCCATTGCACCTTTGGCTTCACACTCATGGTTTTACATATTGGCTTCTCAAGGGCACACTGCCTGGCTTCCCAGGCCTTCCAAAATTGGGGTGGAAGACCTTTTAACCTCAGCACTCATGCATTCTGCATGTGCTGAAGACCAGCACCATGCAGATGCTGCCAAGGTCCACGGCCAGCTGGAGCACTAGCCAGGCTTTCCTCTCTCTTGGCCGTAGAAGCTAAAAGCCTGGATTACTGAGTACTCTGAACCTGATTTTGAGGAACAAATTCTCTATATCATCACCATTCTGGAACCTACTGCAGCCACCACCATTGTGGAACTTTATGTTGCCTCTGGCACCATTCTGGAACATGGTGACTCCACTCCTATGGAAAAGCTTCTATCTATGCTGTCCCCAGGCATGCCCAGAGGGTGGGCAGCTCCAAGAAGAATCAGACTCAATTGTCAGTGCCAGCCCTAAGAAAAGACTGCAGAAATTATAAATTGTAAAACCCTGTGGTACTCACTCTGCATGGCACATAGAGATGATGAAGAAATCCAGTGCAGCAGCTATTATATCTGAGAGGGTTAATGAGGAACTCTTTTGATGAAAGGTTAACTTTTGAAGAGCGAATTACAGAACCCCCATCTTTCACAGTTTCTTGACTCATTCTACCATAGTACTTGGTGGGAGATAGTCACAAGAGACAATCTGGATAGGGTACTGTCTAGATATAATTAACCCCTGAGAAGTTTAAACACAGACCAGAAATGTGGCAAGGATCCTATCCTCCTAAGAGAGAGATCAGGGTGTTATGTGTGGCTTTCAGAAGGGCTTGTTCTGAAAGGGCTGGGATTAAGTTCAGTGGGCTCCTTAACAACATTCCCTTCCACAAACACACACACACACACACACACACACACAGCCTGCTTTCAACAAGCACAGATCTCGGTGGTTTCTTTGACTTCCATCAATGGACTGTTTAATTTCCCTGTCTGCCAATGTAATCAAGGATATGCAGCGTGGAAGAATGCCACAGCCTGTGGCATATGGGAAGAGGACCTCTGGACCAACGACAGCATATCATAAGCGCACAGGCTGTAATACTAGGTAGAGAAACCCATCATTGGGGTGCTGAGGAATATGGAAACTGAGAGGGGTGGAGTGACTACAGACATAGCACTGAGCGAACACTCTAAGCAGGAAATGTAGGGCAGGGTTCGGCACCTGCACACACACAAATATGAGTGTGAACAAAATGTACCTTAATGGTAACTCATCATCTCTCCCATATAGTTAGTGGATTCGAATGTTGCAGACACTCAAAAACATAAAACTCATTTTGTCTTAATTGTTTTGGGGGCTAGGATCATTTCTTTCTTTTCTTTTTTTTCTTATTTATTTTTTGTTGCTTTTTGTTTTCTTGTTTATTTTTGTTACTTTTATCAAATTCTACTTTCTTTTACTGCTAAATGGTATCTTTTGGTTCACATTTCTCTCATCATCTTCCTTCTCTTTATATTTCAATTTTTACTTCTTTCATTAACCTCTCAACCACCCTTTCCATCTTTTCCATTATTACTGGAAGATTTTATTAATATTTGGATAATTAGATAACACTGTACTGTTGTTGATTTATATTGTTAATGGTGGTATAGGTGTTGCAATTAGTAGATGTTAACTGTATATAACTATTTCGTTTGTCATTGTCTCTACATTATAATTACAGATTTCTTTTCTACAATTAAGAATAGCACAGTTGTAGCTTTTATTGGTTCTTAAATCCAGTGTCTCTTTGACTCCATTGTTTCTTATTGTATTGCTATTGCCAGAGGGGCATAGTTGTTGATCTTAATTGATTTCTACTGTATGACAATACATGGTTTATTTTTCTTTTATTAAATGGAGTGCAGTTCATTACTGGGGAACTAGAGGTCAGTTCAGTAACACTGCACCTTACTCTCCCCAGTTTATGCAAGTGGTTAGATTTGTGACAGAGAAAAAGGCCTATAGTTGGTCATGCCCAGAGGCTATCACTGACAAGCAGAAACTAATTAATGAGATCTGCAAAATGCAAACAGAAAATTTCCAATATAATCAACTCACAAGCTTCAGTACAAATAAATAAATAAATGAATAAATAAATAATAGAAACATGAAGGCCAGACCACAAACTGAATTCAGAAATTCCTAGCTCCCCAAAAGCTGACCTGTGGGATATTTATGGAGAAGTCAAAAGCTAAACATTGAATTTTGTGAAATAATAAAAGACGAGACAAAAAATAGTTCAGTGATGTGTTCATCGAGTTCAAATATGATACAAATAGATAATGCGTTTACTAAATGTGATCAGAGAACTTACAGAAGACAACAATACAAAGGGAGCTGCACTAAACAAAATTATATATGGCTTCAATAACCACTCTAGCTAAGAATTAAAGTGCATGGAAGGTGCTATACAAATCCAGGAGATAAAAAAGTTCTGTTCAATGTATGGGTGTGAGAAGTGACCAGTGTGTGGTCAAAGAGCTAGAACTAGAAGATAAGATTAATGTAGGTGACCATATAGCCAGATACCTGAAAAAAATATGATAAATTGATTCAACAGCTGCTGTATGACACAAAGAAGACTAATCTAACATTAATTGGAATTAAAATCTCAAAAAACAGCACAAATGGCATAAAATCCTGTTTATAGAAATAATAGTAGAAATTTTTCCAAATGTGAGGAATGAATTTAACATACAAATGAGTCATTTATATCCCATATAGCCTTAATTAAAAAATAAGTTCCCCATGACACATCATAGTCAAAGTCCCAGATGTTCAACATAAGGACCGAATCTTAAAAGCCATTAGTAAAAAGCAAAAAAATCATGTATGAAGGTAAATCCATTACAATTATAGTAGGCTTCTCAGCTCAAATCTTAAAGGCCAGGAAAGCTTGGAATGAAGCATTTCAAGCCTAAAACAAGACAGCTTCCAATTTAGACTGATATGTACTGTTAAAGCATTTTTTTAAGTTGATGGAGAAATGAGATTAATTTTTCATAACCAAGATCAACTTTAAGAAATTCATAACAACCAAATCAGCACTCCCCAAAATTCTCAAGGATATCTGGAAAGAGACAGATGAATAAGTCAATAACTTTCAGTTATAATTCTCAATGTGAATCATCTCAACTTCCAATCAAAGATGTAGATTGGAAGATTGGATCCAAAAACAAAACAGAGCACTATACTGTATAAAAGAATCACACATAAAAATAAATTCATAGATAAAAAAAATCAAAGGATAGAACAATATTCCATTCAACAGGAGCATGAAAGCAAACAAGAGTAGCTATACTACTTTTAGACAAAGTGGATTTCAAGTCAAAAATAATGAAAGAGTAAAGAAGTTCACTATCATTATGTATTGGCCAAAGGAAAAATTCAACAGGGATTTGTATTCTCTATTTCTACTTCTACCTCTACCTCTATCTCTATGCCTACCCTACCCTACCTCTCCTCCTCCACTCCTCTATTCATACCCCTTCTCTCTCTCTCTCTCTCTCTCTCTCTCCCTCCTTCCCCCTCCTCTCTCTATCACTGGTGCACTCAACTTCATAAAAGTACTACTGGGAATAAAAGATCAAAAGAGCAGATGAACATCAACATAATTTTAGTGGCCGACCTCAGTAATTTACTATTACAGATAGACAGATACAGACAGATACAGATACGGTAGACCATACAAATATTCAAAAAATAAATTTCAGAATTGAATCATATCTCAAAACAAATTAATTTAATAGATAGCTACAGAGTATTTTACCCAGCAAAACAGAATAAACATTCTTCTCAGCAGCATATAGAAATTTCACCAAGATCACTTACTTGTCTAAGAAACATGCTTAAATAATTAGAAATATGACAAAATTATCCCATGTATATCACCACATCATTGTGCAACAAAACTAGATATACATGGCAAAATAAATACCAGTAATTGTGTGAAAACAGAGATGTTAAACAATGCACTCTTAAGTATTTAGTGTATCACAGAAGAAATTAAGGAAATTAGTTCCTAAAGTCAAACAATCATGTCCATATAGCATTCCAGAACTGAGGCACCATAAAAGCAGTCCTAAGCTGTAAGCTTAGATCTGTAACTACTCACATCATAAAAACAGAACAAGCCTAAACAATAATATAATGATGCACTTCGAGGTCCTAAAAAATGGAACAATTCAAATCCAAAGCTACTGCAAGGGAGAAAATTATAAATATCAGAGAAGAAGTTGAGACTAGAAATACAAAAATATTGCTGAATTGGTGATTGTTCTTTGAAAGGGTAAACAAAATAGATAAAACACTAGCCATTTTTAAAGATCTTTACTGAAGAGCTAATGGCAATATTCTCCAAACTATTTAAAATAGTTGAAAGGAAACATATTCCCAAAGCTTTTCCTGAAAGGTAGAATTATCCTAATTTCAAAACAAGATGATGACTCAAATAAAAAAAATAAATCTACAGCAAAATCTCTCAAATCTTTTTAGTGAACATAAAAAGCAAAAAAAATCAACAAATAATAGTAAAAAAATGACAATGAATCATCAAAAAGATGATATAATATCAACAATTAGTCTTAATCCCAGGGATGCAAGGATAGTTTAACATATATAAATCTGTAAATGTAAAGTTTCACATAAACAGAAGCAAGAACAAAAAATGTTTTATGATTGTTTCAATAGATACTGAAAAAATCTTGAGAAAAAGCCTACGTACTTTCAAGATAAAAGCAAAACTGAAGAATATGTGTAGAAGGACATTATCTCAATCTGATAAAATTCATTTGTGACAAACCCAGTGCCTATATTAAATAGGAAAATGCTGAAATCTTTCACTCTAAAATCAAGAGCAAGATAAGGATGTTACTATAACCTCTCCTTTTTCAATATCATACTTGAAACAGTATAATCATGGAAGAGCAAATAAATAAATTAAATAATGAATATGTAAATGAAAATAAAAAGCAATATGCATAAGAAAGGGAAATGTCAAATTATCATTAATTGCAAGTGACATGATCATTTTCATAGACAATTCAGCAAAATCTGACGAAAGATTCGTAATTAATAAACATTCAGCAGTTTAGCAGGATTAAAATCAATATATAAAAATCAATAGCATTCCTGCACACAAATAATGAATTGAATGGGAAAATAAAAAAGAAATTATTACTAATTATTAATAAAAATAAATTAATAATAAAGAATTTAGAAAAGGCAAACCAATTGCAATAGCATGGAGAGAAATGAAATACTTGGGAATTAGCCTAATCAAGGGAGGGGAAGACATCTGCAGTGAAAACTGCAGGGCTCTGAGAAAGGAGATTGAGAAAATACGAGCACATGGAAGATAAACTCTGCTCGTGGATAAGCAGAACAGACATTGTTAAAATGGCCATGCTTCCAAAGCTAATGCATATATGTATATATATGTTTTTTTCACAGCAATTCCAACCAAAATACCAACAGCATCTTTCAAAGAATGAGAGCAAACAATCCTAAACTTAATATGGAGCCAGAAGCGACCACAATAGTAAAACAGTCCTGGTGACAAGAGCAAAGCTGAAGGCATCACAGTCCTGACCGTGAAGCTACATTGATACAATGACCATGGCACTGCCACAAAAACAAACACGTGGGTCAGTGGAAATAAACAGGAGCTATCGTATCAGCCTCAGGTACAAAGACATTTCTCCTCTTTGATTAAGAGACTAAAAACATTCAATTGAGGAAAGACTGATGCTTTAACAAATGACGATGGGAAAAGTGGTTAAACATATGGAGAATATTAAATCTAGACTCATGTCTCTCATTACGTATGAAACTAAAATCAAAATGGATAAATATCTCTACATTAGTAGAGAAGTAGTCTGTTTGAAAATAAAAAGGTAAAGTACATGTAGATGGGGGTGTAGCATAGTTATTCTGAATAGAATCACAGATACACAAGGATATATAAGTATTTTTTTTCACATAACCAAAACAGTGAAAAGACAACCCACTGAACAGGAAACAAAACAAAACATTTTTCTAGCGGCTCCTCAGACAAATTATTAATATCCTAATATGTAGAATACATAGTTTGCCAAAAATGTATACACACTTCAGAAAAAGAAAAACTTGTATAAAGTTCGTATTACCCTAATTTGACACTTGCAGACTTTTACCTCTGAGGACTGTAAAGGATGTCACATATCACAGAAAACTAACCGCACTGCTGGTCCTTAGAGAAGAAATTGAAAACACATGTGCAGAATGTCAATGCCCAAGGTCACCCAAGCAGTAGTTCCCTGTATGAATAAATGCCTGGAAGCTAATGGCCACCACTTTGAGCACCTTTGAAATTTAGAGACCATGTGCGTGAATCTCCTGATGTCTCAATAAATTTAGTATCAAAATATTTACACAAGTTTCCCCATAGCTCCACTTATGTGAGAAACCCAGAGTATCAGTAAATTAAGGAGAAAATCAATAGATAATATGAAACTGAGAGAAAGTCCTTTTACAAAAGGGAAATGTACCAAGAGATGGCAAGAGAAAGAATGGAAGGATGGAAAAGGAGACGAAAAAATTAGATATTAAAAGTTCCTTATACATGTAAATGTGTTACATATATGTACAAACCCTACAACGAAAGGTATCACTGTGTACTGCAGCACACTCTAATAAAAACCAAAAGACACCATTTTAACTCAGTTTGACTTCTATTCATCATGCAGTGAGGAATACAATATGTATCCTTTCTACTAAAATAATAAGCATTTCATTGACTATATGAGTATGCAAAAATAAAATACTGAATATAAAAATGGTGCAATAGCAAAATAAAAACGTTTTCTTCTTTTTTCTTTTAAATGTGGGACTTTTTTAGTCACAATCCAGTGTGTTTAACCCTTATCAATGTGAAAAAAGATATTTCTAATTTTCTAATGTGACATAGTTCATAAGAAAAACACCACAGTGAGATATATGCACCCATGTATATAGCAGCATAATTTGTAATAACTAAATCTTTGAAACAACTCAAATGCTTATCACTCAAGGATGGATAATGAAGATGTGGAGATATATATATATATATATATATATATATATATATATATATATGGTGCAGTACTACTCAGCCATAAAGAAGGATAAATTGGAGGCTTTTTAGGTTAATGGATGCAACTTGAGACCATAATCTCAAGTGAAATAAATCACTAGTGTGAGAAACTGGATGAGTAAATAAGATCCAAAATCTACCACAGATATTGTGAACTGAGAAAAAAAACTTCAAAGAAAAGACAAACTATGATGGAGCAAAGGAGAAAGGAAAAAAGGGGAAAAGGAAAAAATATATTTATACACAAAATAGTTAAGATAATTATACAGCTAGTTTCTCTTCATTCATTGTAAAGAAAGGTTAGTGCTAATATTGTTTGGACAAGATATTATGCCTGTCTGAATGACTACAGTGAAGATAATAGTATAAAATATATTAGCTATTGTTACTCTCCTACTAACCTGTTTTGAAACTGTTTCATTGTTATTTTTATCTCTTTTCTCTTTTAGAAGAACACTGATGGCACATAAGACAATTCTATATGTTACATAGGTGTAAATATTTTCTTTATTGGTTATTAAATGTGTATATGTAAAGATATAACTGGCACAGATTCATGTTTTTGTCTGGTATAATATGTTAGGACAGGGCTAAAATCAAAAGAAAAATACATTTCTAAATTTGCTCTAGGCCATAATGCTATAAATGATCATTTAGTGTGGTGTAGTATACTGATTCATATATAAATGATATTCTATATATTATATGTATGTTATAAATACTGTTTGTAGAACCTTGTAAGGATACCAAATATGCCTAAAAGTTTTATTTTCACAGGAAATTGTTTGTGATGAGACCAAAGTTACTTGGTATCTTAATTAGATGAGAAAAGGGACAGAGCATGCTCTAATTTAAAAACTACACTCTTTACATGAAAAATGTGGATCCTGCCCAGTATAATTAGGCATATTTAGCAGCACAGTTTTTTAAAAAAAATATTTCATCTGTGTGTAAAATAAAAACAATTAATCATGAACATCAACTAGGAAAGATTTTGCTACAAGTAATACAGAAACATGAAAACTAATAGACATTTATATTTATCATCCACAAGTGTTTTCTCTTTTTACCAAATTCAGAGAGATAATGAAAAAACCATTTTTCTTTCACACTTTACTATGAGCAGGAAACTTAATTATAATATTGTTTCTTTTTTATTTGAATGTGTCAGTTTTCATATTATGACTTTCACACTTGTACTAGCTAAGATTAAGCAGCCATGTCATTTGAGACCACTGAGCAACTTAACTGTGAAAATTAATTTCAATTTCACCTTTGTGCAGTCCCAAGCTGCTTTCCTATTACTCTCATACCAGGATATCTGTGACTTTTGCCTACCAAATGACTTACTGATTATAGAAAATGCTCAAAATTGTTGTGGTGACATTGTCTATCTCATATTTCACTGTAACTTTAACAAATAAATTTTATTTTCAATGGAAGTGCATTATGAGATGATTTTTCTGGTTTCCCATGTAATACATATTTTACCCCAAATACCCAAATGATAAATATTAAACTCTCAAAAGTAGTTTACATCAATATCTGTGGTATTGTTAAGTAGTGAATTTATATCTTTTCCATAAGTTTATATTGTAGAAAAAGTACTGTAAAACGAATAAAAGAAGCTGATAAGTCCAAAAGAAGTATATAAATTTTGATTAGTTTTGCAGCTTAATAGTACTTTCTCTAGTAAATCAAATCTCACAACTAACCAGTAATGTTACAAGGAAATTGTAGCCAAATAAATGAGAGTGTGTGTATGTGTATAGAAGGCATGTGAGATTTTTCATAAAACATTCACAATTAAAATCATCCAATTATATAATGATGAGATGTAATATCAAGTAAAATTTATTTCATAAATACTGTTTTTACTTTGAAAAATTTCAATAGGCCATTTAGCAAAATAAATGGAAAAAGTAGACTTTCATACAGACAGATAAATCACCTGATAAAATTTGCACAAATCAATTAAAAATCTTGTCCTATTTTGTCCCTGAGTTAGAATAAGTAGGAACTCCATCAATTCCATAAAGTGGTACTTAAGTAAAAGAAAAATAACTAGAGCTGGAGTGGACCACACCCAGCAACCTTCATTCAACCAGGGGAGCCAGGCCCACCTTGCAAAGAGAGCCAAAGCCACATGAGTTCCAGTAGCAGAGGGCGCAGGAAGTGATTTCTAACACATCCAGGGAAAGCTTTGGAACATCACTGGAAACACGGAAATATAGGAAAATGACAAGACCAAAGACCAAAATACAATCTCAAACCTCCAGCCCATCCCAAGAAAGCCTAGGGGCCATGTACATAGAAGAAAATACTAATCATACACCTGAAATGCCTGAGGTGATATCAACTGAAATAAATAAGCAAGTACAGGAAGCTATGAAGGAACATGCAAAGAAAAACAACATACAATTAATAGGGATAAATGAAAAAGAAGGGGACAAAACAAATGATATCAAGAGGCTATTTAAAGAAGTAATAGCCAAAAACTTCCCAAACATGAGTATGGAAACTGACATACAGATTAGTGAAGCATATAGAAATCTAAATAGCCATAACCAAAACAAAACTACACCCAGACATATAATAATCACCATTCCAGAAATCCAACATAAGAACAGAATATTAAAAGCTGTTAGAGAGAAAAGACGGATCACCAATATTAGGAAAACCTATCAGAATCACAGCAGACTTCTCAACACAAAAAATGAAGTCAAGAAGAGCATGGAGTGAAGTGTTTCAGATACTAAAGGAAAATGACTTCCAACCCAGAATGATGTCCTTCAAAACTGTCCTTCAAAATGGAGGGAGAAATAAGATACTTCCATGACAAAGAACAGCTGAAGAACTTCATGATTACCAAACCAACCCTACAAAAAAATACCGAAAGACATTCTAGATACACATAGGAAAAAAACACTAAGCAAGACAGACAGTTAAACAGAATGGAAAGGTAAAGATACCACATCAGAAAGATAACATGTCAACAATAAACCAATATATGACAGTTATAACCATTAATGTAAATGGCCTCAATTCACCAGTTAAAAGAAATGGACCAGCAGAATAGATCAAGAGACAATGTCCAACCATATGCTGTCTACAAGAAACCCATCTAACCCAAAAGGAAACTCATAGACTGAAAGTCAAAGGATGGAAAACATTATTCCATGCAATAGGAACTAAAAAAAAAAAAAAAGTGGGGGTAGCTATTCTGTTTGCAGAGCATGTGAACTTCAAACCAAGAATGATCCAAAGAGATAAAGAAAGTCACTACATACTAGTTAGGGGAAAATTTCAAGAGGAAGAGATAACAAACTTAAATATATATGCACCAAATTCCAGAGCAACCAGGTACACAAAGCAAGTATGAACAGAAATGAAAAATCAAATAGGCAATAACACAGTTATAACAGGAGGCCTCAACATGCCATTGACACAAAGGGATAGATCAACTAGATAGAAAATCAGCAAAGAAATAACAGGACTGAATAACATCTATGAACAAATGGACTTGATAGATGTATACAGAGTGTTCCATCCAACAACATCAGAATACATATTCTTCTCAGTAGTACATGGGACATTCTCTAAAATAGGCAATATACTAGCCCACAGAACATATTTAAGTAAATGCCAAAGAATTGAAATTATCCCATGCGTGTTATCAGATCATAAAGCCATGAAACTAGAAATTAATCATAAAAGTAACTCCAAAAACTCCACAAACATGTAAATTGAATAATACACTCTTGAGGAATCAGTGGGTCACAGAGGAAGTTAAAGAAGAAATTAAAAATATCTACAAGCAAATGAAAATACAAATACAACTTACTGGAATCTGTGGGATGCAACGAAAGTGGTCCTCAGAGGAAAATTTATTGCACTGAGTTCCCATATTAAGAAAACAAAACAAACACAAATAAGCAACCTGCTACTACACCTCATACATCTAGAAAAAAGAACAGCAAGCCAATCCCAAAGCCAAAAGAAGGGTGGAAATTCTAAAGATTAGCACAAATTAATGCAATAGAGACTAAGAAAAGAATACAAAGAATCAATGAATCAAAGAATTGGTTCTTTGAAAGAATAAATAAAATTGATAAGCCCCTAGCCAACCTAATTAGAAAAAGGAAAGAAAAGATTCAAATTCATGCAATACAGAATGAAAAAGGTGAAATCAGTACTGACTGTGGAAATACAGAAGATCTTCAACACTCATTTCAAAAACCTCTACTCTCATAAGTTCGATAACAGAGAAGAAATGGATAGATTCCTAGAAACATATGAACCACTAAAGCTGGATCAAGAAGATGTAAAACTGCTGAATAACCCAATTTCTATTAATGAAAGTGAAAATATAATTAAGTCCCTACCAACAAAGAAGATCCCAGGCCCAGATGGATTTACTGCAGAATTCTACAAGAAGTACAAAGAAGACTTAATGCCAACACTCTTTAAACTCTTCAGTGAAATTGAAAGGGAATTCTCCCTAAGTTATTCCTGGAAGCAAATATTACCCTAGTTCCAAAACCTGAGAAAGATCCAACTAAAAAAGAGAATTACAGGCCAATCTCCCTAATGAACATAAATGCAAACATTCTCAATAAAATATTGGCACACAGGATGCAGCAAATCATCAAGAAGATTATACACCATGACGAAGTGGGATTCATCCCAAGCATGCAGGGATGGTTCAAAAATAGGTAAATCAATAAATGTAATCCACCATATCAATGGAGCCAAAAGTAAGAATCACATGATCATTTCTATAGATGTAGAAAAAGCTTTTGGTAAGATCCAACACTCATTCATGATAAGAACCTTACAGAGATTGGAATAGATGGCCTTTACCTCAATATGATAAAAGCCATCTATGACAAACAGCCAGCATCGTATTAAATGGCCAAAAACTGAAAGCCTTTAGCTTGAAAGCAGGCACAAGACAAGGATGTCCCTTATCACTGCTCCTATTCAACATAATATTGAAATACTAGCCAGAGAAATTAGATAAGAGAGAGATATAAAAAGGATAAAGATAGGAAAAGAGGAAGTTAAATTATCACTATTTGCAGATGACATAATACTCTACATAGAAGACCCCCAAAACTCCATTGAAAGACTCCTAGATATAATAAATCAATTCAGCAGTGTAACTGGATACAAAGTAAATACTCAAAAATCAATAGCATTCCTATACAATAACAATAAAATCACTGAGAGAGAAATAAGAGAAGGCAAACCCTTCATACTAACATCCAAAAAAATGTAATACTTAGGAATTAATCTAATGAAAGAAGTAAAAGAGTTGTACAGGGAAAATTATAATACCCTGAAAAAAGAAATTGAAGAGGACCTCAGAAAATGGAAAAACATCCTTTGTTCTTGGATAGAAAATTGTTTTACAGATTCAATGAAATCCCAATGAAAATACCACTAACATACCTTACTGATCTAGAGAAATCACTCCTAAAATTCATCTGGTACCAGAAGAGACCTAGAATAGCAAAGGCAATTCTAAGGAACAAAGGCAAGGCAGGAGGCATCACATTTCCTGACTTGAAATTATACTACAAAGCTACTGTAATAAAATCAACATGGTACTGGAATAAAAACAGACTTGAAGATCAATGGAATAGATTAGAAGATACAACCACAACTACAAACACACTCAACCACCTTATCTTTGATAAAGGGGCCAAACATGTAAACTGGAAGAACAATAGTCTCTTTAATAAATGGTGCTGGAAAAACTGGCTATCCATGTGCCAAAAACTAAAACTAGACCCATGCCTATCACCATGTAGTAAACTAAATTCCAAATGGATCAAAGATCTAAATATTAAAACAGAAGCACCAAATCTTTTGGAAGACAAAGTAGGTAAAAATCTTGAAGACATAGGGGTAGGTAGAGAATTCATGAACAAGAACCAAACTGCCTGGGAAATACTTCCTAGAATCAATAACTGGGATCACATCTTATTAAAGAGTTTCTGCATGTCGAAAGAATCTCCAGCAGAGTGAAAAGAAAACCCACAAACTGGGAAAAAATCTTAGTGAACTGTCCCTCAGACAAAGGACTTCTGTCTAGAACTTATAAAGAATTTTAAAAAATCAGACCCCCGAAATTCAAAGACCCAATCCAAAAATGGGCATCCAAGATGAACACATAGTTCTCAAATGAAGAAATATGAAGGGCAAATAAATACATGAAAAAATGTTCATCATCATTGGTTATTAGAGAAATGCAAGTTAAAACTACACTGAGATTTGACCTCACTCCAGAAAGAATGTCCAGCATCAAGAAAACTACCAACAACAAATGCTGGAGAGGCTGTGGGGAGAAAGAAACTCTTCTGCACTGTTGGTGGGAGTGTAGACTGGTACAACCACTGTGGAGGTCAGGCTGGAGATTCCTCTAAAAGCTGGGATTGGAAGTCCCATTTGACCCAGCTATTCCAGTCCTAAGCATTTTCCCAGAAGAACTGAAAACATCATACCACAGTGATATATGTGCACCCATGTTTATAGCAGCACAGTTTGTAATAGCAAGATCTTGGAAACAACCTAAGTGCCCATCAACTGAGGAATGGATAAAAAAAAATTGTAATACTTTTATACAATGGAGTACTACTCAGCTATAAGAATGATAACATTGAGATATTTATAAATAAATGGATGCAACTTGAGTCCATACTCATAAGTGAAATAAATCAAATTCACATGCATAAATACCCTAGTGTAAGAAATGGTAAGAGTACATGAGATTTTATGATAATCATGGTTTACCATTATATTGCTTTGAAGTCTTATGGTTTCATTCATTGATTGGAATGGTTTAATTTTGTTTTATTTGATCTTATTATGTGTGATGGTATGAACAGTTACTTTGAAGAAAAGACAATATGGCAGCCATCACTGATTTAATATCATCTTACTCTGGAGTCCTTCCATGCTTTTGTTTTTCTATTACCGTTGGTACTATCATGCTGTATCTGATTGGATTTTAATATGTATGATAGTCTAAAAAATATTTATGGAAAAAGAGATATTATACTAGCCAATGTTCTTCTTCTGTTATTTGGTTCAGAATGTCTTGTAATACTTTCATTCTCTTGAGTGGTTTTATTCTATTTTATTATGTCTGATATTATTGTGTGTGAAGCTAAGCTCAACTATTTCAAAGAAAGAGACATTATGATAGCTACTGTTAGTATCCAATTGTCTTGTTGTGAAGTGCTGTGTTGCTTACATTGTTCTGTTCTGATCTGCTTTGATATGTCCTCTTTTGTTTTATTATCTTTAAAATAAAAAAAGAAAAATAACTAGAGTTAATAGTATACTTAATGATAAAAATGATATTGTATAAAAATCAGAAATAAGACACAATGAAAATTTCAACTTTTCCCTATTTCTGGACAATATTGTGTGAGCTAAAATATAATGAGAGAGAGAGAGAGAAAGAGAGAGAAAGAGAGAGAAGGAGAGAGAAAATCTTAGTGAACTGTCCCTCATTCAAAAGACTTCTTTCTAGAACTTATAATTTTAAAAAATCAGACCCCCAAAATTCAAAGACCCAATCCAAAAATGGTCATCCAAATGAACACACAGTTCTCAGATGAAGAAATATGAAGGGCAAATAAATACATGAAAAAATGTTCATCATCATTGGTCAGAGAGAAGCAGAGAGACAGAGATGACTGCAGATGAAAATGAATAAATCACCTTTGATTTGAACATATGATTAAGTGTGTGGAGTATCCTATGAGACTTTTAACATAATGATTAATGGATATAAGATCTTTTATGAGTGTAGCAAGTTAGTAGTTGCTAGGTCAATGTGTAAAAATGAATTATATGGGTGATGTGGTGTAGTTTAATTTTTTCCAACTTTTTAGCTGCCAGGATAAAGGTTTTGCATGGGTGTAACAACATGGCTTTCAATTACCAAGTTTGACATAACTACCGCCACTGAGAAGTGTCCAATCTATTAACAGTAGAGACTAACATGAAATCCCCAATCTGGCAAAATTTCCAGGAATGATCACTCTGAGACCTAGGGGTTAGTTGATTATATTTATTGAAATATCTCCCTCATGGAAAGAGCAATACTTTGTCTTACTGGTATAGACCCTTATCTTGGGTATAAATTTTCCTTCCATGAACACAATGCTTCTGCCAAGACTACCATTCTTAGATTACAGAACGTCTCATCTATTTCCATGGCATTTCACAAAAATTGCTCTTAACATGCTTTACAACTAAAAACATGTGGCATATTCATGGTTCATGCTCATGGAACTTACTTTTCTTATTATGTTCCCCACAATCCAAAAGCCTCTGGGTTGACTGAAAGATAGAATATCACTTTGGAAATGAAATTATAGCACTAGCTAGATGGCAATACCTTCCAGACCTTGAGCAACCTTCTCTAGAGGCTCTCTACACTCCAAATGAGTATCTAGTGTATGATAGCATTTCTCCTGAAGCCAGAATTGAAAAGTTCAGGGCTTGAGTAGTGGAAATGGAAGTGGTACAATTCATCAGTGACTAACTGGCAAAACTTTTGCTTCCCGATCATTATCTTAATGCTTTGCTGGTTTGGAGTTTTTAGTTTAGAAGAGGAAAGACTTCTATCAGAGGAACAACAATGATTCCGTTGAACTGGAAGCACAGGCTTCCCTCTGGTTATTTTGGATTCTTGATACTTTTGAATTAACAGCATCCCCCCCAAAAAAATAAATATGGTATGGTAGGGGATGATTACTCCAGACTATTAAGGGGGAAATGGTCTACTACTTTACACAGACAGGGAAAAAAAGTATGTTTGGAATGCAGGAGATCCACAAGGACACCTTTTAGTATTACCATGCCCCTTTACTAAGATCAGTGGGAAACTGCAACTCAATTGAGAAAGAAAGACAAATGGCCAAGACAGTTCATTCATGAAGGTAGAGTAACAATGTAAGGAATGTAAAGAACTCAGTCAACAGTTACCTGTTGAAGGACATAGAATACATAATCGGCCATAGAGAAAAATAGTTATGAATACCAGCATAACCATATGACAAGCTACAGAAATAAGATTATAATTTTCATGGGTACTTTTATCTTGTTTTTAATATGCTTATGCATAATATGCATTTATTACACAAATATCTCTGCCTTCTTTCTTTCTATTCCTCCACCAGGTAATAACACTGATTGAGGATATAGTGGTACTTAAGTATTGTTAAATCTACATTATAGATAAGTTGATATAAGGGGAAGAATAAATATCACCAAAAGAAAACTTTACCTTGTGTTCTAGGAAATGAATTTCTAGCATTTCTAGTAGCATGCAAGATATGTTAGCTGGAATTATTAACTTGCTCTGTTTATTTCAACCTTAAGTGCAGCTGACAGATATATGTTTGGTCAGATTGACTAAGAATGGAATGCGGTGCTTTAGATTAATGGAGTGAACTCAGTTGACTTGGGCATTACCATGGGGTTTAGTAAAGCACACTTCTGGGTGTGTCAGTGTGAGTGACAGATCCCCATTATCTTAGCTGCTATATCCAGTTCTTTGCTTATTCCTCTCTGACACTTTCCTTGTTCTGTTTTCTGGACAGCGTGAACTCAGCAGTTTTGGTGCACCATGAGGTTTCCATGGAATGAGGTAACCATGGACTTAATTCTTTAAAATTGTGAAACAAAATAAACATTTCCTCTTTTAACTTGAGGGTAACAATTATTGTGTATCAGCAAAAGGAAAGTTGGTTAAAACATATAGGAAAACTTGAAAATTGTAATTGTTTAAAATTTAAATGTTATACAATATGAAATATTTAGGCATATTTTAACTATATATGTGTAAGATCTATAAACAAAAATGTACAAAATAAAGCTGAGAGAATATAACAAGTACCCAACAAACCAAAAGATATGCTTTGATATCAAACTGGAAGTCTTGGTAGTGAAAAGACAGTATGTGTATTCCTTGCAAGTGTGAGCAAAATTCTAGAAAATTTACATAAAACTTAGCCAAGTACTTTCAAAAACATTCTAATCACATAATACAACTAAATAAATTTTGAGAATTAGAAAATATTAGAGAAATTATACTACCCACTTTGCAGATATAGTGTGAAACTACAGTAATTATGTCTACAGTATTGGTATTAGGCTGGGCAGTAAGTAGATCAATGTTAGCAGAAAAGGGATTCTAGAAAAGGATCCACACTTATACAATTAATTGTTATTAATTTTGCAGAATAAATTTCTGAAAAGAGTGTTACTGAAACAACTGGATATAGATTAAATAAATCTTGAGTGGTGTATGATATTTTGCATAAAAATTGATTTAAAACACATCACAAACTTAAAAGCTGAAACCAGAATGTCTGCAGTGAACCACTGAAGAAAATTTTGTGATGTCCTATTAGGAAATGATTATTTTTAAACAGTTCCAAACGAACATTTTTAATATAGTAAATATTGAAAATAATATATTCAAAAGCGAAGTCATCTGTTTCTTAAAAAGGACTTTTAAGAAACTGAAAAGATAAAGACTTTCTATCCAGAATATTTTTAATTTTAACAGTTTACAATAGAAGATCACTAATCTAGTTAAAAACTGTCAGATATTTTCAGTCACACATGATTCGACAAAAAATATATATATAGTGCATGTATATTGTGTATTGGTAAATATACATGTACACATAGTAACACCCAATACATTTACTAAAAGAAGCTCAATATCACTAGCCATTAGATGAATACAAATGAAAAGTATAAGTAATACCAAATTGAATCTATTAGGATAAAGAAACAAAGATATGACTAATATCAAATGCTGATGTTACTGTACCATACTCCTCTGGAATGTTATTTGCAAGTTTTTTTTTTAACATGAAGTATACACTTTCCCTACGACCCAGCGATTTCATTTCTAGACCTTTACTCATAAAATGAAAACATGTGTTCATAAAAGACAGGACTGAAAGGCCCAATAAATGAATGTATAAAGATTATATTCATTGAATATTCAACAATGCAAAAGAACAAACTGTTAATAGATGCACCTGAGGACTGAACCACAAAAAGTTTTATTCACTTTTAGAAGCATGAAAAAATAAGTTCATCTTAAGTGAATCGATTTGTGTGGAAACCTAATACACACCACACTAATCTATAGTGGTAAAAATGAGATCCCTTGTTTTCAAGGCCAAGGAACTGCTGAGTTAGCAAGAGAGCATGAGGAGCTGGCCTTCAATGTGTCACAGTGGTTTGTTTACCGGGATTCTTTATACACTGGTTTGGTGGTGTTTGCTTTGGTATATAACTATGTCACATATTCTTAGAACAAGATTTCAGATGCAACAATTTGAAAATACATTTAGGTATAAAATCCAAAATAATACTATACTTTAGCAAACACTCTCAGAAGAATCCATTTCAAAACTATTAAATCATCAAATTTTTCTCATGCAGGAAGGAACTATAAAGACTAAAAGTCTATTCAAAAAGAATAATTTTTGAAAATTATTGAAAGAAAATTGTTGCCACATACACAGTGCCATTATATTCATGTACCAAAGGGAAAATGGGGAGAGGAGAGATCTTCCTCTCGGTGCCATATGAGAGACTATTTGGAAAGCTCGGTGCGTTAGCAGTTGGACGTTTTTATGGGCTGAATTCTGGTTTCCGCAAAACACACTGAACCTGAACACCACGTACAAGCACTTAGGAAGGTAATCTTACTTGAAATTCTTTGCAAATGTAATCAAGTTAAGATTGAGGTCATTAGTGCAGACCCAAATTAATTAGGCTTGATTCCTTATCACAAGAAGAGGAAAAACACACAGATGCAGGAAAGAAGAAAGGCCTGAGTCAACACAGGCGAAGGCTGAAGTGACCAGGAGAGGGACATGGTGTATTGCTAGGAAACTACAGTAACCTAGAGAAAGCCAGGGAAGGATTATTCCCTACACTCTTTCAGAGAAAGCACGGCCCTGTCTTCACCCTGACATCAGGATTTTAGTCTAAGACAGTGACACAAGAAACTATTATTTTATGTCATTCACCTTGTGACACATTATTATATAAAACATGGGGAAAATGTAGTTACCCCTTTATTTATGAGGAATATGTTCTACATGCCAAGTAGATGTATGAAATCTGATCTCATACATATGTATATACACATGTATATATGTAAACATGTATGTATATACATATATATGCATATGTATATATAATCTTCTATACATGTGTCTATGATACACTTTAATTTATAAATTAGACAAAGCATTTTAACAATAATAAGTTATAATCAAGTGGAATACTCATAATAATATAGTGTAATAAAATTAGGCAACCAGTGTCTCTGTCTCTTTCTCTCTCAAAAGTACTTGTATGTACTCAAACTTCCTTTGCTATTGTTTGAAGATACAATTCCTATGTGAGGAGATTAAGTAAGGTGAATAACACAGGTCTTAAACTACAGCATAAGAGTTAATTGAACAGATACTGCTTAACTGTGACAATTGATAGCAAAGATGACCAGAATATGTACATGCAAAAAGAGTGATCTTTCAGTATTCATCCAGGACAAAATATCTTGAGCTCTTTTATGAAAGTACCCAACAAGTAAGACCTTAATATATCTCTTATTTTTCTTATTTTTACTATCATCCCTGAGGAATCAGAAACACTGTTTAGTGAGCAGTGAACGAACAGAATAAAGAATAAAGATGCCAACTATTTAATTTTTTGAAAGACAGATAACCTGCCTATAACTTGCACTAATTGGAGACGCTTACTCTTCCATTAAGTTTAAAGTGTTAACTAACATGCCGGCCCGTGTACACAACAGTTTCAAAATCCAGGTTGTGTCTCCTAAGAAATTTAGCGTTCATCATTGAGGATTTTTGAAAAACCATATTCACACACACATTTTAATTCAAGGACTTCTCACAAGAAGAGGAAACCCTAAAATACCTTTAAAGGAAGATGATAGAATGCAAATAAAAGTTGAGCTATGATTGTATTCTATTGATTGTACCATATACATCTTAGAAGTTAAAATCAATATGAATGGAAGGCAGCCACTCTACATCTGACCATTACATCACAATGAGATAGAATGTGAAAACTATACACAGCATGGTAATGTCCAACCCCATCAGCTGTATTTTCTGAAGAAATTTTTAAAAATAATCAATGGAATGGTGCTGAGAGAAAAATAAATAAGAAAATGCAGAAGTTGAAATTTAGTTACACTTATTCGCAAACTGAATGGATAAAGAACAAGGAAGAGTGAAGATTGGTGTGTAGCGTACCTGAGAGTAGAGGAATGGCTTTGAATCTAGATAGAACAATCAGTATCTAAAAAAAAGCTTGCCATGTAGTTTTGAATATTTGAATCTCTTTTGGGGCACTGCAGTTGTCCCTGCAATCTAAGAAACAACAATAATTGTGACAGGAGACTTTGTGTTTTCTTAAAAAGTTGTGTTTGTTAAAAAGTTGTGTTTTCATCACTAGAGATAATCCCCACAGGTAGGCCCATTTTTAGAACATTGTACATAAAATATTTAACAATTTTGCTAATAACTAATTTTCTTAGGCCCTTTCTTCATTGCTGGCACAAAATGCATGACACTTGCAGTTTAAGGAGAGGTTTACTTTGCCTCACAGTTTGCAGAAGTTCTAGTCCATAGTTGGCTGGTTCCAAGACAGGGTTGCCAGGAGCAGCAGTATGGCAAAGGAAAGCCACTCCAGGCATGGTGAACAGGAAGCAGAGATTGTGAAGGGAGGAGTTAGGAGGTGGATATGTCCTTCCAGGTCACATCCCCAGTGACTTGATCTGACCAAACCTCACCTCATAATGTCAAGACAAGCATGATCCCCATTATTCAACCACATGCAAAAATCTTCATTTATGAGTGCATGAGGCTCTGGAGAAATATTTTCAGTCAAAACCATCACAACAATATATAATAAGCATTATCTTTATCTTTCCCCCTAACAACTCTCCGCATACACTCTTGCACATGCAGAAACGTATGCACAATCATAATGGCATTAATAAATGCACCACATATTTAGCATTGTTGATGGCTATGTAATATCAGCATTTTAGCATATATTTTAGAAACTTGTAGTTGATGGACATGTATTTATTTATTATTTATATTGTGTATATTTAGCTATAAAATGCAATGGTTTAAGATACATATGCAGGTATTTCTCAGTATATCATGGAGTTATATAACCTATTAAACAAATAAATTGAAAATACTTTAACTTGAAAACTCATGTCATATGTCTACAGGACATCATGGCTTAGCAACATAGTTCATCTTAAAATGATGATTTTGCTTTTCTACATATAGTTACCCATCCCTGCCTCCCACGGCAGGAGGTACAATAAGCTTTGTAGCAAAAAATTCATTATGCTTCACACTGAATAGATGAATTTAATGGCAGTAAAATAGATCTTTAGACTCCTTCATATTATATATGTACTACTTTGTGCCTCTTGAGCTGTATCTGCCCATTTTCTCCCCACCATCATGCTCTTTTTTTAAAAATTATCTTTCTTTGTACAGTTGATCTTCTAGTTATGGATTCTACACCAATGTGGCATCATTCAATACATTTCTTTCTGCATCTGGCTCATATCATTTTACATAATCTTCCCCAGTATCGCCCATGTTGTTGCAAATGATAAAATGTCCATTTTTAAGGTGGAATCATGTTCCATTTTCTGTGCGTACACATACTACATGTTTTTGATTTCTTGCTTGTTTTTCTCTAACCATTCCTTAAAGAGTACTGAGGTTGTTTCCATATATGAGTTTTTATGAATAATACTACAATAAAATATGTACAGAAGTATATATGAGGTAGTTACTTCATTTATCATGAAGAAGAAAATGTTGATTGGGCATAGGGAAAATCTATTTTCAAGTTTTTAGGAAACTCCATACTATGTATTTTCTTATATAAGAACAATTTTTCTTAGATATGTAATATTTGTATGTGTTATAGCTATATATATATATGTATATATATATATATACATATATATATATATGCATTATTTCAACAAAGGCTTTTACAGAAGTACTGCAAGAATTACATATGTATCTCTCGATTATGATATTCTAGGTACTTGACTGTTGGGCATCACTTGGTAAATATTTTTTACCTTTTATCACATAAAGTATATATAATGAATGGGTTTAGTAGAATATGCCTTTATTGCTATTGTTATCACAAATATTATTTTGTAGAATTCAGAGGAATTTAAAATACAAACCAATAATGGTTTTCAGTTTGCACCTTGAATTTGGTCATATAAATTAAGCACAGGTATGCTAGAAACTAGAATCCTGCTCATTTTCAAAAGCCATTAAACTAAATTTTTACTAATAAAAATAGTTTATTAACAAAAGTTCCACACACATTGAAATGAACAAGGCTGATGCATAAACTTTTTCTATGATCTCATTTAGAAAAGAACAAGACAGCCTAGAAGTTACCACACTGGTCTAATTGAACTTTAGGCACCTTCCTGAGTGTCCATCTATCCTCCCACTTCCTAGAATATGTATAAACAGTGTTTAATTGTAGATTCTTTCTGGCTCTCTTGATATGTCAAACATTAAAATGCCAGTTAGGTATTTTTACAAGTCCAAAATATCTTTCTCAACAAGCAGGGAGCCACTCTTAGAAATACAAGGACCAAGGAAGATGGTGCACCTAACTCCCAGTGTCTATGGAGCAGCAGGAGCCTGACTTCAACAGCTGTCTTGCACAGAAGTGGTGCAGAAAGTTTAGTTCTGCTATTTTTGGTTTCTATGAGGAGACAGGAGCCAAAAACAAGATGTGGAGGATGAAAAGAAAACAAGAGAGCAACAAAGTTGTGCGCTGCAGGCAACAACCTCTAAGACCAAAGCCAATTACAGTTTTCTCTGGCTTTTTATTAGAGTCATTTCTTGACAAAGAACAGAAGCAGATGTTGGAATGGTAAAGTTCAGAGAAGTGGTAACTTAATTGTTTAGCTATCCCAGGGAGCATTTCAGGCTATATCTGGCCTTCATGTTTACCATTCTTTCAAGCACATCTTAGCAAAGCTGTTCCAACAGCATTCCACTGAGACTCCAGGTACCTTATTCTTTACCTTCAACACAATGCATTTGTAAGGCTTCCTCCAGAACAATCATATGGCCTAGTATGCACAAAGTCCCTGGGGTGATCAAAGTCCAAAGTTTAAAATAGCTTAAATTAATCTCTATGCCAATCAACAAAGATTAAAGGCCTTAAATCATTACTAGTTCTGAAAAACTGTTTTTTTCGAGCTGGGTACTATATAACCTTACTAGAATTCACAAATACAGTATATAAAGTATTAAATCTAGTGACAAAATTGAATAGTTGTGATACCTAAAATTTCCCTCAATTTAAATGAAGTTCCTACAAATAGAAAAATATAAATGAGTCAATTTGTAATAAAATTTATAAATTTAAAAACAATACAAATTGATTGTGTAGATGACTATATGTATAATATTGTCTTTAAAATTTATATGAATTATAATCCATAACTGATACATTGATATCATTTCTGGCTTCAGGATATTTTCAATTAAATAGTCCTTCAAAAAATAGACCATGTTTGTGTAAAATTGTAGTGAATTCTTAAATTTCAGAGGCATAAATATCTATACATATAGATATAGATACGTACATATATACGTATAAGTATCTGTACATCTCTATATGCTAATCCATCACATTGGTAAGTCTGTTCTGAGCTGAAAAGACAGCTCTAAGCCATTCCTTTCACTCTTCTACTGTAAGGTGTTTATCCAGCAGAAGAGCAAGACTGGTCCATTGCAAAAGGACTGTAGCAGCCTGGAATGCACATGCAACTTATGCATGGGGGTTAAAACTCTGATCTTATGGAAATAGAGATCAAGATAATGGTTACTAGAACTTAGGAGGGTCTGGGGGACACATGAAAGGAGGGTATTTAACAGGAATACTTAGGTGGAATAACTTCTGCTCTTCTATTGGAGCTTGTAAGTATTCATTCTGTATTTAAAAGTAGAAAGTAGAGATTCTTGACTGCTGGTAGTACACAGAAATAACAGATGTTTGAGGTTGTGGAAATGCTTATTACACCAATTTTATTATTGCACATGGTATACTGAGTGTGTGTAAATACTGTACTTTCCAGCCTGTATCCCATGAATATGTAGCATACATATGTGTCAGAAATTTTTTAAAAATGATCTGAATAGAATCACCCTGAAGACTCTCTTTACGTAACAAATGTGTATTCAAAGTAAGAATTTTATTGGAATATTTAGAATAATATCCTCGGAATATTTTACAAGAATCCCTGTGAAGGAAAACACAGATATTTTAACCAATTATTATTATACACCCTTATTCTATTAGAACAATTTATCTCTTTCAGAATGTGTGGGTGAAGGTAATTGTAAAGAATTAGCAAACACTCCAATCTTCTTAGTTTCTATGCGATCGCTTTTCTTTTACTTAGGATGGAGAGCGGATTTTGTTTCCTAAACCCTGCTGTGGGGTGGCCTTGCTGAAGATGGCGATCAGAGAAATACTGACAGCACATCCTTCTGGATTTCTCCATGATTTAGATCCCTATCTCAGTGCTCCTCACCGGGACCCCACCCATTATAAGCTTGACACTAAAGCCAACTTCATTTTCTTTTAATTTCCTTTAAGCATACGGTCAGGAAGGATTCTGGGCGCTGTACGGTAACTTGACCCTGAAAATTGGTGGTGTACTGCACAAAAATACCTGCTTTACAATCACTCAACTTATTTCTAGATCACCTACCACAATACTGTATTCTCTAAGCTGTTATCCTGACAGTTCTACATGAGTTTTACAAGAAAGCTGTAGACGGACTAGTTTCAAACTATGAATAAATAAGCTAGAACATGATGCCATATATTAGAAATTGTTGTGTCACAAAAATAAAGATAAGGTAAGATGATCTCTAATGATAAAATGAGGGCCTAATAGATGCATTTTTTAATTAGCTCAGTTTAGCTATTCCATAGGATATACATGTTTTAAAATGATATATTTTATACAATATGTATACATAATTTTTGAGCTGTAAACAAAGCAAGGTGGCATGCCGATAATCTCAGAACATGAGACACTGAGGCAGGAGGATTGTTGTGAGTTCAAGGCTAATTTGAACAACACAGTGAAACCCTGTCTTAAAAGAAAATAAAACAGGAGAGAGAGACAGAGAGAGAGAGAGAGAGAGAGAGAGAGAGAGAGAGAATGTGAGATGTGTTATCAGACTGTAGAATATACACACTTCATGAGGCAGATAAGAACATCATCAAACTACAGTTCATAATAGGGATAAAGCTTGGTGTGCTACCAAAACTCAAAACTAAAGTGGAGATTCAGCAGAATAAAATGATGGAACAATTATAATAACAGCGTCTAAGTAGAAGATGAAGACAGAGAAAAAATAATAAGAGATCACTGACAAAGTTTTCCATTATCATTGTATATTAGACATCATTGGGGTAATGGGTCAGTTTTCTTGAGGATGTCATTAACTATACAGCTAGAATTTGAAAATATGAACATAATTCTGCTTCTAGAAGGCTGAAGGCACTGAGGAACATGCAGTGATCGGGATGAAACTGTCTGCACCGCAGACATCTAGGACAACATCTTCGCTACTCATGAGTCTGGCAGGGCCACCTGAGAAGTGCACACAGCACAGGGAGCTGACACACGGTGACTTGGCTTCCCCCTAAGATAATGTGGACACTTGTCCTCTTGCTCCCTGTGTATATTTTACTGAAGATGAGATGGTCCTCCTGTACTGGATCTTACCCTCCTCCCTAAATTCTCCATAAGCACCTCCTGCGCTGAGTGTATTAATAAACGTGCTGCAGTGTGGGCATCCTTTTTCCCAACAGGAGAGGGGGCTCCACAAGATCTCAGCTTTCTGCATCTTGACTCTGGTCTTCACCCCCCACCACCCTCCTCTGGAGTTTCAAGAGCTGCGCTGCGCCTGGCAATGGAGGAGAGAGCGGTTTGAAAACTATCCCTGCCGTTTTTACTTTGCCCATAAATTAACTAATGGTGGGGGGTTGTGGCTCCTCTTGTTTGAAAGCGGATGATAATTTAGGGAAATTTAGATGATCTGGTACTAAATTAGACTCCAGACTGTTATCACTAAAAGACCCCGTTATTAGTTCTAAATTGTATTTGTTTTGTTCAGCCAGTATATATTGAACATTTTAAAGTGTCTTTTATGTGTTTTAATCCAAAGACAATATGATGACAAACAAAGGAGAAGGAAATCTAGTGATTATTGATAATGTGGTTTGGATTTGATTTTGGATGCTTTTCCTCTTTAGTATAGAATCTTTGCTCAGATTTTACAGGTAGTACAAAAATATTGAAAAGTTAAGATAGCTTCATTTGTATGCAAAACATCATTCATTTTTGTGATGTTAAAAAATTAATGTTTAATAAAATTAAAATTTCCTCCTTCCTTCCCTCTTTCCTTCTTTTCTCCCTTCCTTCTTTAGCTCTTTCATGCTCTTTTCACTTAAAGAAAAATGTATTTTTAAAATATTGGTCTAGAATTGGTCTAAGATTTTCTTTCAAAATGTAAGAATTGTTGAAATATTTTATATTTTTCTTGGAGAATAAAGGAAAACTCAATGCTATATGTAGATGTCTCATTCAAGTTTCATGCACTCATAGGTTGATGTTTTTGAGGTAATTGGATCATGGAAGCATTGGATCATAAGTGCTTTGGTCCCCTGATGAGTTTACAGTTAAACGTGATGTTGGGAAGTGAAACCTGGTAGAGGTGGGTCACTCTTTGCATGGTCTGGAAGGGTCTTTCTTCCTCTTCTTCCTTGATCTCTTTCTGCTTCTTGTCACCCTGCCTTAATGCTTCCTTGTTATCCTTCTGGTTCTTGGATCCACCCAAGTATAATCTGAAACCTTTACAACCTGTAAACCAGGGGGAAGAAAAAAAACCTTTCTTCCTTAGAGCTGTGAGTATCCAATATTGTGTATCACAGATGATACCCACAAACACAAAAACTAAACAAAAAGCCTTCACATTAAAATAAGCAAATAAATAACTACCCACTGAATTTTAAATACATTTTTATTTTTAATGTTTTGAACTAGATGAAGTGGAAATAATCTTTCTAGACTTCTTTAATTCTATTTTCTCTTTAATGGCTTTTTGTTTATTTTGTGGAGACTTTTTCATTGTTAACATTTTGAAAATAACAGAATGTGGAAATGAATGACAGAAACATTAGGATATCCTAAAGAAATAGATGACTGTTTTCTCTCTTACTTTAAGCTTTTGTTCCATTGCCACACTGATTCCCATAGAGGTTGTCAAGCTTTTTCTGGAAAAGAACAGACAGTAAACATAACAACAACTTGGACCACAATTTGTGTGCTTTGAATTTCTCGACAACATTTAAAATGTAAAAATCTTTCTTATTCCATGGATCAACACAAAAACAGGGGACATTTTTCATTTAGGGGCCCTAGGTAATAAATCTCAGTTTGAATCAGAGACTGTAGGTAATCAATCTCAGTTTGAATGTCATACTACTTAAGGCTGGGGTATTTTACCATTTTCACGCTCTGATTGATTTTTGCCTGTCTTTTACACACTTTGGTTAATCAGTCCTGAATACTCTTCCCTTTGATCATAACTGTATCCCAACATCACATGACTTTCCTCTTTATACTCAAATTTGATTTACTTCCCAAAAGTGCACTTTAACGTTTCCCATGACCTAGAGATATAGTGTGTACTTACACTTTTTCAAGAGGAACAGCTGTGCTGAAATTTTTGTGATCATTAATATTTGAAGTAATAAAATAAGCTTCATTTATTAATAAACGTTTCATTCGAACAAGTTTTCATTTCCCTATCTTTAAGTCATGGCAACCACATGTCCATGAACCTACTGTAATTTTTGAATGTTCATTTTATTATGTTTAAAAATTTCTGACAAGTTTTAGGTAGATGTTTATCTCTCCTGTTAGGCATTTGTAACTAAAGGCTGGATCCATGTCTTTTCTTCTTTCAATTTCATAAAATATAATCCAGGAGGGAGCCAAGAGGAAGTACTTGTAATTTACCTATGGTACTAATTAAACTAAATTTAATCTGAAACTATTGTGAGAAGCAGCATAACATACATATAACTTACTGGTGCGGAAATGTCCATTTTGAATAAAGCTCTCTTTCTTAAGGGTTGTATAAACTTTGGTTTTAGTGTCTGCTGTGTTAAATGCAAATAGTCGTACTTTTATTTGTAATGTGCTAGTTGGAGAAAGTCAAACAGGATATTTTTATTACTGTTACTAAATCTACATTGTATGTCTACACAAAAAAACTTTTAAATTAGGATTTTTCAATGGCTTTGCTCAAATGAATTCTCAAATCATTTTATACAGTGTTTTTATCTGAATATCCTGCTTGCTCTGAATCTAAAAATTTAATTATTCTTGATCATCCTAGGTATGAAACACAAATGCATAGATTATACACAAGTGACAGCTAAGCTCATTGTCAAACTTCATAAGGAATATATAACTGTAGAATCACACTGTAACAGCGAAATATTGCTGAAGTATAAATATAAAAGGTGAGAATACTAAAAATTTCAATAATTTTCCAATGTGTACTGGACTACAGTAAATATATATCTATTATTTGGGGGAGTTCCGGTGATGCGAAGCTATAAAAGCTCAACATCTCAAAGAGTAAATTAGATTGGGGAAAGCAACAGGGTTCTAAAGTGTGTAGATGATGTAATTATTCCTGAAACAATCTTGATTTTATCTAATAACATAAAGTATTCATCATACATCTACCATTCGAGATATTATAGCACAATAAAAATTCTTTTACAAATCCATTTAAATAAATTATATTAGAAGATTTAGTAGCTGTTTAATTTATCTCATAAAATAACCATAGATAAATATTATGTTTCTTACTGAGGATAAAATGCCCACGACCGATTATAACATTTAATGTAGGCAGTGCACTACAATGTGGCAGGGCCGCAAGATGGCGGCCGTCCTCCTAATGAGCTGTAACAAGAGGGCTGCTGAGTACCACATAGCCTGCCGGAAGGCTGGGGCGCACACTACCGAATATGTGGCAGAACGTCTGAAGACATAAATTTATGTATAAAATACAAGGAAAGAAATATTTATAAGAAAGAGCCACATAAAACTTACTATGGTGAAATTTTTGTACAAAAAACAGTCAGTGAGATCTGCAGTGGACTGGGGGGCGGTACTTCCCTAGCAAGTGAGCTGCAGAAAAACTGTAAGCAATACGAAAGGCCCAGAGACCTCCACCACCCACCTGTCTGAAGGGGGCCGGAAACATGACAAGACAGAGAAAGAGCAAAAGGTCCCTAACTGTGGATCCAGGGAAAGTGAGTCCAACAGAGGTAAATGCAGAGGAGGTTGAGAGCAGCAAACCTGTAATGTCAGAGACAGCCTCATCGGAAATAAAGAAACACATCCGTGACCTCATCGTCAAATTTAAATCGGAAATTCTAACTCAGGTGAAGCAAAATATAAGAAGATTAATAAAAGAAGTCCTGGGTAATCCTCAAGTAGGCACAAATGAAAGAATAGAGAAACCCAGAGAAAGGAGAGAAGCCTTTAATGAAGAATATAAACAAAACCTAGAATATATGAAACAGATCCAAAGAGAATATCAGGAAATTAAAAACTCCACTGAAACCTGGCAAAACCTTTAACAGAAACTAAAGACAAACTTTCAAAACTTGAAGATAGATTTCCAAAGTATGATTGTGAAAGGAAGGATCTGTCAAAAATAACAAGGAACCAGGAAGCAATGATACAAAGGCTAGAAGATGACAAGAGGATTTATAACTTAACAAAATATTTGAATGAAGATGCAGCAACAGATACAAGTGAAATAAAAAATCTATTCACAGAAATAATTAAGGGAAACTTCCCAAACATAGGTAACAGAAGTGAAGTTCAGATAAATGAGGCATATAGAACTCTAGCCAACTACAACCAAAACACATCTACATCCAGACATATAATAATTAGGATCCCAGAAATCCATCACAAGAACAGAATATTGAAAGTGGTCAGACAAAAGAAACAGATTACCTATAAAGGAAAACTCATCAAAATCACAGCGGACTTCTCAATGCAAACCATCAAATCATGAAGAGCTTGGAGTGAAATATTCCAAGCCCTGAAAGAAAATAACCTGCAACCCAGAAAGATGTACCCTACAAAACTGTCTCTCAAAATTAATGGAGAGACAAGATATTTCCACGACAAAGAGGAACTGGGGGAGTTTGTGACCAGCAATCCAACCCTGCAAAGAATACTGAAGGACATTCTAGAGAGAGAGAAGAAATTCACCAGGGTTCCAGGAATAATGGCAGAAAGGCCTCAAAGAAAGGGGCAGACAGTGGAATGAAGGAGAAAAGTAAACAAATAACAACAGAAAAATAGCATGGCAGAGATAAGACAGAGAAGATTGATTATATCACTGTTTTATCTTGACTGATTTTATTTGAATCTGGTATGCTTGAGAGTGTCGAGTCTGAGAGTAGGGGCAACTACTCTGAAGATGACAGGATTCAATAGGATACCCTTTCTGGTTTGATTGTTAACTGCCTTTGAAGTCCTATAATGTCTCCAATGTTTAGATTTCATTAATAATGTAAAGCAATGTTAAGTTTATATTATATTTGACGATATAGACAATTTTAACTAGAGACATTATAGTGACTACCGTAGATCACCTAGTGTTGTGTTTTTGTATGTTCTTTTAATTTTGTGTTTCTCTAGGAATTTGTATTGCTGACTTGTTTTGATTTGTTTCTCCCTCTAATACAGAAAGGTTAGGTATATGTGTAGAGACTTATACATGGGTAGAACTTCTAAGTAGTTTGCGAGAATGGATTATAGTTATTGTAAAGGGAAAAAAAAGGAAAAGAGAGTATTCTAAAGGATATAACTGCATGTATGTTTGAGTGTGTGGAATTAATAACCATGTTGCTAAAGTTTTAGTTGGTTGAATGAGCAAAACTGACTGCAGTCTCACTGTTTGGATGTCCACTTTGTGGACTTCACTTTTTTTTGTTTTTCTTTCCTGTTTTGTTTTGTTTTGTTTTTGAGATTTTGTATTGTTTCTACCCTCTTTCTGTTTCAAAATTTTTTATTTAAATAAAACAATTTTAAAAAAAAAGCAAGAGGAGGAAAAGAAAGTACTCTAAAAGAGATAACTGTATGTAACCTTAAGTGTGTAGGATTGATAACCATGTTACTAAGTTTTTTGTTGGATCGGTGAACAGAACTGTTTGCAGCCTCACTGTTTGAATGTCCACTTTGTATGCTTTAATTTTGTAACTTGAACAACTATATCCAAGAAGACAATATGTAATGTATCAAATAGTGATTTCTTACTGTTTATTTTTTTTTGAAATTCTGTATTGTTTCTACACTTTTTTCTGTTTTGCTCCCCCCCTTTAAATAAAATTTTTAAAAAAGACATTTAATGTATAATAATGTAACCCCATGAAAAAGCAATGTAATTACATTTAGTGACATGCTGCAATTTGCCTAGGGCTAATTGAATTGAACTATTAGAAATTTTTACTTATTTTCCTTGTGTTTTTAAATTGTGATTAAGAGGTTAATTGAAATATTTATAATATAATTAAAATGCTTCTCCATCAACTTATTTTTCTTATAAACATAGATAAATAACTGTGTTACTTTGTGAATAAATTTGCAGGTTTGTTTTAAATATGCATTTACCAAATTTAAAGAGCATGAAAAACCTTAAAAAGCAAAACTGTGAAATAGTATTTAATGTAATTATTAAATACAGACATTATTCTTATACTCCAGAAGGTTGATCCTCTCTGTTTAAGTAGTCTTACTTTTGTGAGTTTCTGTTGGTATCCCTTGGTTTTATGATAGTAGTTCAGTTATGCCTGTTTTACTCAGCCTTCAAATGTTATTAAATTCATTGATTTGCTTTAAATCTGTTGTCTAATTTTCAGAGCTTTTGACGAAGCTCTATATGCTCCATCAGCTCATGGTCAACATCTTGTGTCTTCATGGTTTTTCGGTTTCTATGATATGTGTCTCAGTTTTGTCAACCACTAGCGCCTATCCCTAGCATTTCATCATGTCCAAGAAATAGGACTTTGCTCATTAAAATAGCTGTTCATTCTAAAATTTCAGTGAACAGTTACTCATCACAAGGGTAAAAATTGCAGACTAACTTGGAATATATGTATTGAATAATGGTTTTACAATTTACTGACTGGATGGCACAGGAGAGTATATTTAAAAGCTCATATTCCTGATTCCTTCACCTGTAAAACAGGCATAAATTTATATTTAAATATGCAATGAGGAAATCTAACTAGTCCGTGTTCCACCTATTTTTATTATAAGCTTTGTTCTTCTATAGTTAGCTTCTCAGAGAAGTCTGCATATTCATTATCACTATTATTGTCAACCTGTCACTTCTCTATGCAGAAACACAAATCAACAACTAAAACTACCATAGTGATCTCACACCTCAAAATGCCCTCTAGACAAACAGGTTGCAGATATAAAAAGAAAGTGTCTCTGTGATCTGAAAGAGTCGGATATTAGTAAAGCGAATTACCGGCTATGAAGAATATAATAGTTATTTCTTTCCTTTCTCCACAGAATCCTTTTGTTTTGGCCAGTTGATTTAAGGCAGCTCTAATTCAGATAAATGGTTAGTTATGGTAAGAGGTAAACAAGCTCATGACAAGAACTGATGTGAAATAGAACTGGCACTTAGACTATTAAATAGTAACGCAAGATTTTTTTCCCAGCAAAATCGTGCTAAAATCAGGTGACTGTATTTGGGAATACTCTGCGCAAACCACTGTTGTATGAACATACCTGGCCACATGAGATTGATTATATGGAAGTTCTAATAAAACAGATAAGAATTTGGGAATAAAGAATGTTGTGCCTCAATCGTGATTATTTTTTTAAATGGAGTCACATTCTAGATGATTGTCATTTTTTGCAAGGGCAATAAATACATTCCATAACCAAAATTCATATTTTCATTTTTTAATCTATAATCATGTGTCCCTGGGTAGAAAACAATACTGACAAATGTAGTGCTAAAATATTACAAACCATTTTTCAATACTGATAAAACAAAATCTTATATTCCTTGCCCTGGGATTTTGTTTTATGGTCTTTGTAAATTCGACTGTTTGGGAAATACATTGGAGAGACTTGTATTGCAGAAAGATAATCATTTCATTTCATGTAACCTTTTCATGATGTACTAACAAAGTTTCTTACATTACAATATGATCACTTCTAATTTATATAAGTCACTATTTTATCTCTAGGCTTTACAGATATGAAATGGTATTGAAATAATCATAAATATATTAAAGATACTGAATGATTCTTTTCAAAGCCTCTTTCCTTAAAACCTATTAAAATTCTTAGAAAATGTTTCTTTCTGATTTGATAATTTGAAATATAACATTGATATAAGTCACATCCTTTTAAAATTTTTACTATGCAAATTATCCATTTCCTGTGCTATTTGATTAGAAGCTATAAATAAAACTAAAAGTGAAAAGGAAAGAATAGAAGTATTTTGATAGAATTAATAAAATTTTACCTTTCTTTAGGTCAAGTAAATTATGATTTATTATTTTAATGGATTATGAATATTATTATTACCCATATAAAATTACATTTCAATGTTAGAAATTTTAAAGATGTCACAAGTCTTAAAACTGACATATGTACAAAATATTTGGTCCATTGCTACATGTGTGTATGTACTCAGATAAACTGATTTATAATGACATCATGAGCAAAATATGAAAATGTTTTTGCAACTTCTGTGTTAAACTGTAATTGTAGAGAATTATAGTCTCACTTCTGAGTATGTCATAGATATTTTAGAGCAGCTTCTAATTTTAAAGAAGCATGAAATGATTAATATGCATCAAAAGGAAGTGGGAAGAGAGGCATCATTTTATTTTCAATTAATAGAAAACATGGCATTGTCTATTTTTAGTCTCCTAGCTATTCATCCATTCCCCATGGAAGCGAGTGGGCTGCCACATTCCTCATCAGCTTTCTTGCTGAAAGTGCTTTGCTTGTGCTGCCAAGCTCACCACACAATTTCTATCTGGCATTGAAGCACTATCTTTTTCAGCCATGCAAGTCTGTGTTGTGTGATAAAGTTCAGCTATGGGCAGCCTTGCTGACTCTATGCTGTTATGGAAAGAATTCTGTCTTGCTAGAGTATGGCATTTGGAAATCCTGATGCTTGACTTTCTTCTGAAACTGTACTTGCCATCCTAATGGATTTTTCTTTAGTGTTTTAACTCATTGCACTTTTTAAATATGTACTCAATTTTTAATCCTAAACTTAGGAGCAAAGGAATTTACTGACTACTGCAGAAAGTAAGTTTTATAAAAGATAAACCAATAAATATATACTTGACTAAATCAAGTGTATCCCATTTAAATGTGCAGACATACTATCCAACCATTCTACAAGTAGTCTGGCTTATTGATCTACTCATTTTAAATTCTGTAAAATCTACCACGATGTTTTCAGCTAATTAATGGTATACATTCTACCTCTGTAAATGCAAAAACTCAGAGAAATCAATGAAACCATTCTGCTATCAATTGTGCATCTATGTAATATAGACACAATATTAGAATATTCATCTTTTAGACACTTACATCCAATACCTATAATGAGAAATATGAAAAATAATAATATAATGTGTATACAAACTTGAAATGTCACAAAATGTGATAGCAAAAAATAAATAGCAAATTAGTGTACTTTTGAATATTATTCAATGAAAAATATTAAAAGTTCTCAAATTACAAAATTCTGAAGAGTTGCTGTGAAGCATGATTAAATATAAGATTTGTGTTTTATTTCTTATGTATACATAGGAAAAACACTGAGAGCCCGTGTAGTAAGAGGATTGGGAAAGGAGTTCTCCACATAGCCAGATTCTTATAAATGCTTCAACTTCAAAATCCATAAATACATAAATGGTTGGTAATATTTCCTAGCCAGTGATCTCTGTGTGTACTGCAGACACAAAGTGAAAATTTAGTGTGATACATAAACTCCATACTAGCATTACATAGTATTCCCAGATATTAAAGTAATCATTGCTAGAATTATGATCAGAAAGGAAAGTAAAAACACATGGTGCACTGCTTAAACATTAGAGTTACTGCTGAAAAAGAAATAGAAAATATGATTTGACTCTCAAGAACTTCAAATAATAAAATTATCAGTAAAGAACACAAGCATGTTGAAAAATATTAAATAAGGTTAATACTAAACCTCAAGTCTTCCTTTTGGTTTTAGAAGCAAAATATTTTGCAATCTACATAAGCAAAACAGAATGTAGAAAAATGTTTTGAAGAAATTGGAATGCCAATATGGCACTGAGGAGTTAAGGGCCCCAAATCTGCAGAGAATTAAATTTACTAAAAAAAAATAGCTTTTCATTTCTGGGTGAGGGGAGGAAAGGAGAGTGTCTATCTGTAAAAGAAATAGCTGAAATAATATAAATACCACATGACTAGTAATTTTAAGATTTTAATCTTCAAATACAACAGAATCTAAGGGTTCAATATTTGGGAGAAAGAGAAGGCTGAGACAAATGACAGTGACATTTACAAACTGTATGGTCATCAATTCTTTCGGTGGACCTGGGCAGTATCTTCGTGAACTACACAAACCTCTCTAAATGAGGCCAGCTTTACAAATTTCAGAGAACTAAAAAAAAAAAAAAACCTTAAAATTTGAATTCAGAATTTTCAAAGGGATAAAAAACTAGAAATTGCCTCAGTTTCAAATGCAACAGTGCTGCTGTTATTAGTGATTAAATATGGAAAGCTTTACTCCTGTGCTTGAGAAAGGGTTTGCATAGCAAAATTACTTGTTTTCCCTATTGTATTGTAATTCCTAGTCAATAGAAAAAAAATCACAAAGCGACTAGAAGTTAGAACAGATAAATAAAACTGTCATTATTATTAACTATTAGGTTCACAGAAAATGTAGAATCACACAATACTTATTAAAATTAAATAAAATAAAGGAAACAGAATAAAAGATAAAAATACAAAATTAAATTGTTTTCCGTATGTCACCAACAAATTGTAGTGAAATTGAAAGCTACTATCTACAACATTACCATCATTATCTTCTTTGGAATATACATGAAAATTACATGCAAAACTACCAGGCAGAAAGCATCAAAGCATTACTAAGAAAAATCTAAAGCAGTTTAAGAAATGTGACTGTGCAAAGTGATTAATGAAAAGTTGATATCGAGCTATGGCAATTAATGTAGTTGAGTAGTAATTAAAACAAGAAGATCAATGAAACAGAATAAGACAGTGGTTTCCAAAGTTGACTATGCATAAAAATCACCTTGGGGATGATTTAGAAGTGAGGGGGAAAGTTCCATTTGTACTATGTTCACAAATTATAGTAATGTAGTTATTTGAGCACCACATAGAATTTTTCATGAATATAGATAAAAGTCTTGATTCATTTCAGACTTCAAACCTTTATTTACTTATGACAAAAAGTTAAATACATCAAAATAAGTATATCTTAACAAAAAAGAAGAGGATAATGATGGTTATAGAAATATCAATTAATCTAATATAAAGCAGAAAAGTAGTGGAGCTGCTGTTGTTGGCAGACCAAGATTCTACACGTACCCCAGAAAAATATCATTTAAAAATGACATGATAGTCAAGCAAGAAGATATAATAATCTTTACTATAAACCCAACAGAGAACCTGCAAATGCAAACCAAATAGGGAAAATCTGAAGAAAGAAATAGACAGCTGTAAAATGACAGTAAAAAAATTTCTTACATGACTTATACAACAGATTAAATGGACCGGTGGTCATTCATGTTTTCATTTTGTCAAACACTAACTGCACGTAGAAAATTCTCTAAACTGAATACATGCTTGGGCACACAGTAAGATTTGGCATATTTAAGAAAATTAAAGTAATTCCAAGTATCGTTTCCTATCAAAATAAACTAGAAAAGAACAACTAAAGGGAAATATAAAATATTCACAGATAATGTGAAATTTAAACAGCCATTGGATCAAAGAATAAACATAAAGGGAAGTTAGGAAATATTTTGAGACAACAAAAGGAATAGGAAAGCAAGAAGAAAAAAAATCAAAATCTGTGGTATGCATTGGAGCAATACTGCAAAGAAGATTTTAGGGCCTAATTCTTACACTAAAAAAGAATTATTTTAAACAATCTTATAAGTCACAGTAAGAAGCAAGATAAAGAAGAACAAACTAAAACCAAGAAGGAAGATCAAGCAAAAATAAATGATCTTTCCAAAAAGAAAGATCAAGCAGAAATAAGTGAAATAGAAAATAAAAATAATGAAAAATTGATAAATTAAGAGAAGATTCTTGAAGAATATCAACAAACTCTTACCTGAATTTAGGAAGAAAAACACTTAAATACAAACAGTCATAGACAACACATTGTATCCAAAGTAAGGACTATTATGAGCAATAATACTAAAAAAATTATCAATCTAAACTGAATAAACATATAGAAATGTTCAAATTATGGATGAGTATAGTTTAGTAGCACAGCATCTGCCTAGCATGTTCAAGGCCCTGGGTTCAATGCAAAGCACCCAGACAAAATAAAAACAAAAATGAAGCTATGCAAAAAAATACAGTGAGCCCAGAATTAATCAAGGAGAAACAGAAAGCACGGATACAACTGTAGCAAATAGGGTTAAATTAATAATCAAAATCTTCCAAAAAAGAAGTGTTAAGACCCAGATGACTGAACAACTGAACTCCCAAAGATTGAAAGAGTAATTCCTAACAATCCTTAAACTTCTCTGAAGATACAAGAGGAAATATTCACAAATTTTTTCTAAGAGACAACATCACCTAAAAGTAAAGTTCAGGTTGATATTTGATAAACAGAGATGCAAAAATCCTTAATAAACATGAGTACACTAAATTCAATTAAATTCAGTAGCACATAATAAAATAGTATATACCCCAGAGATTCAAACATGATTCAACATAAAGAATTAATCAGTGGGATACAGGAAACAAAATCCCAAATTGTCAAAGAAATTTTGAGTGAGAAAAGTCAATCTGGATGCAACAGTGTTCCAGATTTGAAATATACTGCTATACTATCCAAACTGTACAGTACTTGTACAGATGTACATTTCAATAGAATAGAACAGACAACCCAGAAATAAATTTATGCTACTAGTTTGATTTTTTTTTGGTAAGACAGCCAAGGATATAGTAATAGGTAAATATAGTCTTTTCAGTAGCTGGTAGTGAAAAAACTGTATATCGAACACATAATAGTGAAACTGGGCTTTTATTCCACATTTTTCAGAAAAAATGAATTTTAATGAAGTAGATATTTGAACCTAGGTTTTAAAACTTGTATAACTTTTTAAAGGTAAAAGAAAAAATATAATAAGAGGATACCAGACTATTGGCCCTGACAAAGATTTGTTATCCAAAATTAATGCAGAACAAACAAAAAATGAGTGGTATTATTCAAATTAAATATTTAATCCAGGAAAGGAAGGAAGGAAGGAAAGAAGGAAGGAAGGAAGGAAAGAAGGAAGGAAGGAAGGAAGGAAGGAGGGAAGGAAGGAAGAGGAAGGGAAGGGAAGAAGAGATCAACAAAATGAAAATTCAACCTATGAAATTTGTACAATATATACTGGGTAATGTATCAATGTCCATAATATATATAAAATCCATGGAAGTTGATATCAAGACAACAAAAGCAATTACAAGTGGGAAAGTGCATTTTTCTGAAGATTTAAAAATAGCCAATGTCATAGGAGAAGGTGGTCAACATGCCTAACAGACCTTCATGAAATGCAAATCAAAACCAAAGTGTTACATCATCTAACTCTTAGGATTTTTTTTTTCCAAAAGAAAATGTTTTCAAAATGGAAAAAAAGACATGTGGCTAAGGATTTGGAACAAATGGAGTATTTGTATATTGTTAGTGAGTGGCATAACCACTGTGAAAAACAAAATAGAAATTTGTCAAAATGCTAAAAATAGAACTAATATGATCTAGCCTTCTCATATTTCATCAGAGAGATTTTGAGGGGCAGGATTTTCAAGCTTATATAGGGCCACTACTTATCAAAATAAAGTCTCTAAGGAGGCATTCTAATGCTAAAATCATATGAAACCAATAATGGGGGCATTTTTATTGAAATATTTTAATGCAAAACAAAATGCATAAACAATTCTGTATTATTACTTTTCATTAAAATTTCTAGTATATTTTCAGGATGACATTTATGAATGATAATGGAAACAATAACTTCACTTAAAATGTAATATTATTAATTTATAAATATAATTTTTGAATTTTTCAATTAAAATTGTTAAACTGATTTTACTATTTTTATATATAGTTAATAACAAATACCTAAGAAAAGCCTTTAATTTTTTTCTTTCTATTTTATGAAAAAATAAAATAACTTTTCATACACAAATAATAAGAGAATAACAATGGTTTTATTGTGCATAGTTATTTTCAAAGTAGTTACTAGGCACAAGATATAAACCACAAAAATTCTTCCATTATCAAAACAAAGGTCTTTAAGTAATACAAATTAACTGTTATTGAACAATAAAAGAAGCCTTAAACAGATATTATTCAAATAACTTTAAAAGAATTTCTTTAAATATCTTATTTACATTTACAAAATACAACATTTAATCTTTTTCAAGTCATCCCACAAGCCTGACAGAAAACTCAGTCTTTCAAAGAAAATCTCTCACCAAACAATACACTTATATGTTCTAAGATTATTAGAAAAAACTCAAATCATCTTAGAAATTTTTGCTCAAATAACTTGTCAATTTTTGCCATATATCCTTAAATATGATGAGCATTTTAAAAGAAAAACATCAATTGTTTTAATGTTAACAGTGAAGTGTTAGGGACCTAGATTTGACTCCCTTATTATGTCCTAATTAAATCTGTCAAGCATAGAAAATAAAAAGCCACTATAATGTTTGTTATCATAATTTTGTTAAATTATTGCTATATCTATATCTAGAGCTAGCCAAGTATGTATTTTACAATTCACATAATTGAAGCCACTTTATAGCAACTGTGTTTATGTCTTGGATTTCTTAACAGGCAGGCCCATCTTAAAACCTGCCTGGTCACACATAAATGAAATTTTCCCACTCCTCTGTTTAGTTCATAATTTAATCCTGCTTCTTCCCATGTATCAGACTACAACAGTAAAAGTCATTCCAGTGTCCTCTCTGGCTCTACTGTGGTTCTAAAGATGTTTTCATGTCATCATAGCATTTCTGAATTACTCAAATTCTTACTCATCTTTTTTTTTTTCTAAACCTATAATTCAGGTATTGAGATAATGACATTTTAGCAACTATGAATGAAAGAAATGTGTGAATTGCAAAAAGAAAAAAGGTAGTAGTCATTTTCTTCACTCTGTTGCAGACTCTTGTCATTCAGTGTACTTAGGAAGCTGGCTTTCAAATCTTATTGTGTACTAAGAAGCTAAATATAATATTCACATGGGTAAGAATGAATGAGATAATGAAAAAAATTATTTCTGTCTTCCTTCTTTTCTCTTTTTTCCTTCTTTATTTCATTTTTTTTTTTTTTGCTTTTGGTGTTGTTTTTGTTATTTTTGTGAGACATCATTTCACTATTCAGTTGAGATTGGTCTTGAACTCACTATGTATCCTGAGTTGGTCTGGAACTCATGGTAAGCCTCCTGCCCCTCCAAGTGCTGGGATTACAGTTGTGAGCCACCAGGTCTGGCTTCACAAAACATTTTAATTTGTTGTGAAAATAATATTACTCAACCTCTGAAGTACATTTTAAAATATCTGAGCCCTACATAATGGTTATTACAATGCAGTTACCACTAGTTAATCTATCAAAATAGTCTTCATGGAAGAGTAGAGCATTTTTAGCTAATATTAATGGTAGCCTCTGAAACAGATTTTACTTTGAATTTTGTTAGTGCAAATTTAATTTTGAATCTACTATCTTGTATGCAAAAGTCAAAAACTGTGAAAACTGAGATTTTTATCTTACAGTAAGCTTGACTTATTAGCCTCCTATTATCTCATGGGTACTGGAAGAGACCCAAGATTCCTGCATAGGAGGGAAAGGGCATTTTGTTACTCACAACCACAACAATAGTCAGTTTTGACTACAATATTCACAGGGTGAGTTTTGTGAAGGAAAAAACTCAAACTTAGGAAACACCCAGTGAACTGAAGGAAGTTCACCTACACAGCATTTGCCCTCCAGCGAGACATGATTATTAGTAATATGAGCAGCAAATCTAATCTGCATGTTTTCTGCTCTGCAGAAAAATACTCTTATGGGGAATGTATAAATATCTTTGATAGATGCTATAGAATGTATAGATATCTTTGATAGATGCTATAGATGCTATAGACATGAAGAAACACTTCATGTCTTTGCTTAGAAAACATAAAAATAAGCAGGAAAATCATAAATAATTATGTCTCAAAAGTACAACAGTGGAAACATTGTACCTTCTAGAACAAACATCAGGAGAGATTTTCATAAATGTATTTGTAAAATCGTCATTTTAAAGTATTAAGGGCATTCATGCACTCATGAATGCCCTTAATTATATGCACTCATGGCCATATAATTGAGATCATTGTCTTGAAATGTCTTAATGTTGTTTCAGAAAGAAGGGCAGAAATTTGGAATATTTACGAGTTTTGAGGGCTGTAATTTAGGATCCACACTTAAATATGAGGACTTGATTAGGATTGATAGATAGCGCATGGCAAAATTGTTGAGCACAACATTCCAAGTGAACGTTATATGTTAAAAATGTAGAAATGAAATGTTTACCAAAATGACTTTTCAGAAGTTTTTAAAGATAACGTTATGTTATTTACATCTTGTGTCATCTAGCCATTGGCTTCTTGGAAGAGAAAAAAAATAAGCTTAATATTAATTAATTAATATTAATATAGGGTTTAAATAATATGATTATAAATTATTTTGGTTCTCAAAAGCCAAGCTGCTTTCCACCAAAAGCTTGCTATTACATGTACATGAAACTGATCTCGAAACAGAGGGACACTCATTTTTATTACACTAGTTTTACATTTTGAGAGCAAGAACAGGAAAACAGGATCATCCAAAGAGTGCATTAAACAAGGAAATAAAAAATTGACCATGATTTTGAAAAAGTATTCTATGTAAAATTAAAAACAAATATGTAGAGAGAAATAAGAGGAAAGGAATGATATAGAACAAATGTTAGAATATTAGGAATAAGCATAAAAATATCATGCACTAACATAAAAATGTGTTTTCTTGAGTTTAAGAATACAGAAAAAGTTCCTAATTGTAAAACTTGCTCTTCTAAATGTATTTATACATACCTACTTTTCTATACAAAAATACTTAAGTAAATGGTATTTTAAAAGATGATTATAATAATTCACAATTTGGAGGCAGCTGAGAATTAATTTGTGCCTCTCCAGGTATTATTATTTTTATTACTTTCATTATGTTTCTCTTTGTACATAACCTAATTTTTCCAAAGTCAGAAGTTCCATAAATGTCTGTAGATAAAGTGACTTAAGCAAAGATTAGGATGGAACAAGATTAGAATGAAGTCTCAAGGAAAGAGTAAGAGATAAACCACCCGAGAAAACCAAACCACTTGATGTTCCAACAAGAACTTCTCAAGTCTACCATTACCAAGGCACTCTTAAAAAATGAAACATTTTCTAAAAATTGAACTTTCAAATTTGAAACTCACCTTTCTTCAAATATCAAAATTAGAACTCTTTACTCATCATATTCCCATTTCCTATGAATCATTTAAATGCTAGAAGATAATCTGGCAATATTTTCAAATTTTAGAGTGGATGTCTAGACAGATCAATGGAAAACCTAAAAATTGCTTACTTTTAAAGTTGAACACTTATTGTAGACAAAGCCATAGAATTTTTTTTTGTTTTTCTTATACATCTAAAAAATTGCTGCAATTTAGGTTTTGTGGAATTACATAGCCAAGTTCATACATAAAATGATTTTAGTCTAAGGTCTAACCTGGAAACAATAGTTTAAATAAAGCTAAGCCTGTTTCATAATGTGATTCCTGTTAAGAAATGAAATGCAAGGAGCTATGAAGTGAGACACATACTCAGTGCAATAATATATTATTAAATTACATTCCATCTAAATGGCTGCTATTTATTCCACTGGAACTTTATATAATACACTGCAGAATTGTGTACCTGAAGACAAAATAGTGAAATAGTATCTTGTGGTTCCCGTTTGCTAGGGTAGTCCTGTTCACAATTAATTGCTCAGACTTCTAACTTATCAAAGCAGTTGGGTTGGCTGACATTATCTACTTGACCACAGATAAACGCTAGAGTAGGAACCATACTAAGATGTACAGCTAGAAGCAAGGTGCTATCGGGTTGCGTTTGTGAAAATTGGGTGAGGTGCTTAGGTCTGGCTGCTGCTACCAAATGATTTTCAAATACAATACAAGATACACTCATCGTGAAAGGTCACCTAGTGAGAACAATAATGATACTGAGTACTGAAACTGAGTGGAGCTGGAAGTCTGACATCAGACAACATTCAAAGGGAGATTTATTGATTTTGGTAACTCAAATGCAGTGGAATCCTATGTTGGACTTGAAGAACCAATTGCTTTACAACAATACTTTTTACGATGGAATTATTTCCAGCTGTAGTCATAAAATTTAAAAAATGATAATGACCAAAATGAAGCTGAGAATTTTTCATTTATTAAATTGTGTATTTATAATCATATTAGTGAAATAAAATACACTAGTAATATAAAATAGATATCATCACAAAATGAAAAAGATATCACAAATAACTTCAATACAATTTATGTTTTGATATAAGGTAAATAAATTTGCACCTACATACTGGTCTTTTAGTGAGTGACAGATAATATTACATTTTAGAAGAAATGTATTTCCTTCAAGCTTGTCAAAAACTTTGCTAAAATTTATCTTTATATATTAGTACTAAGAAAATATTATAGTCAGATTGTTCAAGTTTTCTTCAAAATAGACTGCTAATAAAAATATTTTTATAAATTTTAAATTTCAGGAAAATCACTTGATGCCATTATTTTAAAAAAATTCCTAAGTGTGTAATTAATTTCCTTTTCAGAAATATGTTTTATAATGAATGTGAATTTCTCATGAATTTTCAGGCTTTTAAATCCTTTAAGTTTGAGATTACCAATTTCCAATGTTTTTGCAGTACAGAAATAGCTGCCACAGACCACTCATTATACATTTCTATCACATTCTGTAAAAAATAAGTTTGAAGTATTCTTTAGAGAAAAAAAAACACAAAATATTAGATAGTGATTTCATTTAATCAATTGTATACTTGTTAGTAAAACACAATTGAGTTATTCAAACACTACTTGATTTCTTCTAATGTTTTAATATCACTTTTTTCTACAATTTCATTTCATATTTTCTGCTCTGATATTTTTCGTTCATATTAATTTCCTTTCATTTTCTTGTCACAAAGCTAATAACAGTTATTTCTGTGAACCAATATTCAAGGATTAATTTAAAATCTGATGCTCACTGTAAATCATGTCTCATTCTACGTGTTTGCACACCCTTTTTTGTCTCATTAGCACAGTAAAAGATAACTCAGGGAAGTAACATATATCAAAGGGCAACATCTGAACTCATTGTTCTGTGTCCACACTTTCCTTTGGGCAATGCAGCACTTCATGGGTAGGGCTAATTCAACATTTGTCCTTTCTTTGCACAGAGCTTTCTTTAGTACACCTTGTCTGTTTTCAATATTGATGTATCCGATTAACTTGCATAAATCACGAGAGAATAAAGTTGAAGAAACAGCGTTAAGAGTTTCAAAGTATTTTTCATGAGTTATACATAAATTTTTATTGATATTTATGAAGATGAAAGCAATTATTTATAATCTTTCTTCAAAAAACACATTCAAAATAAAAATAGGTTTATAAAAATAAGTTTCAAATTCCTTTTTTTCATTTTTATAGAAATAAGTTTCAAATTCCTTTTTTTCATTTTTATTATTTTATTGGTTTTAAGTTTCTGTTAGTATGTGTTTGCAGTTCTTGATTACACTCCTCACCCAGATGTGGCACATAGTGCATAACACATGTATTCCTTTTCTCATCCCTTTCACCTTCCTCCTTTCTCTACCTCAGTTTCCCTTCCCTTTTATAAGAGATCTGTCTATTTTCTGTCATCTGTCTTTATTTTGCTCTTTATTCATATTTTGGGCCTCTCTTGTAAAGCGTGTGATATTTTAGCTTAACATTTTTCAATCACTTCAACATATCATTTAATTACTGATAACAGAGTTTTTGAGACCAGAAAAGTAAAGTTTTGGTTTACATGAAAGAAGAATTGAGTACAAAATCTGATATGAAAACCATGAATACAAAGTTCAGGCACAGAACTGATTTTCATTATATTTGCCCACATCATGTGTTGTCAGAGAAGAGGTGTGACTTGCATATCTTAAAATTAGAAATTTAGTTTATTATTTTCTCTAAATTTAAAACCATTAGTGAATCATATATTTCTGATCTTGTCTCATCATCTACAAATAAAAGAAGAAAACTTTTTAAAATTCAGAAAACTCATAAATTCTGAAAACTTTGCTCATTAAATAAATGTTGAAAAGGCATAAAGTTGACAAATTTTGATTTCTGTTTCTGTAACTTTTCTGTTCTTAATCAATTGCTAAACAGTGTTTGTGGTAAAGTAGTTCCCTTTTAGTTAGATTAACTCAAATCTTCTGGAACCAGTATTGATCAAATTGTGATGGTATAATATATTAATATTCTACTTATCATATCTATTTTTACTATCCTTTTCAATATTTATAGCATATTGTTTCTTAGTATCATTTTTTCTTAACATTTTCTAAATTAAAAAAATAATTTTTATCTTCAAATTTTATCATTTAAGTATGGTCTTATTTCTTGTTCAAGTATTTTGATTATGCAAGTTTAAATATCCTACAGAATTTTATAAACTATATTATTATTGTAATGGGAAAGTCTTAGACTTTCCTAAGTTGATTTAGGCAATAATTCAATATCTACTCTTTTTGTTTTTGTCTTTTGTTTGATCACATTGGACAGTATTGTTTCATGTTGATAACCTTACTTCAAAACACTTGGCAAAACAATAATTTTTAACCAGATACTGTTTCCAAAATGATGTTATAGAACAACCAGGTAATCAGCAGGTTCTTGTGTGTATCATAGCCCTTGATTTTTTCTTTACAATTCAATGTAGTATTTCATTTTTTTATAAGTTGGTAAGTATGCCTTATTAAAACCTAAGCACAGAATATTCAGTTTGGTAACTAAAGACTAATTCATAAATGTTTTGAATTTAATTTTCATGAACATCTTTCTATTATAAAACAAAAAATTAATTTAAATATAAGAATAAAATTTAACTTCAAATATACTTAAAACTATTGAAATGTGAATTTGTTAAAACTTATTAAACAAATATTTTACATTTCTGCTTACATGTATTATTTTATTAAGTTTTAATATAAAATCTCAACTTTCAGTGGCCGTACAGAGTACATAATTGAAATGTCTCATGTCTATGTAAGGTATGCTATCATTGTTTACTTTTATCTACTATTTGAAATTAGTAAAATGTCATCCCACATTGATTGGGACACACAATGTACCCTAGGGAAATTCAAATGATACACACCACTAAAATTAACTTTGGGGATTTAGCTCAGCGGCATAAGCGCCTGCCTTACAAGCACATGGTCGCGAGTTTGATCCCTGGTACCAATAAAAACTTTTAAAAAAATTAACTTTTGAGTAAAAAAGGATTACCTTTAAATTCACTGCTTTTTGGTTCTCTCTCGTAATTGGAAACTCCTTGAGTTAATTTTCATGTAGTATATGATAGCTAATAAAGGACAAAAAATGAAAATATGTTAATTAGAAGCACATGTAAATCTTTTAAAACTTAATTTTAACCACAAAATTTTGAAGGGGATTTTAGACTACCAAACATTTTAGAAAGTACATTTTATTGCTGACTGTTTAAAAACACTCGAACGCAGCAATAATAAGCATACAATTTTTTTTAGGTAATTTATTGGTTGTAGAACTTTTTCCAGGCTTCCCTCCTTTTAGTGCCTCCTCCTGGTTAGAATTCTACTTCTGCCCTTCCCTTCACAGGTTAAAACGTAAGGCTACATTCTTTGAATGAGATTTTTCTTGAGTAGTCCATGCTTTGGTCAAATCCAGTCCTCATCAGCACTATTCCTCTCCCTACACGAAGCCGTTGAAGCTGAATTTAGACCAAGTTAGCAAATGCAAGTGTCTGAAGCAGAAAGGAATGGAAAAAAGAAAGGCAAGTTGACACTGGGTAACACGACCTACTTGACAACTTCTCAAGTACACTAATTGAAGAACCATAGCTTCAGTGTTATGTAATCAGCGAATCTTTCTGATAGGACAGCAGGAAATAAAGAAGGAGAACAACTGAGACTCATTTCTTGATCATATTAAAATGATATAGAACAAGGTGAGTATTGTTATATTATCTCTCTATCAGTTACAATCTATGGAAAGCCAACGGTTGAGGATTATATGGCAGAAAATATTGATAACAATAATAGATTAGGTAAGAATTATCTGTCCCAATTCAGGACACTTCTTAGGCCTAACCAGTTCCATTTGCAACACACTACTAATGGAACACATTGTGCCTAAATTTGAGTAGGCAACTTTTTTGTTTCTCTTGGAATTGTAGCATTTCAAATAATATTTTCCATATAGGATGCTTACTAGGTGTTCTAAAATGATAGGTAGTAGTATCAATATTATTATTGGGTTTTAACATCTATATTATATCAGAACATTCATTTAATAAGTTTAAAAACTGGTATCATGACAACTCATTCAATAACAATAAGTTGCTAACATCTCATTGGTATATGTATATATATATATATATATATATATATATATATATATATATGTATGGCTTGGTATGTATTCTTGGATCGAAGAGAACAGCTAATCAAATTTTTTTTTCTATTTTCCTTTCTTCATATGTACAGCTGTCTTTGAAATGCAATGACATATACTTGATATGTGCCTAAATAGGACCACATTTCTGACACTGTTCACTGATCTTGAAAAGTACTTCTCGAAATTGGGTTGCCTTGATTTTGAATTGTTGATGCTGTTATTTACTACTGGATTGCTTCAAAGCCTCACAAGTCATGTGTTATTGCCATAGAAGATGGAAATTAATCTGCAAATTTGGAAGTTTTCCACTTTCACTTCTGAGAAACAGAAAGACTTCAAAGAACCATTACTAAGAAAGAATGCTAGGAATATAGTGTATTTCAATAAGCTAGCACAAAATTTTCGCTCCTACAAGATGATATTCTGAAAAAAAAATATTTAACTGGATAAATGAATAGCTATTATCTCTCTGTTATTGGTGATATTGTGTTAATAAACCAATAATTTTTTTTTCATTTGTTTTTTGACTTAATAATATCTATTGTTTTTAGGATTCAGTTCACTTCCGAATATTCAAAACATGAAAGTAAACCTCGTATTATGGTTCATGCCTGTAATTCCAGCACTCCAGGAGGCTGAGGTAGCAGAAGTACAATTTTGAATCCATCCTGGACAATTTATTGATAACCTGTCTCAAAAGTAAGAAAAGGGGATAGGTTATAGGTCAGTAGGAAGATCCTGGGTCCAAGAAAGGGTGCTAAGGGACAGGGAGAGAAACAGAAAGGGTAAGAGGCGGTAAACAATTGCTCATAAAATCTTCAAATAAAGCCTACTACACCATGATCTTAAATTATTAGAACCCAGAAAAGTCTCTTTATGCCTTCAGTGTATTGGACATACAAGGAAAAGTGTTTGGCTTTGGATGAGTTTGTACTTGAGTGTTTTGCATTGTAGGTATCCTGGAGTTTTTTCAGTTGCCTATGGACACCACGTTCTTTTTCACTTCTAGCTTCTCAGTACTCATTTTCCCCTCAGTTCTTCTTCTTCCCAGGTCTTTATTTAAAACAATATTAAAAATTGCTTCCTTCTAACATTTTTGAAGTGTTTTAAGATTATTGCATCCTTCTATTTTGTACTTCTGATCTTTGGTCTTGGACATTTTCTCTTTTTATGGACTCTTTAAAAAATCTATTTTATTTTTGTGAACTTGTGAGCTCCCTGAAACCTGGAATGTTGCTCCCTACTCGTTTTTAATTTTTTCAAAGCAACTACATCTGGTACATTATCTGTGTCAATATTTGTTGAATAAACATTAAATAAGAGTCATTCAAAGAAAAACAAAACTTTTTCCAAAATAAATTTAACAGACTTCATGTGAGAAAAGCTAAATTGGTAAGTCAGGCAGTATTCAGAAGTACAATGCCCAGAGAGCTCTTCAACAACATGGGCAGTAAGTGTTCACAGACACAATAGATAAGCAAAGTGCAGAAGCAGCTTAATTAGTGAAATCTGGGCTTTTATCTTATTTAACTGCTCAGTAGGAATCTGTGACTGACTGAATTTTAGCTCCTTGGGATTGGCTGAGACCCAGATTTTCTTTAGAAATTTACACATTTAATTAAGGGTTGTTTCCTCTCTATAATGTTAGTTTCTAGTTTATGGTATAGAAATTTAAAGTAACGACCTAACCTCAGGCAGTATCTTAGGGTAAAAGCAGCAGACCATAGAAGAAACAAGGTTAAGGATTACTAGTAGTCATTGGTAAACTCTTGATTAAGAAATTACACTTTGTCACTTTTCCATCCAATTCCGGTTCTTACACAGCACACTGCACTAAGTAATCATGATCCATGATTATGAAAATCATAGAAAAATGACAACAAAAAGGGAAAGTAGTTTTATCAAATTATTTCTTGAAAATATAATTAGCAATTAATATTTGTGTTAATTTTTCCTGGCTTTAGTAATTCAGGTGCATGAAACTGGCTCCAGACCTCTAACTCTCTTGCCCTAATTTACATCTCTAAAAAGCAAGGGTTCTATCAATGAATAACGAATCACAACAGCTGGACTTTTATAGCTGAGCAGATATATATAGTGCTATAAATAAATCGATATTTTTCTTTGTGAGCTATGGCCAAAGTATTTTTTTCCTCTCTAAATTAAGCCTTAATGAATTTTGTAAGCTCACTTAGAATTCAATGAGAAGTTTATCAGCAAACTACAAAGGTATTCCTTTGTGAGGTATTAAAACAGAACACAGCAATGCTAGAAGATCTGCTTAGAAGACAGAAAAGCACTTAAATTTTAAAGATCAGTTTAATCTCAGTCTGATTATGTTACCAAAAAAAAGTCTGAGAGGAGTAATTCCTTGACTGAGGTGGTTCAAAGTGAGGAGGGAGGTAGAAAGATAGTAGAAGGCTGCAAGTGGTAGGGGAGAATTCAAGAAATATACAGCAGCCCTCCAACCCGGAGTAAGTGAAGTAACTTCTCTTTCAACAATTTGTGGGCACAGTTATAAAGGATATGTGTTTCCTTTAAATTCCCAATTCATCTCATAAAAAACAAATAAAAATAATATGATCCAAAAGAGGAGAAAAAAAAAGTTTGAAAGTGCTCCTTATTCCATTCCTGTATCTTTTTTTTCAAAGAAAATATACAAAAGTACTTCACATATTTTCTTAAAGACTTAATACACTATTTAATCATTTCAGGAAGGATCATCTTCCTCACTTTCCTCTACTTGTGATTTATTTTAATTTTTAATTCTTTTATTTTAAAGAGAAAAAACAGAAAAGTCAAAAATCAAGCAATTAAAAACATGTTATTTATTTTTAGATGAAACACAATATTGCATACTGTTAGAATACTAAAATTTACGTTCCATCATGATATTGTATTGTTTAGTATCACTTAAATTGTCTTGCAAACATATCACTGCATGGCTGGTTACATCCATTAAGTTACTATATTTAATATATGCTTTGGTTTAGCAACAGAAATAATAAAAACATAGCTGTTATTTGTGCACAATTCTTTTTTACCTCTTATTTTACAGATACAAAATCACTATTAATGGTATCATTGCAGGTTACATATAATTTACAAATGATCTAACATTAAGTAAGCTGCCCTCAAAGTTTTCTTAATAAAAAATTAGAACTCAATTTCCATGTGGAAAAGAGTTTTTCTCACTATTGGCATACATATTTTAATTTTTTGAAAGAATTGGATGGCTCAGACATACAACTACTACAGCATGTGTTTTATTCCTTTTGTGTTAAAAGCACTTTGGTGTCCTTCAAAATTAATATTTTCCATTGTTTTTATCTTTTTACTTTTAGCTGACACATAGTAAAAGTACATGTTGATGACAAAATAACATTTCAGTACAAGTAAGAAACGTTTAATAATTGCATCATGGTACTGTAATTTGTATTATCTGTCACTGAAAACGTACATAGTTTCATTGAGTTGGCTGCACTGAGGATTCTATCCACTAGAAAGTTTCACACCTTCAATTAATCATTGTCACCTGTAGTTATCATCCTGTTCTATAGAAATTATTCTTCCTATCCAACTGCTCCCTCTAACCATTATCTCTCCTCATTCTATTCCTAACCTCCCTAACTAGTATCCTTCTCAGGTGTGGTAACCAGTTCTCTGCTCCTTGATTCTTTCTGATTAGTATTCTGCTTCCAAATATAAATGAGAACCACATTTTTTATTGTCTATCTGAATTATTTTACTTACCATAATGTCTCCAGTTTCATCCATGTTGTTGCATATGAAACAATTTTCTTTCTTTTAATGGCTATTATGTTTTATTGTAGGTATACCTCATTTTCCTTGGCCATTCACCTCTATCTTTTCACTATTTTGAATAGTGTTGCATTAAGCATATAAGTGTGTATATATATGGTTTTGAGATTACTGTGTCATTTGGTATTTCTAATTTGTTGAAGAATCGCTATATTGATCTCCATAATGATACAGCAATTTACATTCCCACCTACAGTATATGATAGCACCTGGTTCTCCACATCCTTGCCAACATTTAATCTTTATTCTTTTGATAACTATCATTTAACTGAAGTTAGATAGTATCTCATTGTAGTTCTGATGTGTATTTATCTGATGATAAGTGCAGTTGAGTGGTTTTTCATTTACTTGTTAGCCTTTGTATATTATCTTTGGATAAATGTTTATTATTCAGATTAGAATTCTGATAAAAGGTTACAAACTTTCAAATCATTGCAGAATTTGATTTAAAGTCATTTGATGATGTTAGATTTTATTGAATAATTTAATTTTTGTAATTTTTTTAAAAATTGAAGCTTGGATTTAATAAGGGCAACCAAACCATATTAAAATAATTAATTCTTAAAAATAATATCCCAAAGGGTTGATTTGTCATCAATTTGTCTTTGAAATCAATTTTAACTATCTGAACAAACTCAGCAGAACAAATTGCCTTAGTTTTTAAGACTTGAATAGCTTTTTGCTAGAAATTCCAAAAACTCAAGCTTCCAATCTGATAATATCTGTGTATCTAATTGTTCCCACTACCTTAATTAGAAATATTTACTTAAATCATTGCAGAGAAAAAGATCAACTGCTGTTTGGCATTCTGTTTATGATGAAGGTAATATAAAAGTTACCTTCTTATACTATTCATTGTATCCTTCATACATTCTAAAGGATTATGAGGTTCTCACAAAACTCTAAATTTTACAGTTAGAAGGGCATATTAAACTCAACTTATTCATTCTTTCCTGACCCATTTGGACATAAAAAACCCTACTACAGGGAAATGGAAGCATAAATAAAAACTACCCTGCCATTTTTCTTGATTGGGAAACAATATTAAAAAGTTAACATTCAGGGGACTGTGCTGGGTCTGTGACTACCTGGGTGAGCCTCCTCCACATCCCAGGGACCATGGTAAGTCTGGGACCATCTGGGTAAGCCTGCCATATAACCAGGGGAATGCACTGTGCCTGGAGCTAAGGCTGCCCTCTATCCACAGTAGAGCTCTGGGTCTGTGAGATCCTCTGTGACACAGCAGGGCCCCAGATGGGGCATAAATGGCAGACATGTGAGACTCACAGTCTGGGAAAAAGCCTGATGCAGTGGTAACAATATGAACCAATGGTTGGTTCACATCAGTACCTCTAGACTAGTCAACCTGGGAAGAATATAGTATTCACCACCTTGCCAAGCAGGAGAAAATCAGGTGACTGACCTCTGTACTATACTGCATGACCAGTGATGGAGGAAGCACCAATCACATAATAGGACCCTGACTAAAGTGCAGTCAATGCACAGGTGATCCTAGTGAGACTGAAACAACTGAAACATGAACAAACAAGAAGTAAGTTAGGTGAGCTAGCATTTTGCTTAGGGACAAAGACACACAAAATAGAACCAGAAAATGACAAGACAAAACAACAAAATGTAATCTCAGATCCCCAGCTCATTCAGAACAAGTATAAGAGACATGACATAGAAGAAATTGGAAGTTACACACCTGAAATTTCTGAACAGTCAATAAATGAAGTAAGGAAACAAATTCTTGAAGTTATAGAGGAAATCAGATCAGAAATAATTTATCATGTAAAAAAAAGAACATTCACAATAAGGGTATTTCTTCGCACAGCTAAATAAGACATACATAAAAAATAGAGGAAAATAGGAAAATAATGGAAATTTTGAATAAAGAATATATGAAAGAATTGGAATGCATGAAAAAGATTCAAAGAGATATCCAGGAAATAAAAATTTCCATTGAAAGCTGGATAAGCTACTTGAATGAAACTGAAGATAAACCCTCAAACACTGAAGACAAGATCATGGCTACTGATTATGAAAGAAAAAGATCTTTTAAGAATTACTGGTTTCCCATGAAATTGTCATCCAACAACTCCAAACAATGCAAAGAAAAATAAAAAAAATGGATGAGTGTCAATGAAAAAGCAGTTGACAACACAAATGATCTAAAATAACTATCTGCAGAAGCAATATCAGAAAAATTTCCAAGCATGAAAATAAAATCTCACATATAGATAAGTGAGATATAGAGCCTCAATTAGACCTAACCAAATTAGTCTACACTCAGACAAAAAATAATCAAGATCCCAGAAATTTAGCACAAAAATAGATTAAAAGCTGTTACAGAAAAAAAGATCATCTATAAAGGAAAGACTATTAGTATCACAACTGACTTCTTAACACAAACCCTCATAACAAGAAGAGTTTAAAGTGAAGTATTTCAAGCCCTGAAAGAAAACCACTTCCAACCCAGACTGATGTACTGTGCAAAACTGTCTTTCAAAATTAATGCACAAATAAGCTACTTCTATGACAAAGAACACCTGAAGAAATTCATGACCATAAAACCAACACTACAAAGAGTATAAAAGAATAGATAGAGACAAAAGTGCCCACACTTCCAAGAACATTAACAGAAAGAAACAGCCATGCAAAGAAAGCAATTAAATGTAGAGAAAAATAGAGAACCAAAAACAGAAAAACAACTTGCCAAAGATAAACCAATACATATTAGTTAAAACCATAAATGTAAATGACTTCAATTTACCAATCAAAAAAAAAAAAAACAAATGGGAAAATGGATCAAAAACAGGAACCAACAATGTACTATATACAAGAAACTCATGCAACTCAAAAAAGAAACTCATACACTGAAAGTCAAAGGATGGAAAACAATACTCCATGAAGCAGGAGCCTAGAAAAAAGCAGGGTAGCTATCCTGTCTGTAGACAAACCAAAAATGATCAAAAGAGACAAAGAAGGTGACTACATACTTGTTAGGGGAAAAATTCAAAAGAGAGAGATTATAGTTATAAATATATATGCTCCAATACAAGAGCACCCAACTACATAAGACAAATATTAGTAGACATGAAAAATACAAAAAGCAATAACATAGTTGTCATGGGGGAAACTTAATATCGCATTGTCACAAAGAGATAGATCAACCAGACAAAAAAATTAGCAAAGAAGTAACAGAACTGAGTCTAACATATGAACAAATCGATTTAGTAGACATTTATAGAATTTTCTAACCAACATCAGAATACACGTTCTCAGTTGCACACAGGTCATTCTCTAGAATAGAACCAGCCCACAGAACATGCTTAAGTAAGTGCAAAGGAACCGAAATTATTTCATGAATGTTATCTATCCATAGTGCAGTGAAATTCAAATCAATGAAAGAGAAACCATGAAAACTCCATAAACATATGAAAAATATATAAAACCCTCCTGAAAAACCATTGGGTCACAGAGGAAATGAGAGTTGAAATTAAACATTGTATATAATTAAATGATGGTGCCAAGAAAACATACCAGAACTTATGGGATGCACTGAAAGCAGTCCTGAAAAGAAAATTTAAATCAATGAACTCTCACATCAGGAAAACTGAATGAGTTCAAATAAACAATCTAACATTCAAACTTGAACTTCTAAAAAAGAAGAACAAATCAAACCCAAAACTCATAAGAGAGAGGGAATTATAAAGAGCAGAAATTAATGCAATTGAGACTAAGAAAATAATAGAATCAATGAATTGAAGAATTGGTTCTTTGAAAAAACAAATAAAATTGATATAACATTAGCTAACCTCATCAAAAAGATTTAAAAAACCCCACAAATTCAAGCTATTACAAATGAAAAGTGGATCACAAAAGATTCCACAGAAAATCAACAATACCTACTATGGGAACCTACATTTAATGAGATGGAAAAGACAGAAGAAATAGATTAGGCACAATCAAATTATCAAAACTAAATGAAGAAGATATAAAATTTTAAATAACCTGATATCAGTCAGTGAAATCAAAAATGCAAATAAAATTTAGCAACAAAAAAGCCCAAGGCTTTGACAAATCTATTGTTTAATTCTATAAAAAATTTAGAGAAGAACTAATGCCACTAATGCTAAATTCTTTAAGGAAATTGAAAGGGAAATAATACTTTCAAACTCTTGATTCAAAAACCAGAGAAGAACACAACCAAAAATGTAAACCACTGGCCAATCCACTAATGAACACAGATGCAAAATTTTCCAGTAAAATACTGGTAAACAAAATGCAGAAAATCACCAAGAAGATTCTATGCCCTGACCAACTAGCATTCATATCAGGGATTCAGAGATGGTTCGACATATACAAATTTAAAAATGTAATATTCCTGATTTGTAGAACCACAGTAAAAATCACATCACCTCAATAGATGCAGAAAAGGATTTGACAAAGCTTATACCAATTCATGTGAAAAACCCAATGCACAACTGGAACATATGGTGTTTACATCAATCTGATAAAATCCATCTATGACAAATAAATAGATAACACCATACTAAATGATCATAAGCTGAAAGCTTTCACTATAAAATCTGGAACAACTCCTGTTCCATATAGTTCTAGAAACATTAGCCAGAGCAATTCCACAAAAGAAAGAAATAAGGATATAAAAGGAATAAGAATAGGAAAGGAAGAAGTTAGATTGTCATTATTTACAGATGTCATGATATTCTGCATAGAAAATGCCAAAAACTCCAGCAAAAGACTATGAAGTTAATAAGCAAATTTAGCAACATAGCTGGATACAGTCAACTCTTGAAAATCGACAGCACTCCTGTACATAAAGAGAAAACTTACTGAGAGAGAAATTAGGGAAACAATATTTTTCACAATAACATCTCAGAAAAATGAAATACTTACCAATCAATCTAACAAAGGAAATAAAATATCTATATGTAGAAATTATAGTATTCTGAAAAAGGAGATCAAAGAGGGTATCAGAAAATGGAAAGATATCCCTTGCTTATTGTTATGGATTAAGAACTTGTGGTCAACTTAACACCAGCTGAATTAAATCGGCATGGTGCTGAATGTAGATGGCCCACCTGACGAAAGTTGCCAGCATAAATAGAGATATGGAGAAGACAAGTGAGGCATTGTGGGTTCTCCTAGGTTTTGCTGTTTGAGCCATTGGTCCTCCTGGAGGAGTTCTTGATGACTAGCTTTCCCAATATGAGTTTGGCCAATATCATCTGAGGAGCTTGGGACCTTATTGGTGATAGTGGCTGTGGTTTACTTTGGGGGAGCTCTGGTCCTTACACTGAGCATCACTTCCTGGCTCCGGAGGAAAGATGTTTAATCTCCAGTAAAAGCTTGTCACACTGGCTTTCTGGCATGTACTCAAGTGTTCTCACCATTGGAGGAGCTCGGGACCTCCTTGTCACTGAGGATGGTTGTGGCACTTTCCAGGGTTCTTATTCTGAGCATGACTTCTCAGTTCCAGTGTAAAATCCTCAACCTACCAGCACAACTTTTTCACCCTGCTGGCCTAGACTTTCTAGTTTCCCTCGCTGACTTTTGGACCTTCATAGCACAGATCTGTAAAACAGACTGGTATGAGTCCTTCTCATGGGCTCTATACAAGTTGGATTCAGAGGAGGCAATGTCATGGGCTCTTGGTCTTTATCTGGATTCATGCGGGGCGTTGCTGTGAGATCCAGGCCCTTGGCTGAATATTCTGGGTCTCTGTTGTGGAGAGATTTCCTGCACTTTTTTGTGTTTAGCTCTGAATGACCATAATAAAATAATATTATAAATTCTGTGTTCTGATTGTAATTGTTCTCTTCACAACCCCCATGGATTGAAACAACACTCATGAATAGAAAGAACCGTGTAAATGACCATACTCCCAAAACTGGCATGCATGTTTAATGCAATCCTCATCAAAATACCATTATTGCACTTTACAGATCTCAAGAAGCTTTCCTAAAACTTATTAGGAAGACCTAGAAAAGCACAGGAAATCCTGAGCAAGGAAGGTAAGGCAGGAGGCATTACAATCCCTGACTTGAAATCATACTACAAATACACTGAGATAAAGTCAGCATGATACTGGCAAAAAACCAGACCTGATGATCAGTGAAACAGATTAGAAGATGCAGACACAACTACAAACATTCTCAGCCACCTTGTCTTTTACAAAGGGACCAAATGTGTTCCAGGATGAAAGATAACCTCTTCAAAAAATAGCGCTGGAAAACTGGCCAAAGACTAAAACTATACTCATGTCTATCACCACGCACTAAAGTCAAGTCAAAATGGATCGAAGATCTAAATATTAAAACAAAACATTAAATTTACTGAAAGACAAAGTAACAGAAATCTTGAAGAGATAGGGATAGGTAGAGAGTTCATGAAAAAAAAAAAACCTCAAAATGCATGAGAAGTACTTCAAAGAATCAACAACTGGAATCATACTTCATTAAAAACCATTTTTCACATCAAAAGAAATCACCAACATAATGAAAAGACAACTCACAGAATAGGAAAAAAATTTAGCTAAGTGTTCCTCAGACAAACAACTTCTATCTAGACCATATGAAGAATTGAAAAATATTAGGCTTCCCAATTCAAAGATCCAATCCAATAATTGTCATCTGAGGTTAATTGCCATTTCTTTGATGACATAAAATTGGTACATAAATATATGAAAAAATGTTCAACATTTTATGGTCACTTGAGAAATGCAAATTAAAACAGCATTTGAGATTCTTTTTCACTCCAGAAAGAGTGACAAGCATCAAGAAATCAACCAATAACAAATAATGGTGAGTTGTGGGTTCTCTACTATTGGTGGGACTACAGACTGATACAAGCACTGTGAAAATTACTGTGGAGATTCTGCAAAAAACTAGGATTAGAGGTTCCATTTGACTTAGTTATTCCACTTCTGAATATTTTCCTAGAAGAATTAAAACATACCACAATGATATATGTGCACCCATGTTAATGGCAGTACAATTTATGATATCTCAATGTTTGAAACACCTCAAATGCCCATTAACTGAGGAATGGATAAAAATGATGTGGTATTTCTATATAATGGTGTACTATCCAGCTAAAAAGAAGGATAAATTTATGGCTTTTATAGGTAAATGGATACATTTTGAGACCATACTCATAAGTGAAATAAATCAGACGTGCATGTGTAAACATCATATTATCTCCCTAGTGTAAAAAACTGAAAGAGTAAACAAGATCCAAAATGTATAATAGATGTTGGTAAAAGAGAAAAAAAACACTCAAAAGGAAAGAACACTTGGGTTAGGTAAAGGAGAAAAGAGCAGGGATAAGTGTGTGTACATATATATATATATATATATATATATACTGTTATATATTTGATATTCTATAATATATATCATATTCTATCATATGTATGATATTCTATCATATATATATATATATAATAACTATGCTACTAATCTCCATTAGTTCATTGAAAAGGACAGTTTGTGCTTCCATTGTTTATCAATTTATTTATCAATATATCATGTCTTGTAATCTGAGCAACTATTTTGGAGATAACAATATGCAATATATTAACCGTTGTTAATCTATTGTTTTGAATTTCTGTACCATTTTTATTTTTAATTTTAAATTTTTTTCAAAATAATAATTCTATGTAGCAATTAAGAATTTTTTATGGAACATTTCATAATTGATACAAGAAACGGGATATTCAAGATAGCAAGGGACTACAATCTATGGCATTTGTTAGTTATACATATTACAAAAGCTTAATGTGACACAGAGGAAAAAAAAATATTCTTCCCCACTTCCTGACAAAGAAAAACAATATTAGTTTTGTGGTTTTTGGAAAATTTTTCTTTCAAAAAGAAGTAGTCCCCAAGCAACTATGACTTTGAATTTCAAGTTATTTGAATCCTCTCACCTCATAATCACGTATGAGGTTTTATTAGTTCATAATGATTTTTTTTTACACTAAAACCATATTTGGTAAAATGTTTATGATCTTGAGCCAGTTTTGTGTACCCAAAATGATTGCTCATTGCAAAGTATGTGTTCAGATCTGGTTCTGAACTTTGTAAATCTGACAAAATAACAGTATTATGGTATACATTCCTGGGTGTTTTATGTGTATCAACTCATTTGTAAATTTTGTGTTTAAGAAGCACTTTGGTACCATATCTTGGGATAGTCTGATAGGTGAAAAATTTTGTCTAGGATGTAATATATATTTTATGCTAATTTAAATGTTTTAACACAATTGAAATTATGATACCCATTATGTTGAATTGGTTTTATAGTTAATGGGGTTGCCAGTTTAAATTTTCTTATTAGTTTCAGCAGAAGCAGCAACACAATGTCACTGTCATCCAAAGCTTTGAAATTATTTTAGATTATGCTGTCTTCCTTGGTCTCTTTTTAGTTAAAATATTTCTTAATTAGACATTACATAAACTTAGTTCCACTTTATTTTCTGTGATGCTTCCTCTACCTTTTGCTATTGTCGTGGCAATTTTAACTTAAGATTCTATGCTGAAATGAAAAATGGACATGTATGTTTTGCACTTAAGAAAAATCAGTGTGGTTGAATGGAAAGACTGTGATATTGATGGTAATAGTTCAAGTTTTGTTATTGATTTCTAAGTTAGTTGCATGACATTGGGCACTTTGGAGAAAATAATATTCCCCATGTTTAAAGCGATATGATAATCTCAATTATGATAAGGCATAGTGTTGTGTATAAATAGCAAAGGAAATTATGAATTAAATATCCACAAAACATTCCTCCAAAAGCACTTCTATCTTCATCTGGGAATAGGAATTTTATGAAGAGTTGTTTTCTGAGAGTCTCATATATTGCCATAATCATGACCCACATTAATTCTATGTAATCTTGAACTGTACAGAACTACTATTTGTAGCACTAAGGAGGAAGTGTGTTTAAGCTCTTCTTTCAAAACCTGATAATTGGTTCAGATCCCATGGAATATAATGGTTAGTGGCCAAAATTCCAGGGTCTGGCAGTTTGAATTTGAGTATTGCTTTAACACATATAAGCTTGTAATTTTGGTCAAATACCACTATATCTATTGATGTATAATTCATTAGAGGGTAATGATGATGAATCTGATAATAGAGCTTTACAATGTCTGTAAGGGATTAGCAGTCAATCAGTTGCCTCCATAAATATTACTGTTGGTTGTGGTGCTCCTATTTATATTATTAAAGGACAATAATGTAGAGTTAAAATGACTTTCTATTGAACTTTAGAGAGATATATCTAAGTTCTATAACATGTTAGTTAATAAATCACTTGAAATTAATTAAATCCTTATAGTTTGCAACTGCTTGTTTTATTGAATTCTGTAAAATAGCATAATTTGGAAATAGGAGGCTAAAATGAAACATTTTCCAAGTTCAAGTATATAACAGAAAGAAAAAAATATTTACCATGTTTTATAGATCCCTTGATATTTTACTTGAAGTAGAAATTAATTCAATATTGACTTAACTATGTCCAGTACTTAAAATGCTTTGATCACTCTTATATTTAATGAGATCTCATTTGGCTGTCTCACATTCTGGTATATTCTAAAGTTGAATATCTTTACATTTCTAATTAGACAATTGCATGGATAATTACTATTTAAATGCTTATATGATTGCAGAATATAAATACTTGATTTCACTTCATAAGTATTCAAATCAAACCTAATATATGTGCGATAGTTATTTGTATATAAATTTGACATGGCATTTTCCCATGTAAGTGTTATCTCTCGGTTTATGCTCATTGTGCATGACATCGTTTTCTTGAAATGTGAATATTTAGTGCAGTATCCAAAGAAATCTATTTTGGACACCATTTTCCTCCCTGTTGGTAAGTTAAAGATGGTTGAGTTTGTTGAGGTGGAAGATAAATTGAAGCTTCAATTCTTTAATTAAATTTTAAGATTTCTTACTTAAAAATAATGAAAACAAAACAACAGAAAGAGAATAATTTTCTGGAAAATAATTTTCTTCCTTCCAGTTTACATTTCATTAACTTCATAAAACTTGATAATAATTTCATATTTTTAGGGAAGATTATTGAGATTCAATTACAAACAGGGTAAAGAGAGATTGAGAGAGTGAGATTGAATACAATCACTTAGTTCCCATTCCATGTGCACTGATTTGTTCAGTAGTAGGTAAATGAATTTATAATACAGACATCTGGGAAATCAAGCCTAAAAATGAAGATGAAAAGTTCAATTTGAGCTCTAGGAGAAGACAATCTATATTGAGTTATTGATTTGTTAATTAAAAAAAGCAGAACAAGTGAAAGACAGTAATAACAGTTGTCATTTAAAAAAGAGCTTTACATGGGATGGATAAATAGTCAAAAATATTTAGAAGAATTAAACACAAGGAAGAACTTTTAGGTATTGTCAGGGAATGGTCAGTAATAAAACACATAGATTACCAGTGAGGTAAGTACATGTAAAGTTTAAAAAAGACTTGGCTTCATAAGACAATAGATAAAAATAACAGGTAAGACACTATGTGTAAATTTCACAAAGCTTTGTCAGGAGAATAGACAAGATAAATGTAGACTATTGTGTTTGTTTTGTTTACATTAGCTAGTGCACACATGAGCTAATCTTTAAATTCTACAAATATGTTCATGTACTCATGTGCTCCCATATTACAAAAGTCCCAGACACATGTCATTTCTGTGGCCATGTCTGCTTCTCTAAAGAAAAACAAATATTGTGGTTGAAACATAAAAAAGTAGGAATGGCAAATTTAGTGAAAATGTATTTTGATGATTTGTCAGTAATACACCAGACATGAAGATTTGTTATGTCTATAAATCTAGAACCGTCTCTCCATTCTTATAATCATCTTTCTCAGCTGCTCTTCTATTTTATTTTACCTTTTGAAGATACTGAGTTTGTGTCAGGTAGAATTGTTACATGCTGAAATATTTAATGTTTTTTTTTCCTGTGGCATCAATTAACAAATTTATCTATTTCTTTGTCATTGCAAATTGGAAATTGTATCTAAAGCCTTGATTAGATTCAGACTGAATTCACAAAAGTACTATACAAACAATAATTAATTCCTGCTACATGTAATATCTTATCAAAAGACTGCATATCGTCTCCTAAGTCAAATCAGAAGTGCTGTTACCCGTGGTTTCAAGTAATAACAGCTTGATTATTCCATTTTGAAGTTCTACATCCATATTTAATTCTTCATCATTTTAATACTTATCACTTGTTATTTCCTGAATCATTTTTAGGGATATATAGGAAAATAATTATTTTTCAAATTCCATTATTAATCCACACTTACTACATTCACTTTTTCTATGTGGAATCACCTAGCATAGTGTAGTTACCATGAAATACAATATTGGAGGAAAGAACTTAAATTTTTTCTAGCTACCATTGTCACAATAAGAATATAGTGGCATCTCCCATTAAAAGAAACTTTGAACTCTTACATTTTTCCATCTTTTGGAATTTTGAACACAATTTTTTTAAAACCATATATAAATATAGATTTATAATTTTCACCTGGAAGTTTTTGTTTTCAGGATGACATAACAATGTGAAGCTTTTACTCATAATGATTTCCACAGACCAGAAGCTTCAGGTACAATTATGTTTTAACCAGAATTCTGGTAATGAGACAAGTATGCCTCATTAAGCTCTGTGTCCATATGATTTTTTGCTATACTGAATCCCTACCCCAGAGGAGTATTTCAAGTTTTTCCCTGTGACATTGTTAAAAAAAAAAATCGGACAATCATGCAGTCTCAAATATAGATCTAAGATTTTGGGGGATTTTTTTTTTTTACTTTCTTTTACTCTAGTATGCAGTTAACCCTTTGCTTCTGTCAGTAGGTAGCCACATGATCTGTACATTTTTGTCTTCTTTTTCTGGAAAGTGATTTCATTTCTCTTTGCCTCAGTTTCTTTGTTTAAACGTGGGGGCCTACTTTGATCATCTCTACAATTCCTTTGGAATATTTTAAAATTTGTTTTGAGCATTCCTTTCCAAGATGTTTCCCTTTGCTCAAAACATAGGTCTTGATTCCAAAGTTGGACATTATATGAATTAATAGCTGTGTGAAACTCCTTCATTCATTATAAAAACTTAACATGGTAACACATATATAATATTCTAAACCTATTTTTTATAATTAATATGCAAGTGAAAAAGTATATTTTTCTTATTTTTAATTTAAATAGAATGAGATCAAAGGCCTATAATAATTGGGTCACAAATTAATAGTTTTTTCACATAGTTATAATTTGATATGACAAAAGCAATAAACTTGTAATAAATTTAGTTATTTGTAGCTGTTTTACTTTACATTTGTCAGTTAACCTCAAATACATTGCTTTAGTTATATGCTTTATAAATTGCATTTCAAAATATTCTGGAGTTATAGTGATATTTTATAAATTAACAGACACAATATGACTTTGTATATTTGGGCTAACAAAACTCCCATTACAACTTGAAGAATGATAATCCAATAATGTTAATACTTTGAAAAAGGATTGTAAGATAAATTAGTACATCACTAATAATACCTATATATTTGAGATGTATCTGGTTTGCCTATTAAATTTCTAAAGGAATTTCAAAAATTACAATTGTATTCTTATATCTGTAAATTTTCAAATTAGTATTTATTGGTATATTTTTGACATATAAATGATCACATTCATCAGAGGGAAATTTTACCTATGTATATCTTTTTTTTTAAATTTCCTTCTCCTCCCTTCAATTTTCATCCCCTACCTATTGATAAAATTTTGTATCCATTGTTTGTCTTCCGTTCTTAATTTTTTAAAATTTTTTATTTAAAAGGATAAAACAGAAAAAGAGAAATATTACAGAATTTCAAAAAAATGTAAGCAATAATAAATCACTAGTTGATAAATTACATATTGCTCTTTTAGAAATAGTTGTTCAAGTTACAAAATTAAAGCACACAAAATAGACACTCAAGCAGTGAGACCACAAACAGATCTGTTCAACAGTCAAATAAGAACTAAGAAATATGGGTAACAATCCTGCACACATAAATATACATGCAGTTATATCTTTAATAGCACTTCCTATTTTCTCTTTTTTACAATAGCAATTATACATTTTTTTATTTAAGGAGGGAAAAAGGCAGAAATATTACAGAATTTCAAGAAAAGAAGATAAACAGTAAGAAATCACTAGTTGATACATTACATATTGTTCTTTCAGAAATAGTTATTCAAGTTACAGAATTAAAGCACACAAAGAGGACACTATAGCAGTGAGATTGCAAACAGATCTGTTCAACAATCCAACAAGAACCTAGAAATATGGTCATCAATCCCTCACACCTAAACATACATGCAGCTATATCTTTTATAGTGCTTCCTATTTCCTCTTTTTTTACAATAGCAATTATAAATTTTTAAAATTTTATTTAAAGAAAAGAAAAAAACAGAAAAAAGGTTAGCAACAATACAAAATTCTAAAAGAAAGAAAGAAAAGGAGAATGAGAAAAAGCCCCACTAAGAAATCAGTAATTTATAAATTACATACTGTTATCTGGATGTAGTTGTTCAAGTTACAAAGTTAAAGGGTACATAGTAAATATTCAAACATACTACAAACAGTTCTGCTCAAAGATCCAACAAAGATTCAGCAATATGGTCATCTATTTTACACACTCAAACATACATGCAGTTATATCCCTTAGCGCACTTTCTTTTCCTCTCTTTTTTACAATAGCAATTACACATTTTGGTTTTATTTCTCTTGTAGTTCTTATTTACTTTTTACACTAGAGACACAATATGATATTTATAAATAGGATTCTTATTTATTTCACTAATGAGGATAGTCTCAAGTTGTCTCCATTTGCCTATGAAGTCCTCAAGGTCATCCTTTTTTATAGCTGAGTAATATTCCATTGTATAAAAATGCCACATCTTTTTCATCCACTCTGCAGTTGATGGGCATCTTGGTTATTTTCAGGATTTAGCTATCACAAGTTGTGCAGCTATGAACATGGGTGCACATATATCACTGTGATATGAACTTTTTAGTTCTTTGGGGAAAATACCCAGGAGGGGGATAGCTGGATTGAATGGGGCTTCCAATTCGAGTCTTATGAGAATACTCCATATGGATTTCCATGTACTGGCTTGACTTTGCCATGTTATGTTCCAGTTGTTTCTTTCTGCTTTTCCTCTTATATAATTACTTATCCTACCTGGTGGTTTCTTTCTGTTGTTTTGGGGATTGTGGTCATTTTTATCTCTGTCTAGTATGTCTTTCAGTACTCTTTCTAGGGTTGGTTTGGTCGACATGAATTTCTTCAGTTGTTCTTTGTCATGGAAGTATCTTGTTTCTCCATTCAATTTGAATGAAAGTTTTGCTGGGTACATCAGTCTGGGTTGAAGGTTGTTTTCTTTCAGGGCTTGAAATACCTCACTCCAAGCTCTTCTTGACTTGAGGGTTTGTGCTGAAAAATCTGCCAAGATTCTAATAGGCTTTCCTTGATAGTTGAGTTGTGTCTTTTCTCTAATAGCGTTTAGTATTCTGTTTTTATGCTGTATGTCTGAGATCTTAATTATTATGTGTCTGGGTGTGGATTTATGTTGATTGTGACTGTTTGGTGTTCTATATGCCTCACTTATTTGCATATCAGATTCTTTCCCCATGTTTGGGAAATTTTCTGCTATTATTTCTGTAAATACTTTACGTATGTCATTTGCCTGGACTCCTGTATCTTCACTAATGCCCATTATTCTTATATTGTTGCTCTTTTGCCTTCCATTCTTTTTTTAAAAGTTTTATTCCCTTCTTTCCCTTCCTCTCCTCTCTCCCTTGTTCTTCCTATTTCAACATTTTCTACTTACTTCCCAATATGTGTTCACCATTTGATCCTTATTTACCCCTTGCATTTTCACACAAGAGAAACAGTGCAATATTTAAACATTTGTGTCCGATTTATTTCACTTAAAATTATGTTAAAAAGGTGTATCCATTTACCTAAAAATATTTCAATTGCATTCTTCTTGGAGATAAACATGTAGGCAAAGACAATCTTTATGTCCAAGCCCTGATCACACAGGAAATATTACAAAGAATCAACAACTGGGATCACTTCATATCAGAAAGTCTTTGTACAGCAAAAGTAACTTCCAACAGAATGAAGAGACAACTCACAGAATGGGAAAACAATCATCAACTGTTAGTCAGACAAAGGGCTAATATCTAGAAAATACAAAGAACTCAAAACAATCAGACCCCTCTCCCCAGATTTAAAGACTCAGTTCCGAAATGGGCACTGTATGGTCTTTATGCTATTTCTGCCCATGCATGGCAAACAGGTATGCATTGACAATTAATATGGCTCATATAAGACAGTTTATGTTGAGACTTTAGCAACTCTTGGAGATGGACTAAATGCCTTTTGCATAAAGGGATGTGCATGAGTTTTGGGGAGTCAGGGGCAGAACATCACGGTTTATGTCTAGCTGTCCCGCCAAAGCCTCATGGTGGGCAAGCATTTTTGAAATAATGGAATTTAGAATTTGTAACTCAATTATAATGCAAGGCTAGGATTAAGGGTGCTGGGATTAAGGCTGGGTGATTGCTGGATCACTCCACTGATTGGTGGCACCGCACTAATATCAGCAGACTGGATGAAATACTTTTGCTATCTTCTTCCGCTGTGAACTATTGCCCTCTGTCATGTGTCACTCTGCCTTACACCCAGCCGGTTACGGAATTAAACCTCTAAAAACTGTGATCTAAATAAACCTTTCCCCTTAAAAAATAAATAAAAGAAAACAATTTAAATTTGAATTTTCAAAATGTTGAGTGAAATATATTTTTGAATACTGAGACGTACATAAAATTCCACCAAATAATTAATTATTCCATTTGTATAGCATGACAATTTATAGTACAAGATATTTTTGAGAAAACCAAAGTTATAATAATAAGATAAAATAAAACTTATAGCCTTTCATATTTGTGGATAAGTCATAATTTCCTTGCTGAAGGTGCCAAAATACATTTTCCAATTCTGACATTTTCAAATACTAATGCAATCCTGTGACTTATACTCATAATTTTAAGTCTCACTATCTTATAATTTTATTTTCCCATTTAAGATTTTATTCATCTATGTTGTTTTTCTATAGTATAATAGAAATACATTTTAAAGAAAGTTTACATATTTACATATAAATGCTACTGATTATTTATACATACATGTATATAATGTTTACATATAAATATTAATATCTACATATAAAAATCTATTTTAGTTTAAATATTATACAATTGATATATAGATCTACATTATCAAATTTATACTTAATATATATGTATTTAAATAATACATAAGTACTTAAATATAAATTATAACATAAATTAATATAAATACATTTATCTATATTTAAATTGCAGGTGCTGGTGGTTAGCTAAGAATATTGGAATATCGGTGCATAGTAGTATACAAGCACATAAAACTTCATGGGAAATACAACTGCAAATACAAAATGCTTCATTAAAATGTAAAAGTTACATTAAAATTATAAGATCACACAAATAAGCGGCACTTTAAACAGTAATAATCATGTGATCATATTACTATTAAGAGAGATACACATGACTGGTATTTTACTTATGACATGGAAAGAAGGTATCTTGATTTTTTAGATATATTAGATTGCATATTACATATATAATCACAATGGTTTGTATCCCTTATGCCATATATATATATATATATATATATATATATATATATATATATGAAAAACCTTCCAATTTATTTTTGTTTAGTGTACCAACCTGGGAGATACAGGTTTCGTTTAAACATTGTAGATTTGAATAGAATGTGACTGGAAGGCTGACGTGTGTTGTAAAGAGATTGCTAGAAATGGAAAGAAGAGAGATCAGATGGGCTAAACACATTGCTAGAAGAAGCTGCTATGTGAACTCCCACAAAAAAGATGCCACACTGACTTTCCTGAAAGAAGTAATATGGGCTTTATGGGTGACAGTTGTGGTGTGTGGGTCGAGGAAACCGTCTCCAAAATATTACACATCTTACCAATCAAGTTGTTCTACAAGTGCTAAGAAACCCTTCTGGATATAGTAATGTGACTAGACTATAAAAAACAATCATGTACCTGACAGCACATATACACATACTCAGATAGAATTTCAGCTTCATTTCCTTAGATGATGCATAGATTACCAATTTTAGAAGTTATATGCACTGTATATCTTCAGTGCTATAGAACACATTGAAAATGTAGAAATTGTTTTCTGAAAATAGTCTCAGCCTATCCATGCTTCCATTGATGGAACTGTGTGTCCCCTTATATCTGAATAGCAGAATTGTATTAAAAACAAGCATATATAATGCAGTATTAGAATTTGTGTGATTGGAATTAGTATTTTGCTTTTATTGCAATAGTTTTGGTTGTGAAAGCTTGCAAATCACTTTGAGCCACATTTAATAGCTGAGCATTTTAATTAGATGCAACTTGTTAGAATAAGCTTATAAATAATCCCATGGAAGCATATCTGTTTCTATGTGAATTCTCATATGGAGCCCTGTACCTCATCTCTTGCTCTTCAGTCTTTGTCTAACCCATGTAGTATCCCTGCTGACAAAAACAACAAAATCACTCTCGGCATAGCTCCAGTGCAAATGAGGGCAATCCAACCTTTTTCTGTGTAGAAAGTAGAATAATGACACTGCGAATCAGAGTCAAACACATAAGATTTCTTTTATAATTACAATTGCCTCTATGCACAATCCCTGCAAGATTCCATCCCACCCTGTCTTGGGGCAGCAATGCAATTTTAGTGATATTAATTAAAGTAATTCTAAGGGTGAAAGTTTTTAATACAGAGATAGTGTGACTTGTTAGTTTTTGATGTAGCTTAATGTATCTTCCAAATGTATACAAAATGCTGTGTGTACAACTGAAATATACTTAGTAAAATGCATGTTAGTCACACATACTTATGGCATTAAAAATTGGAATGAATTGTACTAGGAATGAATGAATGAATGAATTGCACTAGGAGTTCAAATTTGTCATAAACAGATAAACTATACTTGATGGGATGCTTTTTCAAAACCTGAAACCTATAGTCTAGGTAGTAAAAATGATTCTTGGCATTAGTACACACATAACTAGAATTTCTTTAAAATTATTTTTTTAAATAAACAAATGTGAGCACCAAATACATATGCAGCTATGGGAATGGACATACTCCCCACCCAGTACAATTGATATGCTCTTTCATGAAAGCAGTAAACAGTTTACACAATTCCAGAATTTATAACTAAAATCTATTGCTTAACTAGTGATACATTATTTCTCTAATATGATCTTAACATTTTATAAGTTTCAGCATCCTATGACCTGCAAAGTCTCTGTAAAATAATCATGTGTAAATAAACTTGATATGCTCATGTATATTTTATCAGATATTGTATTTTAAAATTTCTTCCCTGATTTGATTAGAACACACTATATGCATCTCTTGAAATACGACATCACACTGAATCCTATCAAAGTGCACAATTGGTGTATATTAATAAAAATAAAGTCTGAAGATTTTAACTGCAAAGAAATCTCATTTTAGTTTAAAAATAGCTTTTTCTGAGCGAAAAATATCAAATTTTGAGCAATAATTATAGCGGAAATACAAAAAAACTCATTATTTTTCAATGTAAATGAACATTAAGTTGAATGGATTGTCATTAAAATCCTGGGCACTGGGATATGATTTGAAAAATGGTATGAAATATGGGATGAAAAACTAATATTTAGTGATGAGTGGTGTGCTAATTAAACTGCATAATCAAGTAACATCAAGGATTTAGAGATTATTATGCAGCTGTTCAGAACCAATGTGGAAAAAATGGGTGAAGATGAGTTATTGTTTGTTCCTTTTTAACTTCTCTAAAACTTACATACATTCAAGATGGAGGTGGCAGACGAGAGTGTAAGAAGAACGTACTGCAGGCTATACCTGCTTTATTTCTCAATTCAATCTTCTTATCTTGGTCTACTTAAAAATTTTTTTAGTGTAAATCTGATTTTTAACTAAATTTTGTCATTGGTAATCAATTCTCAGATTCATAATCAGAAGAATTTGATTCTTTCAAGGCAAGAGGCTTTGCATCACACTTATGTGCTGGGAGTTCTCCCCAGACACTGCAAATACAATTCGTTTACATGTGTAGAATGCAACCAGCAAAAACTAGGTGAATGGAATACTATCTGAGTATCATCATTGCTTTCCAAATGCTTTAGATGTTACAGGGAACTTTCTCTTTTCTTTTCTATTTTTTTTTTTGTACCAGAAATCGAACTTAGGATGTTGCACTTGCCAGGTAGACACTTGTGTGCTGAGATATAGCCTCTTTTTTTGAGGGAATGGAGGTTTTTATTAGCCATTCTATTACTTTTAAATATAAAGCAAAATTTCTTGATTATCTGCAACCATGAATGCATTAGTTGCTTTCTTCCATCAACATTCAAGAATTGAGCATTTTTTCTTTAAAATATTTATGCATATTTGTAGAAAGGTGACTGCAGTCAATGCTTGTTACAATTCTGCCCCAAAATGCTACACATTCACTGTAAGCAAAGAAATTCTGAAAAATAGAACAAAGTCAATGTTTGATAAAAGTATTTGTTCATTCTGGACTATAAGCTCTGCATAGAAAGGCACTCTGTCCTATTTAATACTGTAGACCAATTTATGGAACATGGTTTTCAATCAATGCATACATTATATATCTATACCTATATTCATCTCTGTTTATATTATACTTGTCATAGAGCATAATATTTGTTATATCATATGCTAATTTGTAGTCATAAGTATATTAATAAGTAATAAGTATAGTAATAAGTAATACCTTATCTATGAGACTGATATAGCACTTACCATTATTTTTACTCTTGGTAATGATGATGGAAAGTAATGTTATGCTAGAGAATTGTACCTTATGATTTTATGTGCAGACATCTACAGTGGCCAGCATTAGTCCCTGGCTAGTCCTGAGAGTGTGTTTGTGTAGACTTGGACATCAAGTTAAGGCTAATGAGCATAGATGTCAGATGGTACTGTCCCTACTCCCTGAAAGAGACTGATTTTCTGTACGTGTTTCACAGGCACATATAGCACTTGTATAGTATGACAAATATACTGGTTCTTGTACCTGTCAATATAGCAAATGAGGAAACTTCTTCTGGAAGTTACTTTTCTTATCAGAAATATTCATTTTATTCCATTGTCTGTTATTAATATTACTATGAGAAACTAAAACTAAAATAATGTTTCAATTAAGAAAGTAAAAACAGTGCATTGAAAATGATCATTTTTGTAAATTCTAGAATTTACTCACCATACTTTTATTACTTCGTCTTTTTATAATCCATTCACTTTACTATGTCATTTACTTTAAAATCTCAGTAAAGAGAGATTTTATTCTTATATTACATTCTTGATACCATTCTAAAATTTGACATGTGAAACATCTATACACTGCCTAATGATTTAAAAGATAAAAATTGACTTTTTGTTTGTGCTCAGAAATATATAAAGAACTTTATAGTTTCCACTGCTGTACTCATATCAATAATAGAAATAGTTCTACAAAATGACAGTGACTCATCCTGTAACTTTGTTTGGAAGTCAAATTGCTACCTAAAATTTGGAGAGATGGGGATCCAGAGAATCACAGTCAAGCCTGTTTATATGGCAAAAGTGAAGGGCAAAATGAGCTAAAGGGAAGAAACAAATCTATACAAATTTCCAAATAATTTAAGTAGACCTCCATTCTCAAGAAAGTGAAGAACTTCTCATTCTATGTGAGCTGTGCATAATGACTTTATTCCACCAAGTAAAAGAGGTGGAACAACAGGAAGAACAAGTGATGAGATGAGGAAATCTAACTAACACTGCTGCTACCAGGAAATCAAGATTGACAGAAACCGTGACTCCAAGTTTATCTTAGGGACAATGGAGAGGATGGGATAAAAAATGGCACTTTTATTCCTATGATCTTCTTTGCAAAACCCATCAGATCAGACTAAGCATGAGAAAAAAAATTAGACCATAATTCAGGAACTTTTGGAAAATGTTTAACCAGCGCTCCTTAACTGTCAAGATCATACTTTGAGAAGCTACTACTGTCAAGAAGAGCCTAAAGAAACATGAATAACGTTAAGTAATGTGGTACCTTTGTTGGCATCATAGAATGGGAAAGGAACATTAGGTAATAACTGAAGAAATTTTAACAAATTATATAATTTAGTTAATAAAGATGTATCAATATTAGTTTCTTAATTTTGGCACGTTTACCATATATATAAGCTTTTAATGATGAGGAAACTGGGAGATATACAAGAAAGTAGGCAAATTCTCAAGAGTCACAAAGTTTTTAAGTATCCTATCTAATCATATAAAAAGTTGTTTCCTTTAACAAATCCAAGACATACATCCAAACTTTTGATAAACTCTCAAGCGTTTTATGTGTTGCCAACACACCAGTTAAGGAATATTTAGTTTATATCTCAAATCCAAACTCTTATTAAAATGCTTAGTTTTGTAACTTAGGGTGAAATATTATATTATGATATGTCATTCTACTTAAATGAACAGAATTTTAATATGGCTTTTACGTAGAAGGGAAATTATTATGGAATATGGGTGTTATTCAGAATATCTTATTTTCTTGAGAAGTATATTCTAATAGTCAAATTTACTTCTGTGGTTACTTACTAGAATTAGAGATTTCCCTTTCTGTTTTTACACAAATTCCATATTTTGTCTGACATTTTAAAGTGATGGACTTCTACATGGGACCACATTAACATAATTATTATTAATAACATGTACATTTAATAATATTGATATTTTGCTACTTAAAAACAAAGCTGTTGACATATTATAAAATACAATTGAATGCCTCTTTGGCCCTAAGAAGAAATTTCGGATACAAAAATAATCTTTAAAACTTTAAAAGCAGACAGTATTTGAAAACAACTTCCACCGTTCCTCCCAGATACAGTCGTATACAGCCTGATCTTATGGATTCTAAGCTGTAGTTTGAAAGAAAGCAATAGTGAAAATAAATTTCATGCCAGTAGACACTTTAAAAACTAGATTTAGCAGCAGTCACATTAGCTTAGATAATGGGAGAATTTTTCTTCATTGAAAATGCTCTCTGTCGCTTAAGAAGAACTTACCGAGGCAGCCTGCCATCTAGCTTTTTCACAGAAAAACAGGCTTGCAGACTGCAGCTGAGAGAGTCTGGAGCAGAGACAATTTTAACTTAGCCATTCCTAATTTATCTCAAGCGTTTTCAATTCATCTTCAGTGCTCTGTGCACACAGGAACACCAGATTGCCATCCCTGGGGAACAGAATGCAACCCGGGATCTAGTGAGCTGTCACATTCCAAGAAATATTTAAATTGTGCTGATTTTCTTCTGGAGAACTGAGCCCAGGGAATGAAACTCTCCATCAAGTCATAGCTTTTCGGGCAATAGATCAGAGGATATTGCCAGTTTCCTAATGGATTATTGTTATCGGGCAGGTTTTCTCTGAAGGTACGTAGTTATTTTCTCAATTCATTAACCTCTCCTATTTATCAGGGAATAAGCTAATGAGCTTAGAATCCAAATGTGTAAAAAAAAAAAAAAAAAAAAGAAAGATTTCAAGTAGTCAGTATTGACTGAAAAATGACATTTTATTACTGCATGTGTATAGGTAAGATAATCTGATTGCTTTACTAAAGATGAGTAGGGTAGAGTTTGGATTGCACTGTCAGCAAAAACAGGCAAAACCAAAACAACACCGGGCTGCAGGCTGCATTATCATAAGTTCATATTAATCCTCCGGAGGATTTTTCTTTACAGTTATATCATGTAATGAAGGGAAATACATACTTGGGAAACTCGCTTAAGCATTTATATTTTTGAACAACCATTATATTTTCTTCCTATTTTCACCAATACAAACTTTGCCTCAAATGCTGTTATTAATGTAGTTGTCAATGATGTTAATCATATATAAATAGTTGAATTAATATTTAGAGAAACTCGGGTAGAAATCTTGAGAATTATTATATTGTTACACTTTGTGTGCTTTATGAACCTCTATTTTTGAGCTTGAAAGATTTTGGTAAAATGAATTAGTACAGTGTCAGACAAATACACTTTTAAATTGTCTTATTTAACTTTGGTAGTGAAAGCATGAATGCATTCAGTAGTAAGGCACAAACCATTTAGCCAAGTGAAATGTTAAAAGCTGACGAACTTCTGAATAGCAACTAAGACAATTAAAAGGGAAAAAGTCTGATCCTAACGTGAAATGTAGTTTATTCTACGTATAATCCCTGACAACAGGAAGGGATGATTTTTGTGTCTGTTTCCTAAAAGTTGAAGGTGTGTTTTGGATATGGGGGCAACATGTTCTGTATCGGTGTCAACGGAGTGTGTAGGAGAGAAAGCAAACACCAAGCAATCACAGTGAGTTCATAAAAGTGAAGACATATTTTAAAATAGGTTAGGTCTTTTAATGAATTTTACTTTTTTAATTCTGTGTGAGTAGGTTCAGTGTAATCCACTGCTATGTCAGTATTTTTCTGTGTAAGACAATGATGGCGAGGATGAGTGTTTAAGTGATGCGTGCCTTAGAGCGTGGTGTACCTGCTGCTGTATTAGGACCGGAACACACGCTGTGTTCCCATCAGTGGGTTAATCACAGGCTTGGGAAAGAGGCTTGGCTGCCTTTTGTGAGAGCACTTGTTAAAAGTGTTCTAATTGCTTTGGAGCATTGAAGACTGTTAGAAGAAAAGAGGAGTTGGAGAAGAAGGATTGAATCACCCAAATAGTAACTTGCAGTGCTTTACCTATATCCTCAGAGGGACTGTAAAAGGCATAACATGGAAAACAAGAAAGAGAATTGAGTCCTCAAAGAGTACTTTCAAGTGCTTGCTTTTTCATGAACCATACAGAAATTGAGGAAGTGGAACTTCATTTAAGGTTTCCTTATTGATGCCTCCATTTGCCAAGGTTTTTACTCTACTTTGTGGACTATTTCCCCTCCATTCACTTAAAAAATGTGAGATTGCTCCCAGCCTGGTTTTTCACCAACTAACTCACAGCTCTAATTTGAATATACAGAAGTACACTCTGAAACTGCACACACTGCTGATGTCTCAGAATTTTACAATTCAGTGGCTTATGAATGCCAGAGGACAAAGTGATTTAAAATCCTTTTTTTTAAAAAAATTACAAATGTTTCTTTTGAAATCATAGGCTATGTGCAATAGACACTGGTGAGAAAGAGGAACAATTTCAGGGAACACATTGTATATGTTCTTTTACAATAAGAGAGTCAAAACAAGCAGGACCAATGGAAAATGGTCACACCATGGTTGGCCCCAGGAAGATAGGGTAGCAGCTTTACAATGTATCCTTTAGTTAATATTTTTCCTGTTTAACACAGCAAATATGAATATTAGAAGCAGCTGTTCTTGTCAACCAGTAACAAAAATTTGTAGCTCTCTGACCTCCTATTAACTTTTTTACCCCAATCATTCTAGTTTCTCCTGTCTCCCCATAGAATTCATTTACATTCCCAGCTACTGAAATCTGCTTAGCTTCCAAGTAAACTACTAAAACTGATTTTACTTCATAATATAATCAAGTTTTTATTATTTGCCACTAAATAACATTTATGGAGTGTATGTGATACCTTTGTTGCTTTCAAGTAACATGTAGAAAGAAAACATGTAATAGAATTTTCTCCTAAATCAGTCAGTTTATTAACATTTCAGGGTCTCTAACTGGTACCACAAAAAGAGGCAATTAAACTTGGTTATTTAGTGGAATCTGGTGTTTATGTAAAACATGAAATGTGCTGTATTCTCTCAGGGACTTGTTTTATCTGAACTGAGGATCTCAGACTTATCATCCAGTTGTTTTCAAATTCTCCTGTAACTGTGTTTCATATGTTAAAGTGTCATGGTGGAGAGAATATTGAATTATGGGCAAGAAAAACTAGTTTTAAATATGTTACACAAGTTTGTCCAGGTTAAATGATCTCTGAAGACCTCTTTCCCATCATCTATATAATGGCAATAATAGTATCTATCCATTAGACTCTTGTATGATACAGATTGCATGTATCAAGGATCAGTTATTCACAATATATGTTCACTAAATGATAGGGATTTCAATATATTTTATCATAGTTTCACATAAGGATACTCCAGCTGAAACTACTTTGACTCCCACCTTCAATGATACATGCTTGTGGATTGCTTTGTGTGTACACATGAGTAATTTCTTAGATCTATTTCTTTAAGTTTCAGTAGTAAAAATAATATAGTGAGCCTGTATTTATTGTTTGCCATTAAAGTATCCGTAGCTACACTGACACATTACCCAATCACTGACCAAATTAAAAATTATTTTGGGAAATTGCTAGGTATATTCCACATGGCTCCCAAATAGCTAAAGTATTAATTGTAACTTACCCTAGAAAGCACATAGAACTACATCTCATTTCCTCTTTTTTTCACACTCCCAAAGGATATGGAAATAGGGGACAAGGAAATAAATCCTTTTGCTCATTATGCTGTGCCCCTTGCCCCTTCGATTTGCATTTTGCTATAGTGGCTTTTCTAGTGAGATGGTCTGAAATTCCCACTGCTCAGAGTAGTTCAAGCACACAAATCCATTCCTCAAGCAACAGAGCAAATATGTTAAAAGTTTTATCAAAATAAAAGACATGTTCTGCTTTGAAAACTTAAACATTTTCTAATGAAAGTGAAATTGTCGAATGTGAATGTTAAATTCACCCAAGTGTTGACCTTAACAGTGAATTAAAATCTTTACAAAACATTTATCCAGGCAAGAAATGACTTCCAGGGAGTCTCAAGATTATTGAATAATTTTGTGTCTAAATTTCTTAGATACAGTTCATAGTTAAGACTATACAGGAAATTCTCTTCATATTCCATTTTATCATGAAAGGAATTAAGCATAAAATATCTTTGCTTTATACTTTCTTATATTTGGAATTTATACCCGGAAACAAGTAATTAGTTTGAAAGTGTAAATTATTTTTAAACTATCATATTCTAGCTAGACCAAAATTTGGACATAAAAGCAAGCATCTGATGACAAATAAGGCTAGTTTGTTTTTATTTTTGTTTTCTGTTAATGTCTGTTTTCAGTGTCAGTCCTGTCTTAAATCTAGAAATTCCTACCTTCCCATCAAGTAGAAAATGATTTTAGGCAATTGATTTTGTTTTTCAAAAGATCCTTGAGTTACTATCCCTATTGCTTTTTTATTCTCAGCTTTGAATATTCGATCTAGTCCTCAAAATATTACAATCTACTTTCTTACTTCAGTTCAATGTCTTATCTATTAGTGTCCTATCTTTATTAATAATAATATGTCTGATAGATATCTATATGGTGGTATGTACAAATTACACAATCTAGCAAAGTACTCTATGGAAACTTCTTCCTACAGATATTAAAATTGACAATGGTCATTGCTATTTCTGTCACAGAATTTCTAGTTCTAGTGCTACCCCTGTGGTTGGTTGAGTTTCTTGTTAATTCAACTTAGTTTTCAGGCTTCCTTTGGAATTTGAGGTCAGACAGGTTTTTTTTTTTTTTTTTTTTTTTTTAGGCTGTGGCTGGCTCTAGGAGCTGTTTCCATTTCTGAAACCTTGTCATTTTGTTCCAGAGATCAACTGCCTGACTTGGCCATCAATATCTCAGGGAGATTTTTCCCTCAGTAGACTTGTTTGTTTTATGTTGTTTAGCTTTAAGACTTACAAACAATAATTTAGGCATCTGTCAATCGATAAGAAAGACTACACGTATATACTATTCTCTAGTCTAAAGGAGAAATAGGGAAATTCTACATTTGAGATGTGGGTAAACCCAGAGGACTCTGTGCTAAGTGAAATAAGCAAAGCAGGTTTATTTAATGGGAAAGCAATTCTTTCAGCTGTGTGATTCTATCAATTTATGTGTACCTGGAAACAGGGAAGTGCAAAGAAAATACGGGCTTGTTTGTCAGGAGTACCATTCTCAAGTTTTTATTGCATCGGCTGAAACCTATTTTCTCCAAAATCCCAGAGGGTAAACTTTCTGGACTGAACTGTGTCCTCTCCTCCTCACTCCGTATGTGGAAGTCCTCAGAATGGTATGTCTTTGGAAGGAGGACCTTGAAAGAGACTGTTAAAAGGAGGTCATTAGAGTACTCAGTAATCCAACATGACTGGTGACTTTAAGAGGAGACATCTAGGCAGGGAAAGGGCAAGACTGTTAAAAAGCAGAAAGAAGCGCGCCATCTGCAGGCAAAGAAGAGAAGCATGGGAAGAACAACCCCACTGATTCCATGTTTTCAGACTGAAAGTCTACACAATCATGAGAACATAAATTTCTGCTATTTAAGCCACCCACCCAGCCCTGTGGTAGTTCATTAAAGCAGCTGTAGTAGAGCAACGCTGTAAACATGTCAGGCTTTTCAACCCTATGAGGTATCTGCTGAATATTACTCTTCCTATTCTTCTTCATTTTCACCTTTGAAAATATAATGCTTCATATTCATCCTTTAAAAATCTAAAAACACAAAACAAAATAAATGAATTTGACTCATTTTGCTAATACTTCTTTCTAGAAAGATAGAGGCCTGCCAAAATTTTCCAAAATAAGTGCAAAAGATGCTCCTAAATCTCCAGGTAACATCTCCATATAACAGAATCTACCTTGCCAATGATAGCACAGACTTTGAAGAATAAAAATTATATACTTACCTGCTTCTTTGATGAAAAACCCTTCAACTATTTCAATTTGATATGACTATATAGTGGCTTGCATTAATTTCACTGTTAATTGCTACTTAGAAGTTTCAATATTAAAATGGCAAATGAAAAATGCAAAATATGTTTGGCCATGATAAATAAATTCTACGGATTAAAGAATAGTCAAAACACTTAAAGGACTTTTTCATGTTGTTTGTTAATACCCATGCAAGGTAATTGCTATTATATCATTTGACTGACACGGGAAACAGGCACAGAAAGATAAAGCAACTGGCCATGTATACTCAACATAAGTACTTGGTGGTCAGTCACGGATTAGATACGAAATCTTTGTCAAAAAATATCACATTTAACTATTGTAGCATAATACTTCTCTAGCTATTAAGGATTTTATGTTTATTATAAAAACAGCTGTGAAATGTGGGAAATATTTATTATATGGCAATTCAGAGGAAAGAGATTGAAAATTGCAAGTTGTATATCGCAAGCCCATATTTTTTTATGTTAAAATATTAGGTATAAAATAATTCTAGTTAATCATGTCAAATATGTTTTTTCTTTTAAGAGATATGATTCTTTTTAAATAAATGGTATTTTTTACAAAATTCCTATTATATAGTTCAGGTTGACCTTGAATTCACTATACAGTTCAAAGTGGCCTTGAATTCATAGCTCAGATCTTCCAAGCACTGGATTAAAGGCATGTAATGTCTAGCAAAAGATGTGATCTTTAAGATATTTTCTTCAAAATATTATGTAGCAAATGAGAATAAATATCAAAATGTATTATACATATGCCAATTCTAAACAATGAATATAAACATTTTTTAACAAATAAACAATACTTAAAATGGGAAAGTGTTATCAGAGAAAATCTAAGGAATAAAATAGTGCAATTTTGAAAGTTAAAAGAGGTTTCCATTTATATTTGCATGTAAATATTAACACTGAATAGTAATTCATACTAAATAGAGAAATAATAAATAAGTCAATCTGACCTGTCATGATAAGTGCTTTATGGTGTCTAGTGTCTTTAACAGCATAAAGAAGGAGTAGATGTGAATGTTTTTTTGAAAGGATGTTTTGAGTAACCAGGTGGCAATTCTGCTTTAATTCTAAGAAGCATATGATACTGTGTGAATTCCTGGGTTGTCCTTTTTAAGTTCAGTGATGTGTATGATGTGCCTTCAGGTTTTGATATTTTTGTAAAACTGAGCCATATTTTCTTGCCAAATTTGAATTTGGTCGAGCATCTTTGAAAGTAGACCAGTGCCTCTATGTGATGTAACAGCAGTTGACCTACTTCCTAAATACTGTTTCTGTCACCTCCTTGGCACAACCAATTCTTGTCAGATGCCTGTAACTAGCACAAGAGATAGCGTCATCAGTCAGCCAAGGTTGTCAGTCATCTGCTAAATCAAGGAATGTGAAGCGATGAATAGTTCCCGACAGCTTTTAATTATAATTTCTATAATATTGTTGAAGTGTACACAAAAATTCAATGAAAGTTTTAACTGGGAAATTATTACAATATGGCTTATCTTAGGCTCTGTTAGGCATCTGGACAAGCTAGAATGAAACCAAAGTATAATTTCTATAGATGTTTTCATTATGAACTTGGATTTTCTATCTCTGAAATGGTTTTATCTTCACATGTGAGTTTGGATTATCTGTGAAATGGTTTTAGTTTCATATCTGATCAGTGTGTGTGAGATACTCAGCTGCATCTCCATGTCATGAGCATTTATGTCTTTTCCACACTAAAATTGAAGAAAGAATCTTTAGTGTTTGAAATAATGTTGAGAAGTATCATCTCATCTCATTGATGAATAGATCCTGAAATGTGTAACATTAGAAGCACTAAATACCACAGTGGGTTTATTTGGAGTTTTCCACTGCTTTCTGTTTGCATAATATTCTTCCTCAAAGACTAATTCAAGCTTTAAAACATTTTAACGGGGATGCTTTTTTTCCTCTTGGGCTTATCTTGTGAGGTCAAGATTTGGAATATTCCAGGAAAATAAGCACCTCTATGGGCATCAGTGGACAGATGTGTGTTGCAACAACTTGAATAATGTGTAGTCTTTCAACTATCAGTGAGGGTAGGGAGAGGCTAGATTTTAAGAATGAAGCTGGAAGTTGAAAAATGCTCATAAAAAACAAAGATTTAAAACATTAGGTATTTTCCTTTGATCCTCTAGGCATTTGTTTTTGGCATTAATTTTGATTCCTGTTATTTACTTTGTAACTTTAATTCTCTTCAAATCTTGTGTGAATTCCAATAGGTAGTGATAAATGTGCATAAAGTTTGCTAGTGTGCATAATGGAGCAAAAGTTGCAGGTAAATGTTCACACTCTCCTTCCAGAACATACTTGCAGATTTTGACAGGATCCATGTAAACAAACAGAAGTCTCTGTATTCCTCTGACACAAATGTCCTCTCATTAGAAGTCATATCGTTGTGTACAGACTTTATGACAGGGCATGGTTCAGGACCCGACGAGGCACCATATCCTAAATGTGCTAAAGGAAACTGACACGAAGGGCAAGACTAGATCTAGAGCCTACTGTTACCTAGGTTGGGACTGTATGGCTTCCAGGCATCCAAGCATTATCTACCGGAATGTACACACAGACAAAATATTACACATAGTCCTCTCTTTAAAAATAAATTTTAAATGTAGCATAGCTTATATGTATGGTAAAGGAAAAGATTAATCAGTGTAGTATATGGACACTTACACAGGGTCATGGATAAAACATGTACAGAGACACCTAAATATCGACTAATGCATATAGCCTGCTACACATTCAAGCATATGAAACATGCACTGACAGACATGCACATGGCAACAGAATGACGGCTATAAACTTAAGCTGGGCAAAGATGGTCAGACCACTGGACAAGGACAGGTGACCTGAAATTCATCCCAAAACATGCCACAGAAAGACATAGAAGGTTAGATAAACAGAGAAGAGTGAAAGAGCAGAGAGAAACATGACAGACTGACAGGCTGCTAGGAGGGTCCAGTCGCAGCTCAAAATGGGCAGTCACCTAGTCACTGATCAGCCACCCAGAATGGATGTAGAAAATGATATGTGTGTACATGTGAACTTTATGACTAGTTGAGTACTCCTCTATGCATTTATGAGGCACAATTTAGGAATGATCCATTTTACTGCAATTAAAAGATCTTTCTAAAGTATCGTGGTCAAAGTATTTTTTTTGCATTGCATAGAGGGAGGAACATTTACTGCAGTTATATTTGCAAGTCCCGTGATTCCTAATTTTGCCCAGTACTGCTGTCTTTGAGTAAGAGGAAAAGAAATAAAAATAGACAAGTTATTGTAAGATTGCTGTTGAAATGTGACCTTAAGGGCTTTTCAAGCTTTGTAATGTAAGAGAAAAGTCAGAACTAAGAAAAGAAAATAATCAATTTTCTTTCTCTAGGATAAGCAACAACAGTTACAAACCAAACAGACAAAAGAACAAAAGAAACTGTGTTTCCAAAACATTATTAATGTCAGAATAATTACTGCAGCACTTAGTCTTTTTTGCTAGGGGTCACTGAAATAGTTTCTGAGTTATAAATGTGCAATGTAATTTGTTACAAAACAATAGAGTAGAGAAAAACATAATGCTACTGGGAAGGAATGGAATTACAAAACTGGAATGGATATATATTGGACTTCAAAACTTGCAAGATTTTGTATATCAAAAATAAATTATCTGAAATACTCAACCCTTCAAATATATTAAAATTACAAGTATATCTATGGGATGGGAAAATAAGTATTTATGTGGGAGCTATTTTTAGAACTGTGGAAGCCTTGGTAGACTACAGTATTAAATGTATATGTTAAATTATAATGATATAAATACTTTAATGATAGTGTCATATCTGGCTGATATTTTAAACCCTCCTCCTTCACAGTAGGTGAAAATAACTCAAGGAGCTCAGAATCTTAGACAATTTTATATATTTTCAAACTATCACCAGTTTTACATATGAAACTCCTTCAAAACACAAACTACAATTATTTGTTTAGTCTGTTTTCTTCTGAGGCATTATTTTCTATTTTAATCTCTGAAATAATACTAAATATACCTTATTCATCCCCCTTTATATTTCAAGTTTGCTTAAGTATACGAAGTATATTAATCAGTTTTAAATATATACCGATGACAATTAGCTGTTTTTGAATTTGTACAGCGATTCTTTAAGTCCAGGTTTAGAAGATTTCCACCACGCCAAAAATAAATCATGTTTCCACGTATAATCACTTTCATTTTTCACCCCAGATAACCAACCCAAGGCAACCTAGAAACTAATCTATTTTCTATCTCTCTGTTTTTGCCTATTCTGGATGTTACATCTAAATAGACTCATGGCATTTTTAGTCTGCTGTGTCTTGCTTCTTTCACTTGGCACTATGGTTTTGTTGATCATCATGTGATATTACCTCTGCATTGGCCAACAGGATCTTGATTTTTAATTTAATAAATTTTATCTATAACAAATTCCTATCAATATACATTGTTTCCACTGTTACTTTTTAAAATTCCACACTTTCAAAAAGTGAAAATGATATTTTGTTCCTATAATCACTTTATATACAATAAATTTGTGTTTGGATACTAGCATTCAAATTAATTTATTCTATGTTGAGATTTTCAGGACTTTTATAAAACCTCAGAAAAGAAAAATTAACAATTTTAAACAGTTATTGTTATGTATATTAAGATGATGAGGAATATACAACAAACTGTTTAGCCTAGTTTATTTTTAAATATATCTTACTTAACATATCTCAAAATGTAAATATGAATAATAAATTTATAGGGTAATTAAATTCCTTTCTTTTCTTTGAAAGATGAAAAAAATTGTTCTTTGGTGATAAAAACTTGCTATTTTCTGATCCAATAAACTTCTATAGACAAAATATGTGCAAAGTTACTTTCTTACCTTTTCAGACTGTCTATTTTTTGCTTTCTCAAAATGTTTTACACTTAATTTTGCTGACTACTGTAAATTATTCTGCATGAGAGCTGATTTTAATCTTGCATTTCTGATCTTCAAAGATTAACCTAAAGAAAATAATTTAGATATTAACTTCTACATGTTATGCACTAAGCTAACCTACATTAACTTACTTATCACTGGGGTTTCTATCATTTTTTCATTTTACCTGTATTATAGGCAGTGCAATATCTTTTTGTTTGTCTTCCTTTTTTTTAACCTCATGATGATCTTTCTACTCATTTACTTATTTGTGATCAGTTGACTTGTGATGTTACCTTTCTGCACATTTTGATGTTGAAACGGTCAACTTGGAAAGGAATTAAAGATTACTTGGTTCTTAAATAGATGAGAAAATCAGATATAAGATGTATTGCAATACATTTTTCTATTTAAGTTGGAAAAATATACATCTTTCAAACAAAATTTTGTGCATCATTTGTGTAGATGTACACATTCCCTTAAACTGTATTGTTTTGCCTTTTTTGTTTCTACTTTTACTCTAAATTTGATCAGCCTGTGAGTTCATTCTTTGTCACAATTCTACTCCATATACATATCTGATTTCACGTTTACTTTATTTCCTCTGATTCTGACCTTGTAGTGAAAGACACAAGATCTAACATAAATTTTTTTCCACTTTTTCCACTACTAAAAAACTTACAAAAGTATAAAGGAAAAAGACATATCTGATTCTTTTCTTACATAATAATTTTTTATTTTATAATTTTGGGCCATGTACATTTTGAATGAAGAGATTCTGCATTCTAATTAAGTGTTCTGTCACCCCTCGTTATTCTCATGAAACTATTAAAACCCAACTTTTTCTATCACTACAGAATCAAAACTTTACTTGCTTTAGCTGTAATTATGTAACAGAAAGATCTCATATGTAAGCATTCTTAGACAGAGTTTCTTCTCTTTTTATTTATTTATAGTGAAATAGTTTTGTTTTAATTCTCTAAAAGGTGTCATTCAATTTTACTGTTTCTATTACAGTAAGAACATCTTTCCTAATACATGCAAAGGCTGTATTCTTTTTGTCATCTTAGAAATTCAATATGTAGCATTCCATGATAACTAGAGTCTCTTTATGTGTCTTTAGAATAATTCTTTTTAAGTAGAAATAATTTTTATTATTCTTTTAATTTTAGAAAAAATATAAATAGCCTAAAATTACAAAGTCATGAAGTTAGCTTTAAACAGGAGAAGATTTGGCAGGAAATCTTTTATGTCAATTCTTTTGATTTATCTTTGTTTCTTATTTTCCTCTTTAGTTACCTCTCTTTTCATTAATCACCCCTTTTCGCATTAACCTTGTTACAGGTGGCATTTTTATTGATCTTGTTTGCATATTTTTATGGATGCTTAACTATCCTAATACACTTACCTGCAAGAAATTTGTATTTGTAAATGAATGGAGATATGTCCAAGTTTAGGTGGAGGTTTACTCATGATGCAAGATTTTGATCGAAACCAGGGCCTCTTGCATTTGCTTTATACCACTAAGTTACACTCCAGCCTCCTGACCCAAGACTGTGTAAATTTAACCTTTACTTCTCAGTCGAAGATAAGTGGTTTCAAGATTTCTTACAATGCAAAATTTACTCTATTTCCATAGCCATGAAAACCACTGTTTGCAAGCACACCTTTTCCTTGCGGTTTCTTAACCACAAATAACATTTACTTCTTAAGTTCAAACTGCTGCTGAGATCTCCTACCACGAACGGATGCCCCAATTCCTACTTTCCAAATGAGCTATAGCATTTATCACATAAACTTTTGGTTCCATGTTTGCTAATAAACCTTATTAGTTGATACTCCATGACATTTCTAGACTTGAAATATTCTTTTTGCCTTTTGATTCATTCATTACTCTTCTCTGTATTCTAGAAGATTTTCTATTATTGTGTATTTAGATTTTTAACCATCACTTTCACAAAAAATTTCTGATCTTGACCCTTTGTCTTTCTTCTAGTCTTCGGACTATTTCTTTAAAACAAACAAACAAATAAAATGAGAAAAATGGCAACTCTACTCTTCTGTACTCAAATAAAATTTGGTAAACTCATTTTATAACTAGATGTGAAGTCATGGTGCATCTTTACTCTGCATTTTCTTATGCTGTCCTATGACCTTTTTTCAAAAGCACCAAGATCTTAAGACAGTCCACAATGTCTCTACTCCTCTGGAATCATGCTCTATTTCCACTCTGAACACCTCTTCTCATCTCCTTAAAACTTTTTTACCCATGTAAGAGTGCTGCTTTGGTAACTATGGAAACCTTCCATTGTTGGTGTTTTTTCCTCTCTAGTCAAGGTACTGTCTGTTCCTATGCCTAGAATCTTTTGTCAGATGTCCATGGACTGCACTTTCATTTCATTTGGTCTCCTTTTAAAAATCTTTTCCTTTTAAAATTATTCTCAGACAACCTTAAAGTAACTGTTCTTTAGTCTACTATTTTTTATCTAAATTACAACTCTTTAATATTAAAATATTTCCTTCAGTTCATCTATTTATTTTTACTGGCAGCCCTACTAGATCCATGAAATGAATGATTGATTTGTCTTTTTTTAATGCTTAACCTTTATTCATATAAATATAAATATTGAATATATGCTTTTAAAATTCTACAGGTCATTTGCTTAAAGATTTTGATTGTTTTATGTGGAATTATTTATTTCAGATGCAAGAACTTGCACATTTATGTCATAATGAAAATAATAAATTTGTGCCATGATAAAACTAGTAGTTCTTGAGCATTTATTTGTGAGATACACTTTTAAGATTGTTCATGTATTAATTAAAACTAATTTTTAATAAACCTGAAGTTTAAATATTATAACTTTTATTCACAAATGAAGAAATTGGAACTGAGAGTTTAAATATTCCTGATAAATGATAGAGCCTGATTCAAACCATTACAGAGATTTACAATATTTGCTATATTGTATCTGAAATACATAATGACTGTAATTATTGGTTAAAAAGAAATATAAACTACCAAACCTACAGTTACAATGCATTCTTTTTTACTGGGGTTATACCAGATCACTCTGGTCATATTTGTGTAAAAATGAACAATATTGACTATAACTTTTAAATATATCTTTATTTCAACCATAAAATGTCATCATACCCATAGTACAAATCTCTAAAGCAGAAACCCAGTAAATATCAACAAATATTGTGTTATTTTTATATATTATGGTTAACAATAATATTAGTGATGAATGAACTTCCGTTGTAACCTAAGCTTGATTGGAGTGTGGGTCGTGGAAAAATTTCTCTAATCTTCACTTTAACTATTATTATACTCCTTTAACTTTCTAAATATGTGCATCTTTTCCTCTATCTTTTTATTTACCAACTTTCCCTGCTAACTTTTGGATATAAGTCAGTAGATTGACTAGGATTTAATTTTGATGCATCCTTTCCAACACTTTTTATTTGACTGAGTCTTACCAGTGAAGAAAAAAATACCCTCTACCATCTACTATTGAACATTTTCCATATTTATCTTTTCTAAAACAATTTTAGTACAGAGCCTCATTAAATAGAGCCAAGAGCCACAACTGTCATTTCAAATCACATCATAATACATCCTCCAAATATTCTGACTGTGAGTGTCCCAAATAGAATTAATATTGTTTGTCTGGATCTCAAGTCAAAACATATGTTTTAAGTGACTTAGAGCCTTCCAGTTCTGTTACCCTTTTTAGTTTTCAATGTATCTCTTTAAACATGGTCTAAAGTGTTTCACATTTAAATACTCCTATCTAGCTACTGTTATGCTTTCATAAACTTTGTTCCTTTCTAGCAGTGTTATTTACTTCTCTACTCAGCTTGACCTTTTCCACCCCTATTTTTTTCTCATAATATATACACTTAGAATGGCATTTTCTCACATTTCTGCAAAGATCTTATTTTCTTTCCATTTACAACTTCTCTAATACTTGTTCACTAAACTGTCTTAGATCCTTCTCTCTCACAAAATTATCTTTCTTCCTGAGGTCCAATATTTCTTCTTTTATTCAATTATTTTGAGATTAATCTTCTAAAATGCATTTCAAATCTCCATCATGACACTCCAGAAATTTAGCAATCTTATCCAAACTCGATTAACATTCCATTCCTCTTTTACATTTCAACTTCATGGTAGTTTATTTTAAAGTATCTAATTGTTTAACTTGTTTTTATTTATGAAAATCCATTCTTTTAGAAGTCTCTTCCTTCCATCTTACTAATGTTACATGCACAATGTAAGACTGTGGTCAATTATGACAGATTTCATCAAACTTACAGAAACATTCATTTTTCCACTTTTGAAAGTATTATCATACCTTTTGTATCACTCTTACATAACTTGGGTTATTTAACTTTGTTTCAAACTCATACTACTCATCTTACTGTTTGTTTGCCTTGTTTTGAAGACAAGGTCTTTCTCTATAGGTCAGACTGTCCTTGAACTTACTATGTAGCATAGACAGGCCTAAAGCTCACAGTGATCCTCCTGTCTCAGCCTCTAAAGTGCTGAGATTACAATGTTTGCTCTCTCCCCCGCCAGCTATTCATCTTATTCTGTTATCTTACAGCACCTCAATTTAAATTAGACCCTTCTATTATTTTTCATCATCAAATTTTATTTATTTATTTATTTATTTATTTATTGGCACCGAGGATCTAATTCACAACTTCATGCTTGCTAGGCAGGCGCTTATGCCACTGAGTTAAATCCCTGGCCCCATCAACACAATTTAAAAACTCATAGTTATGTGCTGTTTTTATAAGTGTAATTGTTTTCCCACTTAATTTTAAGGTTTGTTGAGCAAAATGGTATGTTCAACAAAGGGCCTTGTAACAAGTACTTAATAAATAATTTTCTTTGCTGAATGAAAGAAATATATCATCTTGCTCCATTAAAAACCTTTAGTTTAGATGACTGTTTTAGAGATACAGTTTTGTAATTTCCATAATACCTGAAATATGCTTGCCCTTAATAGTATTTATAAAATAAAAAATAAGATTAAAATATCAAGGGAAGTCAACTGCTATCAACATTCTCCTATAGTGAAGAACCTATGTCTTATCCTGTAGCTTATTTTGAAATATTAAATATACATCAAGAAACAGAATTTGTGTCCTCTTGGAACCACTGTTAGTGTGAAGGTATATTCTTCTACTGTAAGCCCCAGCAAACTGGGAAACCTTAGAATATCTTATATCCTTTTCATACTTGACTGTCTGTAAGTCTAATATTAATGGATTTAACTTATTTGTATTGTTAGTAAAAATCACTCAAACCAACATTTATTAAATATTAAGTCTTGGAACATAAAATACCATGATATCACTTATGAGGAGACTGAAATATTAGCAGATAATTAAACAGTTATTTGGTAGTGCAGAGTTAAAAATGAACACATAGACATGTGGAAGCATAATAGTGAAAATAATTCCAACTTTGAGAGCACATTTGAGAAAGTTTCCCCATGAAGGCAATGTCTGAGTTTAGGTCAGATTTCACAGAAACAGCAACTGTAGTTCTACAATGTTACTCTAAGGAGTTAGAAAATAGAGAAGGATGTACATCCAAGTAGCTTCACTGAACTATTTGAGCAGAACTTTTAAATGAATTTAATGTTTACTTGCATAATATATGTTAATTACATATTCAATATATCTTCAGTAATTTGAGTCACTGAAACTGATAAAATAAGCCTGTATTTATTTAAAAGTAATCTTTTCCAGGATATTGGAAAAAAAATAACTCCAAAATGATATGTGAGACATGATTAAATAAAATGGAATAAAAATAAAATTATTTCATCTGTGCTGAGGCTTCTGCTTATTTTTAAATTATTTTTGTTGTACTAGTATTTTTATTTTATTATCTCCCTAGATCTAAAAGAGTGATTTTATTAGGTAAGAATAATAAATGCTTTCAAAAAGATATTTCAAGTATTACGTGTCACTAACCTTAGTAACTAGAATTGCTATTTCAAATTTTATTGATTATTGTAACTAAAAGACATGAAAATATTTTATTTTATAATTTAATTTTTTTGGTATTTAGTTATGTGCAAAAATAATATTAATTTTCTACAGAAAGAAATTTTTACCAAATTACCTAAAATAAAAAACAATCTTTCTAAAATAACTTTATTATTTAAAGAATTACATATAAATTTTAATCTTTTTTACAATAAATGAACAAGTAACTTGCTTTTCTGTTTTTTTTAATTCAATTAGTTCATTTTAAAATGTGAGTATGACTGAAAAATAGCTCAATAGGAGACTTCTTGCCTAGCATAGATAAGCTACAGGTTTCCAATCCCACCACTGCAAGTTAATTGCACAAAGAAATGAAAAGTAAAATTTTTTAAAATATGAATATTGTTGCTATTTTACAATCTTTGTCTAATTTATTTTACAGCTGTACAACCTTCATGTTAATGAATACATCATAAAATGTTTAAAAACTATGATGGCATATTATAGCTTAATAGTATTTTAAATATTATTCCATTAGTGTCTGAGTAAATAATGTTAAAATGGCTTGAACTTATTTAGTGGGATATGTTACCAAGCTCCTTGAATTATTTTATCAAAAAAATTTAAGCAAGTATAAATTTTAAAAATCTGACTTATATTCAAAACACTGACATTTCCATGAGTTATTAAGATATACAGTTTAATATTTGTACACACAAGTTACATTCAAAATACAGCATTCCATTTATATTTAGTAGTATCTAAGTTTTTCATTAACAGATTTTTTAAAGAAGTTTTATTTACCGTCAGAACAAAACAAATTTATTAGTGCAGCAACATAGTACTGGGGCTGGGATTTAGCTCAGTATTATAAGTGCCTGCCTGGAAAGTGCGAGGTCGTGAGTTTGATCCATGGTACCAAAAAAAAAAAAAAAAAAAAGAAAGAAACAACACAGTACTGACTACTACTTTGTACAAGAAATCTATTGAGTTTATTTATCTTGTTTAGCTAAAATGTATGCCTATTTTATTAGTCATTTCCGTATCACTGGAAGAAAACTTCTAACACTTATCATTTAAAGAAGAGCAGGTTTATTTAGGCTCACGGTCTTCAGAGATTCTGTCTATGGTTGCTGGCTCCAAGACAGAAACTGAGGGCATGTGGAGGAAAGTTCATCAACTTGTGGAAGCCTGAAGTGGAGGACAGGAGCAGAGGACAAGAACATACCCTTCCAGTTCACCGCTAGGACTTACCTGCACCAGGCTCCACCTCCAAACCTGAGACTTTTGGGGGATGTTTCAGGCCTAAACCGCAACATCCATTGATTGGAAACTCCTCATCTTCCTCTCTCCTAACCCCTGGTAATTGTTATTCCACACGATGAATTTGTGAATTTGGCCTTTTAGATAGTTTATGTGATCACGCAGCTTGTGTGTTTTGGTGACTGGCGTATTCGCCCAGCACAGCCCTAATGGCTCATCCAGGTTGCATTATATTGCAGAATTCCCTTGTTTGGGGAGGGGTAAGTAATATTTCTTTGCATGTGTATACAACGTTTTCCTTATTAATTCATCTTTTGATGAACATTTAGTTTTTTCCACATCTTGAATATTGCGAATAGTGCTTCAGTGAACATGGGAGACCTAACGTCATTTCCGGTCTCTTATTTCAGAGGCTTTTTGAATAAATTCCTGGAAGCGAGATTACTAGCTTGTATGATAGTTATATCCTTAATTTCTTGAGGAGACTATGTTATTTCACCTAGCAGCTGAAAATTTGCAAGTATAACAGTATTCCTGGGTTCCAGCAAGTCCCTTAGATTTTTCTTTAAGTAACAGCCTTCTGAAATGTGTGAGGTGATGCATTTACAGTAGTTTTGATTTGTATTTTCTTAGCAAGTAGTCAAAGCGAACATTTACTCATAGACCACTGAACATTTGAAAAAAAGGTTTATTCAAGTCCTCCACCCATTTTTAATGAGGTTTTGATTTTTTTTTTTTTTTGCTATTTTGTTTATGGGAGTTCCATATATATTTGGAGGATAATCCCTTATCAGAGAGAATTTAAAAACACCGTAATTTCTCCTATTCTGCAGGTTTCCTTTTAATTTCATTGATTGTTTCCTTTGTTATAGAGAAATACTGCAGTTTAATAGTCTGCTTTTTTTATATTCATATCTCAGTTGTTGCAGGTTTGGCTTGAGACAACTGTACTTAAGTAAACCAATGTTACCATTTGATAATGTACTCCAAAAGTCAGGTGCAAAAGGTTTGGTTACAAACTAACATTTTGGGGGGAACTGAAAAGATCATGATGGCTCTAACTCAATAGGTGAATTAACTGACAACATTATTGAAAGGTGATGCAAACAGGAAGTTGTGATTAACTGAAGGGAACAGACCCCAGGCCCATCAGATTATTTCTGGTCACTGGCCCCTTCTTCTGTTGCTCTTTCCCTTTCTCCTTCCTGCCTGCAAAAGTTGAATATATTTATGTTGCCACCACCTGCTTTCATGATGTTCTGATTTGCCTCAGTCCCAGAAACCATGGAGCCAATCAAGCATAGATCAAAACCTCTGAAACCATGAGCTAAAACAAATATTTCCACCTTTAAGTTGTCTCTTCATGTATTTTGTCACAGCAATGAAAAGCTAAATAGCATAAGAAGTGATACAATTTTTATCAGAACACATAAAAGTTAGATTGATACTATCCAATAGTCTAGTGAATATATCTATCAATTATACTAATAGCACATGAGTATAATTAATGTGTATACCTTATTTATAACATATGCTATTGCTAAAAGTGCTAAAAATTATCTGAGGCTTCAGCAAGTTGTAATCTGCTTTCTGGTGGAGGGTTTTACCTTGATGTTCATGGTGCTGACAGATCAGAGGGGAGCTGTCACAACATCTTAAAATAAGACAACAGTGAAGTTTACCACATTGCCTCTTCCTTTCATAAAAGACTTCTGTGTATCATGTTACGGTGTCTAATAGAATTTTCACCTGGGTAGACTTGCTTTCAAAATTGGAGTCGGTTCTTTATAGACTTCGTCACTGTTTTGTCAACTAAGTTTATGTACTTTTTTTAAAACCTCTGTTTTCATATCAAAATTGTCCATGGTTTCTTTACCAGAATTAGATTCCATATCAAGATGCCACTCTTTTTTATGATGCTGAGAAAACCATTCATTATACGGTGAAGTTTTATCTTAAATAACAGCAATTCAGTCACACCTTAAGGCTCCTTTCTAGAATGATGATTTCCTCTCTCAAGGTTTACAGTTTACTAGTCTCATGATCGTTTGAGTATCTATCAAAGGCAGCTATGACTGTTTGAATTGTGTGTCCCAAATATTAATACTTGAAATTAAAAATCCTTCATGATCCATGGACTAAAGAAAAGATGTGTTAGCAGGCAGAGAAACAACATGAGTTTCACTGCATATCACTTTCAGAGCTATGAGAGAGATCAGGAGCGCTGTTGATGAAAAGTATTTAGACAGGAATATTGCTTTATCTGAGCAGTAGGTCTCAGTAGTAGGCTTAACATATTAAGAAAAACTATATTGTAAACAGGTCATCTGGGTTTTGTTGACCTATTTACAACAGGTAAACATAGCATGATATTTTAGAGTGAATGTCTTTCTTTCTTTCTTTCTTTCTTTCTTTCTTTCTTTCTTTCTTTCTTTCTCTCTCTCTCTTTCTTTCTCTTCCTTCTTTATTCCTTTCTTCCTTCCTTCCTCTTTCTTTCTTTCTTTCTTTCTTTCTTTCTTTCTTTCTTTCTTTCTTTCTTTCTTTCTTTGTTTCCTTTTTTGTACCACGATTGAACACACAACCTCACGTTTGCCAAGCAGACACTCACGCCGCTGAGCTAAATCACCAGTCCTATAGCATGATATTTTAAGTTTCTACATTTTTTAAATGATAGACAAACATTAGCTCCAAGTCAAAGTTACCAGTTGTAAAAGCTCTACTTCATTGAAGTCTTGAAGCCAGACATTGACTTATCTTTCGCAGATGTTAAATTTTTAGACAATGTCTTCTTTTCAGTGTATCAAGGTTTCAGCAACATTGAGAGTCTTATAGTTTGTGAGTTTTGTTTGTGTGTTTTGGTGTGGTCACCTTCATTGGCTTTGTTACAGCTCCTGGATTTCTCGCTGCAGCTTCTCTACATCATTACCTGTTGCTTCACTTTGCACTTTTATGTGATAAAGAGGGCTTCTCTCTTTAAATCTCACTAAGCAAACTCTACTACCTTCACACTTTTCTTTTACCACTTTCTTACCTCCCTCATCCTGTATAAAATTGAAAAAAGTGAGAGCTGTAGATTTAGCTTTGGCTAAATATCTTAGCTGGCTTGGTTTTCTATTTGTACCACTCAAGTTTTCTCCATATTTATGTTATGACTCTTCTCCTTTCTGAAGTTCATGTGTTCACTCAATACAATGCAACATTAATTGTTTTCAAAAAGTTTTATTTTACATTTATAATTTGGCTGTTTGGTGGAAGAGGTCCTATTTTCAGAAGTCCTATTTTCATCTTTTGACTGCCTTCCACTAAGTACAATCATGTCTAGCTTTTTTGATTGACAATGAGAAATGTGAAAATTTCTCTCATTTAAACATTGAATTCACTGCAGAGTTATCACTTTCAGAATTTCACTATCATTTCACTATGATTATTTATCAGAGAATAGAGAGAAAGTAGAGGAAAGCAGACAAGGTAGAAGTCAGTTAGTCATTGAAACACATATCTATTAGTTAAGTTTTTCCTAGATGGACATTGTCCATGATACCTAAAAAAGAATTACAACTGTAAATTCAAAGATCTTTAATCACAGGTTACTATGACAAATGTAATAAAAATGATAATATTAAAATATTCTGAAAATTTTCAAAATGTAGCATACAGACATGAAACAAGCCCACACTGTTAAAAAAATATCATAGTTTTCTTGGTCACAGGCTTGCCAAAATTTATTATTTATAGTAAAATGAAAGGTCTGCAAAACAAAATAAAATGAACCATAATAAAACAAGTTATTCTTGAATTTTTGTTTTTGTTACCTGTGCTTTTAGTATTCTATTTATGAAATCCTTGCCAGTCTAATATCACAATATATGTCCTTTTCATATATTTCTTATGGTTTTATGATTTTAAGCTTTACATGTGAATGCTTAATTCATTTTACGTGATTTTTCCATAAGGAATAAGCTGGAGTGTAAATTAGTTCTGCATATGGATATCCAGTTATCCTAACACCATTTTCTGAAGAGACTGTACTTGGTCTATGTGTGTTCTCGATAATCTTTTAAAACATCATTTGACAGTATACATGTGGATTTATTTCTTGGTTCTCTATTCTACTCACAGATACATGTGTCTTTACACTGATTTGATGATAGTAGTTTTATAACATAATTTGAAATCAAGAAGTATGCTATCTCTAGTGGTTTATCGACTTAGTCAAGATTGGCTTGAGTATTAACAGTTTTGTGGTTCATTTTGAATTACAGCTTTTAATAAATATCAAAAAGCCATTGGGATTTTTATAGGGTTTACATTGAATTTATTGGTTGTTTGAATGGCATAGATGAGCATTCAAAAATAAGTCTTTGAAGTCTTTATGTATAAAGTATTTCCATTGGTTTGCATAATTTCTTTCATTCATGTATTTTAGTTTTCAGTGCACGAGATTTTACTTCGCAGTTAAACCTATTTTTCAGTGTTTATTCTTTTTGTAGCTGTTGCAGAGAGGGTTTGTTTTCCTAATTCTTTTAGAGTGCAAAAAAATTGTTGCTAGGGTACAAATTTATTGTTTTCAGAGTTTTTTTTTCCTATCCCCCGTCTTTACTTAATCCGTTTATTATGTTCAACAGTCTTTTAGAAGACTCTGAGATTTTCTTCATATAAAAGTATGCATACTGACATGAGGAACAATTTTGAGGTTTCTTTTCTGGTTTGGGTGTCTCTTGGTCTCTTGCTTAATTTCTGTGGCCAGAACATCCGTTCTTACGTTGAACAGAAGTAACAGTAGTGAACATCCTTTGTCTTGTTCATGAAAAGCATTCAGTTTTTCAAAATTGAGCACAATGTTATCTACAAGTTTTCATATATTGCATTTAGAGTGTTGAAATAAATTTCTTGTATGCCTGGCTTGTTGAAGATTTAAGTCATAAATAAATGTTGAATTTTTTTATACATATTTTAGAAAATAAATGCTTTGCATTTATTGAGATGATTATGTGACTTTTTCACTTCCTTTGTTAATGTGATCTCTTTTTTTGTTAATGTCATATTAACAAAATATGTTTGCTAATATCATACTAATTGATGTTCATATTTTAAGCCATCTCTCATCTTAAGGTTAAATCCCAGGTGACCATAGAATATGATCCTTGTAACACACTATTGCATTTGGTTCGCTAGACTTTGGTTGAAGATTTTTGTGTCTATAGTTATCAGGATATTGGTCTATTATTTCTTTCGCTTATTCCATCTTTGTCTGGCTTTGGTTTCAAGGTGATAGTGTGTACCCAGAAAGATTTTCAAAGTGTTTTTTCCTACTCTATCTTTTGGAAGAGTTTCAAAAATATTAGCATTCATTCTTTAATTCAATGACAAAATATGCCAGTGAAGTCATTGAATTCTGTGCTTTTCTTTGCTCATATACTTTTGATTATTAATTCTATATGTATAACAGATCTGTTCAGACTTTCTATTTTTCATTACTTGATCTTGATAGATTCTGTCTTTCCACAAATATATCAATGTCATCTAGCTTATCCATATTTTCCACACATTATTATAATGGATTCACAGTTTAGTGCTTAATTCCATTTAGTGTTTAGTTGTAATTGCTCCTATATAATTTATATATTGTTGAGTTCTCTTTTTTAAGTCTGATGAGGATTTTTAAATTTTATTTATCTTTTAAAAAATCAAGTCTCAGTTTATTGACCATTTCATTGTCTTTACTTTGTTTTTTATTTATTTATGCTCTAATGTTTTTAATTCTCCTATTTGTGTAAAATTTGAACTTATTCTGTTATCATCTAATAAGGTGTAAAATTAGGTTATTTGATATATTACTCCTTCCTCTCCTCCTTTTTCCTCTTCTCCTTTTGGTACTGAGATTTAACCCAGTGGTTTTGCACTGATCTGCATATCCATTTCTTAGTATTTTTGAATTATTTTTTTTTCTAAAAATTGTGGCATAGTCTCCAATGTAGCCTCCACACTGAATCTAAAAACCAGGTTTACTAAATTTAAAATGTTGTTTCTCTTTTTTTGTCTTTTTGTTAACTCATCTGTGATAGAACTCCTGAAACTTTCAAATACTTTATCATTAAATTAACTTGAAAAATTGAACTTGAAATGATGTTTTGAAAACTTTACAAAGTATTTTTAAATAACAATTTGATCATGACTATTAGTTTTATTGGCTTATATAATGGTTCTTTCCAGGGCAGTTTATTGCCCATTAAAAATAACAGGGCAACAATATTCCTATTGGTCACAGATATAAGATATGATTTCTCAAATGTTGACTCATGCTTGAAGAGAATGTTGATGATGTCAACTTCTAATCTTCCTTTTCTTTGCTGGAGAAACAGTATACAGAATTCGGGCTGTTTTCATTCTGAATCCTTAGAAGACCATTGGCAGACCTCTCAAACTACAGTGGACAAATAATATTGGCAAGGAATAGTTTGTATGGTAAAATATATATTTTGTGTGGTAAAACTATAACTTTGTCTATCATAACAAACATAGGCAAAGAAAAAATTTTCATTGCATTTGAGACACTTGTTTTCTTTTTATTGCTCAACTTTATATGGTTTGAAGAAGACATTTTCATTGCCTTAACTCCTTAAATTCTAAACCTTACTAGTACAATTTTGATATTCACTATAATTTTGATTAAAGCAAATCGTTGAAGCCTGAAATTCCAGCATTTTGTAGGCTGAGGAAAGAAGATCACTGTGAATTCAAAGCCAGCCTGGTCTACATAATTTAAAGCCAATCTGAACTATATAGTGAGACCTTGTCAAAGAAGAAGAAGAAGAAGAAGAAGAAGAAGAAGAAGAAGAAGAAGAAGAAGAAGAAGAAGAGAAAGAAAGAAAGAAAGAAAGAAAGCAAGCCATTGAAATATTATAAATCACTCTGAGCTAGTAATGCAAGATATCTTATGAAAAAGGATCTCTATTCATGACTACTATAAGTTGTTTGTAATATGGAATAGAGCTGGTATAATACAGGCTTTGAAAAGTTTGCAATAATTAAAAAGTTTTATTTTATTTATTTCAGCTTTACTCAAATATATTTGACAATAATTTTTATGCACTATTTATTAATAGACTATGAAACTATTATTTTTTATTTAGGGGAAATGTACATTATAAACTTCTTGAGAAACAATAATGATTTGCATTACATCCTTCGTTGTCATTTGTTATATCCTTTGATAGTGGACATTATATCCTGGAGCAGGTAAGTGATTAAACACACTGTGGAACACATATGTCACAGAATATCATTCAGCAGAAAGAAGAATGAGCTATCCTTACTTGAAACAACCAATTGTCTAACTATTTATGCTAATTCAGTTCTGAAAAATGACTAACTATATGCTTCTATGCATAAATCACTTGAAAGTGGCAAAATTTTATAAATAAAGAGCAGATTAGTGCATAACCAAGGTGAGGGACTGAATCCAGAGTGGAAAAGTGGGTGAGAGAATATTAGATGTGGTTCCACAAAGCAACACTTCCTTAAGGCACTACCAAAATTAATGTAATTCAATTTGGTCATTAATATATGCTATGTGCATATATCCTACCAATTAAGAGGAAAAGACAAAAATGATGAATAAAGAAGAAGAGTAATTTTCACACACATGTTCTTAAAGGCAATTCAAGAAGGAGAAAACAAATTTCCTTACAAAGTTGCTTAACTGTATTAATAATTAGGAACATTAAATTAAAAGCAGCATATTTTTTCATGTGCTGCAATCGGCAAAACAAATATTCAATAACATCATTAGTGTGGATTTAGAAAAGGCTATTGTATTTACTACTTACATTGATTTAGTTGATAAATTTTAAGAGTATTGAACTGGAAATAATTTCAAATAATATTATTTCTGAACTCAATAATTTTGTTTAATTAATTCAATATCTAACCAAAATTTTATAATCTTCAAGATGCATTCTCCTGAATTACCTATTGTTTTGCAAACATAGGTTTTCTAAAGAAAGTAAAACTGATAAATTCATTTTCAACAATTTTTAAAAATCATGCCATAAGTGTTTCTTTTTTATGCATGTGATACAGGTGAATGATTATGGGTGGTGCTGAGTTTTTTTAATGGCTTGCATGATTTAGAGACCTGTCATTGAACTCATTGATATACAAATTAATAGAAATGCATGTGATTGGAATCAGTATTGTCTACACAATAAAAATACTTATTAATGTTCTATAGTGTCACAAACATAACTTAAGTCTGTATTTGTTGATATGTATTATATTTTGATTATGATCTATAGCAACTTATTTTAACTACAATATCACCATAGGAGAGCCAAATGGGAATTTCATGATATAGGTAAAATATAAATAGAAACAAAATAATTTAAGGAGAATAGCATGATATATATTGTGACTCTTTGCTAATGCTATAGGATATTTAAAATAATTAGTAAATGAATTAATGATTTTCCTTAAAGTGTGATCATAATATGAAATATGAGTAAAAATTATAAACTTTTTTTTATTTTAAAGAGAATAAAACAAAAGAGGACAGATCAAAGCAGATCAGAACAGAAAAATGTAAGCAAAACAGCACTTCACAAGACAATTGGATATCAACAGTAGCTACCATCATGTCTCTTTCTTTGAAATAGTTGAGCTTAGCTTCACACACAATAATGTCAAACATAACAAAATAGAATAAAACCACTCAAGAGAATGAAAGTATTACAAGGCATTCTGAACCAAATAACAGAAGATGAGCAATGTCTACTATAATATCTTATTTTCCATAAAAATTTGTTTATACTATCATACCTATTAAAATCCAATAAGACTCAACATGATAGAACCAATGGTAATAGAAAAACAGAAGCATGGTAGAACTTCAGAGCAAGATGATATCAAACCAACAATGGCTGCCATATTGTCTTTTCTTCAAAGTAATTATTCATACCATCACACGATTAAGAGCTATTAGGGACAATAGCATATTTATTTCAGTATTGTATTCTGAATATTTAGCATAGTATGTGTTCGATCACTACAGCGATCTGTGATCAAATGATCACAGCGTGATTAATAAAGTTACAGATACTCTGCTTAATCAGGTAGTAAAAGAAACTGTCAATTACAAGGTTTTGTTTTTTGTTTTTTGTTTTTTTTAATTCTTAACCTAATCTGCACCACTCTTTCAGTTCTAACCCTAAGGCATATTGAAGGGGGTCAGGATATTTGTGGATTCCCACAGATGCCCAGAATGGTGCTGTCAATTACAATACTTTAGAGATGAGGTGGAGAATGTTTACTATTTGCTAGTGTAGGTCCTGGATTCCTGGAGGACAAATCAGTAAGTGCAGTTTCCAGAATCTACCGGTGAAAAACAAAAAATAGAAAAAGTTAGTAAACAGTAAAAATCAGTTGGTTTGTTATTTGCATGACTATTTTTAAAATTGCTACAGTAATCCACTAAAATGTGACATTCTATTAAATAATAAAATGAAATACCTCCTTCAATAGCACACATTCCTTTTCTGAAAGAATCCAAGTCATGTAGAGTGGGCATTTCTAGCCTTTCTGAATAACATGGAAATATTAAGTAATTGACATTGTATGGAAACAGGAAAATGATTTCTCTCAGAAAGTAACATAAGTTAGTTCACAACTAGGACAGTAAGTGAAAATTGGGAGGAGCAGAAGTGATTCACCTCATCTTTATAAATATATGTAAAATAACAAATTCAATAGTTCTTAGTAATTATCTGCCCAGTTACAGGCCCGATTTCCTTATCTTCTGTCAACATAATACTGCTGTGGCCTTCATTACCAGCAGGTGAAAATTCTTAACTCTCCTTCTGAATGACCTCCAATCCTAAGGACAGTTTGTCCTACACAAATCTTACTGCCTTTTTCACACACATTCCCTACTGTTCCCACACTATCAGCAACTTCCACTGAGTCTTCTGGAACTCAGTCCCTACGTCAGTTAAATCTCATATACTTTTCACAAATTTTTCTATTCTTCTACTTGTTTGTCTTACTGATTCCTTGCTCCCCTCAAAGGCCAGTGCTTCTCTTCCTAAATGGTGGTCTTACTGTTTTCGTATTTCTATTACTAAGAAAGTGAGACAAAGTTACGTGTCTTCAGTTCTCTCCAGTGTCTTTCCAGACTTCATTTCATCTTTTTTTCCTAAACAAGCACCTCCAAATTTTAAATCGAATGCCTTCATGTAGATTGCTCTCAAACGTATCTCTGTTCAATATTCAGATTTCTTAAAAAAATCTTATGCATTCTTAGCAACATTACTTCTGTCACAATTTTTATTTAACCTCCCTATCCATTCAAAGTGTGTCAGAGAAAACCAGAGTGGCCAATGTTTAAAGCAGTCAGGCAAATTTTTACCAGGAAACTATTGTATAGAAATGGGCTCAATTCTGAGTAGAAATGGCAATGCATTGAAGAAGAGAAGGTCCATAGCTGAGAAGGAAGAAAAATCAAGGCACAAAGATTATGGTTACACTGAAGTCATAGGATTCTAGCTGAGAGTATGCCAAAGTGATCATGTATCACCCAGCAGGTGGCAGAGGATAGGAATTTAGTCAGTAATCATGAAAGATCAGAGATTCTAACTAAAACTAGCTGATGAGGTTCTTTTGCTAATACTGACTATTCAAAGCAGGACACTGAAGTCCAAATGTTGAGAGCAACTTAAGAAAAGAGCTCCAATGGTATGAGTAAAGTTTTCCTTAGGAGTGATTCTTTTTTTTCAAAACCCTGACCTCTCAGCTCCTATCCCTCTTCTATATTTATACTTTCCTGAAAATAATATCCATGTTTGACATTGACAATCATATCAATAATTGCAAACTTTCCTTAGTGTCAAATCCAAATACCCCATTGTCTAACTAGGGCTTCCTTTTATTTCTGGTTTTCTCTGATATTCAACTGCCAGTAAATTTTCTGGACAGCCAGGACCTACATCACTTTATCCTAATATCTTATTGTTGCCTCTTTCTGTATCAACCAGAATTCGATAGTGAAAACCGTCCTGGTATTTTAAACAGATGAAATTTTATGCAAAGTATCGGTTACAAAGTGATGACAAAAGCAAGCAGTATATAATGAATCAATCCAATCAATACCAACAAGAGACCATTACCAGGAAGGAAGGACTAAACGTGACTGCCTTGTTAGAAATTAGGAGCCAGAAACTCCCGGTGGAAGCTGGCTTCATTATGGCTCCGTGTAGTGAGAGTGAATAATACACGTAAAGCTGCATATCAAAATGCCACATGAGGCTCAGGGGAAAAAAAGTCATGAGACTCAGGGGAAAAAACCATCTTTATCAGCTGAAAGAAGCCATAATACAGTTGATGCTGGAGTCCAATGTTAACTATCTTGTAAGATATGCTAAGATGGGCAGGGAGGGCACTGCGTACATGTGAGGGGAAATGTACACTGAACCACTATGTAGACATCTTTGATTACATAGTACCCATTTGCATCTTTTGACCCATATATAACCTTAATATCAACACAGCGTCCCTGCTTACCGTGAACAAACTAAGCATAACACAAATGAGTATGCTACCACTGTCTCCCAAATCAAGACACAAAATCCAATTCATAACTTCTTCAAGCAATATACAGTCCTCCCTATTAGGTGCAAATGCTTAACAATCAGATAGTCTATAATTGAAGCTATGAAAGTGAATATTCTCAACAACCTGCAAAACAAAAGTAATAGAAAAAAGTGAAAAAAAGAAATAACTGCACTGGGTCCAGTGGAATGTGCCTGTAATTCCAGATACTCAGAAGGCTAGATGGAAGAATTTCTAGTTCCAGGTTAGCATAGTAAACTTAGCAGATATGTCTGAAAATTAAAATATAAAAATACAAAGGAAGAGCGCTAAAGACCCAGTTCAGTGTGAAGGACCTGTTCAATCCTCAGCATCAAAAAAAAAAAAAAAAAAAAAGAGCGCGAAAGAGAGAGGGAGGAGAATGGGAAATAGAGGAAAAGGAAAGAAGCCAAGAAGGGAAAAAGGAGGGAGGAAGGAACAGGTGAATGCATGAAGGAAAAATGGAACAACCAACAATTCTGTATGTATATCAGACACAAATATTTGAAAGCCATAAGCAATATCACATAGAACAAAATATAATACATGTTTCACTATTAAGTAGTTTCTCACATCATTTTCCCTTCTGAAAAATTCTCTTCTTGAAATTAGAAAATCTATTTGTAGATCATAAATAATGGTTTGCAAGAAAACTGACATAATGATAGCTTGAAGGAGAAAAGCTGTGAAGTAGAAAGCAATTGTAACTTAAACCTCTGAAATACCCACAACAGTGTTCATCCCAGAAAACAATCTTTCCAGGGCTGCCGTTTAATGCACTGCTTAAACTTGACAATTTTTCTCATTATTGTTCAAAGAAGTTTTCAATATAGAAAATGGGAAAACCTAGAGAAATAATGCCACAATTAAAACATATTTTTAGAACTTACAGTGTTAGTACAATTTATAACAAGCAGAAACCACTGGAAAAACATGTTAAAAAAATCATGGTTTTTGTACTGGTGAGAGCAAAGGAAAATATATCAAGAGTGATAATTACTGCAAATAATTAGTCTACATTTAGGAAAACCAAGTAAAATCCTGCTGTCACTTAATTTTCATAGTTTGATTTTTCTAATTTACTACACTACCTCATTAATAAATTGTCACTGAATTTTTTGTTAACCCATGGGTAGATTTTATAAGGCAAGTGGAATTAAGCAAAGGTTCCCCCTGTAAAGTGGTCCTGGCTTAACATATTTTACTCCTAGGTAAAACTAGTTTTTCAAATCGTAGCAACATTTAGATCACTTGGATTGTAGTGACATACAAACAAAATGTTGCTATCTATATATAACAATAAAATAGTTCAACTTTATGAAATATTTCATTTTACTTCCATTAAAATATCACAACTTTCCAAATGCCAACATATAACTGATTGAAGTTAAAAAAATTAATACATTTCATTTTTTTCAACTTTTTTATTGATATATGTTTGCAGAACATAATGATTACAGTTCTTGTGGGGAGTTTGTACATATGCATAGCACATCTTAATTCCCTTGTCTTTAACCCCCACTCCCTCCATCTCTTGATTCTCTTCCTCCTCACAAAAAAATCTATTTCCTATTGTGTATCTTTTGGTTTGTTCTTTGTTTATGTTGTGCATTTCTGTGTGTATGATTTATCTCTCTTACTAGAATAGTCTCAAGGTGCATCCATTTCTATACAAATGACTCAAGTTTGTCCTTTAATATTACAGTCGTACTCCACTGAGTTTAAACACCTTACTGTCTTTATCTATTCATCTGTTAATGGACATATTGGCCACTTCCAAGGTACAGTGATCATGAATTTTACTGCTATGACCATAGATAAGCATGTATTACTATAACGTTTTTAACTTTTGGGAAGATATTCAGAAGAGGAATAGCTGGGTTGAATCGAATTTATATTTTTAATTTTTGAACAATCTGTATACTAAGTTCTGTAATGGTTCTACTGGTTTATACTCCCACCACCAAGGTAGGATTTCTTTTTCCCTGTAACCTCTCCAGTTAATATGTTTTTAGTATGAGTAGTGGTCTAAACTCCCAGCCAGTCTTCACCACAGTGATAGAAGTTTGCCTGTTTTTCATAGATTTGTTGGATTTTGCCGCTTTTATGCATCTGTAGAATTGTAAGGGAAATAAAGACAAAATTTGATAGCTGCCCCTAAATGAGTTCAGATTGTGCTAGGAAGGACTTTCATATAATCAGATGGTTGTAAAATTATGAAGTAAATAAGGACAGAAAGATATATGTACCTAATATGGAAAATAACTAGGGTTATGCAGCATTGTATGCATGGAAAGGTAGAGGTGTGAAAGGCCTCCTAAAGCAATCACATTTAACTAGACATTAATCTAGACCAGCAAGTAGAAAACACATTCACCAGCAAGGAAATTGGGAAGGTGATTTCCCGCAGAGGAAGCAAGACACACTAAAGAAAAAAGTTAGGATAATTAAACAAGAGTGCAACCTATGATGAATAAAACAGTTTGGCTTGGTCTACCATAAAATGTGAGCGGAGCTGTCTACAGAAGGCATATCTACAGATTATTGAAATCAACAAATTAAAAAAGTATTTTGCTCCATTTGAAGACATGCTATAGGGTGAATTGGTATTAATTGAATTCAGGAGAATGCATTGAGTTGTCCAAAAATTTAGGAAAGACTTTGGAAATGAAAGTAAGAAATAGTACCAAAACAGAAACATACAGACCAATAAGCAACAAGAGCCTTGATCTTCATGGTGTAATGGAGTTACAACAATACAGAAAAAAAAAAAAACAAGACAAATGCAGCTGGAATACTCAGGTGGATCCAAAAAAGCATCTGTTGTATTTGATAATAATTGTCTTTTATGTATAGATCCAGCATAGTTTTGTGATAAACATAGAAGTCAGTGGACTTGAAAGGAAAGTTCTGTGAAATTTTATTACAATTTTAGTACAAGTAGTATTTTCTGTGAAAATGTAAACAGTAAAAAAGGCATATGAGCAGCTTTTTATTTTTACTTAAGTATTTATTACAATGTGGAGAAATTCTGAGAATCCTGATGGTCTGTGAGAAGAAGCCCCCACAAGAAAGGATGCAAAATATATAGAAAGGAGAAGATTAAATCTATAGAAGACATAACCTAAGCAATGCAGAAAGGAACGTAACAGTTTTAAATAGCTTCTATGTATTCTCCAGCTTTGCTTAGGGGATCCTTTTCTACAGGAAGAAGTAAAATAGTTAATAATACTCCATTAGGCTTAGATTTTTTAACTCAGTATATTAATAAAACAGGGAAGTCTTTACTACTGACAGAACTAGAGCAACTTATCATCTCATCATATTTTGCTTTTCATATTTCATTTTTAAACTGACAAAGTGTATGTTTTCCATATACAACATAGTGTCCCACACATATATATGTGTGTGTATATATATATATATATATATATATATATATATATATATATAGCCTATTGACTAGACATAGCTAATTAACACAAACTTTTTTTTTTTTTTTTTTTTTTTGGCACTGTGAATCAAACTCAGGCTCTTGCTCTTGCCAGGCAGGCACTTGTGCTGCTAAGCTTTGTCCCTGCCCCCTAAACACACTTTTTAGTTATATTTTTGTGGTGAGACTATTTTATATATTTTCTCAGCATTTTTGAATAAGAATATGTATTGTATGGTCACCTTCTTTAACAATAGCTAAATTTGAACTTATTCCTCCTGTTGTAACCGAAATGTTGTACCCTGTAACCAACATGTCTGAATTCTGTAGCCCAGAGCAACTCACTCCACTTTTTACATCTATCACATCAACTTTTTATAGTGCACAAATGAATGGGTACATGCAGTAACTGTCTTTTTGTACCTGTTTTGTGTTAGTTCACATAGTGTCCTCTAGGTTCTACTTTGCTGTGCAAATGACAGCATTTCCCTCTTTAAATTTAAATTTTGCTTTGATAAAGGCTTTGAGGCCACTCTGCTATTTTTTTTTTTTACCTCTTTCTACCACTGGTAATAGCTCTGACACGTAGTAGATGATCCATGAGCACTCCTGAAGAAAGACAATTAAGGATATAATTAAAACACCAGAGTGAAAACATTGTTTCATCTGCAATAGTAATTTAGTGTGGCTGGTGACACGTTAAGTGGCAGACTGCAGACGTGGAACAACAATGATATATAATGCAGAAGGTTTGAAGACTAGGCAAGCTCAAGTTTCAGAGACTGCTTCCTGCATCCATTACATAAAAATCTATATCTCAATGCTCTTGAAAAATAACCCATTAATCTCAAATCATTCTTTTTCTAATTTTCCACATGGCAGAAAATGATTCTGCATTCAAACTTATTTCTTGAAGAGCTTTGGAAGAAATCCTATAAAGGACTTCAGCAAACAACAGAATTTAAAATCTTCTAAGCCATATTGCAAAGCCAAAAGATTTATAGCAGATAGACACCAAAATTTTCTAGGTGTATCAAGTGATTCCTGGGGAAGGTTTGTGGGCAAGGGGATGGATGGAAGTGATTTTATTAAGTGTAATTGAAAATAATCAGGCATGACTCACATACACTCCTTCTTCCTGTCATTTTTTATCTTTATATTTATTATTATTTTGCTTATATCTATCTCTAGATATCCTAAACTCCTAAGTATGCTTAAATGAATGTGAACTTTGGCCCATAAATTTATGAAGTTTTTAAAAACTATCCCAAACTTGAGAAAACTGAATTTTAAAAGTTCAATGCCAGTTAAAATAATTCATAAATTTCTGCACCAAATCTCAGTAATTAAGATCCTACATTATCTTTGAGTTTCTAGGTAACTCTAGGGCTATTTTCTGATGGAAGGGACAAGGATACCATTGCGAAGTACTGCCCTACATTTAGATTTATAAGTGTAAGCCCAGCAAAAAAGTGACTCATCATGGAAAACAGGTTTTCTTTTTCTATTCTTTCTTAGTTATATAGCCTAAGGCAAATAAATTATTTGCCTCTTATTATTGAGATCCAGAGCAATGACATTAAGTATAAAATAATAAATGTAGAGTTTCTAATAGAAGATAATTTTCTCTTATATCGTAAAGGAAAATGTTGACTGTTGAAATCATTTGTATATTTTAAAGCTAATTGATGTTTTTATGAAAAACATAAATTTGATTTTAAATTGAGCATTACTTTTACAAATTTTAAAATATTATCTCTGTCATTTCTGCAGAGTCATTATTAGGTCAAATAAGTTCTTGAAGCAATGATTTGCAAAGAATAAGATACCTTTATATTCTTATTTTGAATACTCCTGATTTTCCCAGTTGTATTGTCCTATGCATTGTCAAAATACAACTGCTAACTCAATAAGCCTTTACATATCTGATGTTATACTTCATTTCATCAAATTGAAGATCTTTAATTCAGGTTTCTGGCTAGTTAATTTTGCCTTAACTTATGGGGATAAAATATTAAGTTTTAGGATAATGAATGAACATGCTGGAGCTTCCTCAGAGGATACTTTGAAGCTTATATTTAATAGGAATTCCTTAGAGAATAAAATTTATTTTTGTGCTACTTTATACTCAAAACATTTTCCCCTTCTGATTTGTTTTTTAAGAAGAAGTATTTTAAAGGAGAGTAAAATAATCAGCATTATAATAATGCATTCTGGATATTAATTGCACACTAAATGCTAACATTATATCAGTTCCTCATATCTAGAATATTAATTGTAACTATGAAATATATGGTAGAAACAAATTGTTTTAATCACCTTTACTTTTCTATAGTAAACATAAATATAATAAAGCATTTCTAAAATTAAAGTTTGGAAAATATCAGTGAATAAACAACTAATTCTTAGTTTCTTCGTGTAAGATAACTAAAACATAAAAATAGTATAAATTTGTAAGTGAAATTTATAAATTTATTTATTATTTATTCTGAGACAGGGTCTCACTGTGCAGTTCAGATTGGCCTGGAGTTCACTATATAGGCCAGGCTGGCCTAGAACTTGCTGCTACCTTCCTGTCCCAGCCTCCCAAGTGCTGAGACTACAGTCCTGCTCCACCATACCTAGCTGTAAGTAAAACATGAAAAGAAAGAATCAGACAATCATTCACAATACATTTCAATATACTAAAAGTGCATTAATGTCTAGATGCACATACTATGCTTTTATAAAATCTGTTATAACTCTAGGAATCTAATTACTGTTCAGTCAGCAATGCTACTGGGAAGTCAGGTCCTGAGGCAGGAAAGAGCTAGCACCTCACTTCTGTGGTCCTGGGTTCTTTGAGAGCCTGACAAAAGAATTCAGTGCAGAGGTATTGATAGAATTTATTGTACAGAAGATAAAGAGAGTTACGGCTACAAGTCAGAAAGAGGGCAGTGCTCCGGGTGGGAATTTGCATACGTTTTTATGTGCCCAGATGTTACTATGGGATTCAGGAAACTATGGTGTTTATGATGCTTATTGACGTTTCTCTGACAGGTCACTGTGGAATGCTGATATCTCAGAAATGTCTTCCTTGTCCCTTTTGGGTGGTCAGTAGTCTTTCTTTAGCAATGAACGCTGTTTTTGAAATCCTTCATCATTGAGGCCTATAGTATCTATGGAGTAATGTTGAAAATATGTTAATCATTTTATTATGCATTATATTGATAATTTTTTGTATAAATTTGTATACAGTGTATAAATATAAACCCAAATACTTACACATCGCTCAATTGTTTCACAAATTTTTGACCTATCCATATATTATTTAATATTTTTATTAATAGTATGTGGAAGGTTTTTCAACTTTTGTCATTAACAATGTTGTACTTGTTCAATTTAATTTAATCTGTAAAAGTTATTGACACCAACTAATATCTGCAGGTCATGGCAGATGGCAGGAGATTCATTGATCATGTATAGTGTTCATAAATTAATAATACTTGGACAATAATTGACAGGTTTAATTGAATAATTATGAAATATTTGTATGGGCATATAAAACAAATTTATTATTAAACGCTTGTTGGAAAAATTGCCAGATACATAAATTGGTATTAAATGAAAAAAAGATGATTATATGTACCTCATGCAATTTTACATTTTTATAGTTTTAAAATTATCAAGCTTTCTTCTGTCACTATACCTAATTTCAGTAAAAATGTTGCCATTTTTAGTATTTTAAAAAATAAGAATAGATAAACATTAAAGTAAAATACAAAGTTATTGAAACATTAATAGCAACAATATGAATATTTTACATTTATAAAAGAAAAGAAAGCCTAACTCAAAGTTCAGTACACTTACAATTTGACCTGAGTTTGTGAATCTAGAAGGCCTTGACTATTCAACAAATCAATTCTTTCTAGGTAATCCAACACTTCTTAGAATGGCAGTAGCATTTTATAGAGAACTCAGCAGCATTATACTTCACAAAAGGGTATCTACTGAATTATTTTTAAAATAGGTGTTAATCAAATTAAATATTATTAGTCAATTAAATGTCTTAAAAAATTAAGGACAAATATAAAATACTAATTTTTAGACTTACCTATGCTTTTTTTTCTCTCTCTCTTAGGCCTATCACAACCAAAATTCTTTAAGGATACTGAAGGTCCATAAATTAGGTTAGTTAATAAAATCAAAGAATGTTTTTTGGCAAAACATTCTAGATTACTCATTTAAGAACAAAGAAAAACAAACAGAGCCCAGTCTAGGAACCAGCACCATGTGTGGGCTGCCGGTGAACTGAAACAGCCAGACCTCAGCCACTTCTGGCATGAAGGCTGGCAAGCATGAAGTACCAATCCCCCACTCTCCTTCCCTTTAGGTGGCCAGCTTATCCATAAAAACACAGGCTGTGATGACAGCTATGAAGGTGAAATGCAACTGGATCCTGTGGTGCTTTGTTTTTTCATTAACATTGCAGGTCTTGGGCCAGTGGTCGAGAATAGCGGTATGCAGTGTGACATCTGGGGGGATCTCCTTCTGAAAGTCGCACCCATTGTTGATTACATATGGTCTTGTTTTGGAAAGTCCTATATCATTTGCATTGTTTTTTTTTTGAGTTGGGTTTTATTGTCTTTTGTTTCGTTTGATTATGTCAAATCCGATGGCAGAAACAGCTATTTCAAAGATAGTTATATATATTATGGTAGCAATTTTGGATTCACTACTGGCTTGTTTTGAAGTCCTTTATTGCATTCATTGTTTTGTTTTTATTGTTTCTGTTCTGCTCTGTTCTGTTTGATTTTTACTATGTCTGAAGTTATTTGCAGCTATTTTGAAGACAGCAAAAGTCATTATGGCAATTATTATTGATTTCATAATGTCTTGAAGTCCTGTGTCTCTTACACTGGTTTGTTTTGATTGGCTTTCTTCTGTTTTATCTACTTTAAAATAAAAAAAACATATATATATATATATATATATATATATATATATATATATATAAAATATCCTGGGCTCATGCCTTTTTTCTCTAAAATGGACCATTGTTGTATTCAGGGTTTGCAAGGGAATAGATCTAGCACAGGACACATAATTGATAGAATTATTTTGTAATATTAACCCAAAAAATCAAATGCAGAAGAGTGCAAGAGACCTATTCACATGCTAAAAACCCAAAGAATCCAGCCTAGGTCCTGAATCCCAGGCTCCTCAGGCATCCAGATGGAGGCCTAGAGTCAACAGCAGTATCTTATGCAAGTCAGTATCAAGGATCTGCGCTGAACAGGTCCAAAAGCCAGTGACAGAAGCTAGAAAGTCTGCAGTAGTGAAGGATCTGAGCCAGCACTGAGTGATTTACACTGGAGCCAGGAAGCAACACTCGAGGCAAAGAACAGCGCTCCTTCAAAGAAAAGAGGCAAGATACCAGGGACCTGGCCAAGATCTCCAACTGTTTGAATGAGGGACTACAGCAAAAGGATGAAATAAGACACAGAGACAAATTGGGTAGTGGATGACTGTGGGCTGGGAGGTCAGTGCAGAGTCCAAGATACTACAAACCAATCACTATTTATTGGGTGTATGCAATGTAGGAAGGCTAGGAGAAGATTCAAGGTGAGCAGAATATTCAAAGATCTGTGACTTAGCAGACAGTGAATAATCCGGAGATGACTCAAGATGGTGGAGATGATCCTATGCTAAGAAAGATGTTGCCCTGGAGTGTTCTTTTTAATCTTGGTATCTTTAGTTTAGTCCTAGTGGATGGGAGAGGATGGCCCATACCAAAATAGTTAATGGGCCATCAAAAGGGTGATACCATTACCCCAAACCTCCATTTATCCCTTAGAAAAGTGTGCAGAATAAGCCATTGTGAATTTGTGGCTGTCATGGTTTATGTCAGTGGCTCCCAAGCCTCATGCAATTATGGACTTGACAAAATCTAACATTTGTAATTTGTTCATTGTCTAGCGCTTGGATTGGTGCTGTGAGTGATATACCCACCTAGGGGTGGAGCCAGAATATGATATAGCGGTGGAAGAAGGTGTCTTTCTCTTGCCCATTCAACCTTGCTGTTTGCAGCAAGCCATGAATGGTAGCCCACCATGCCACCCTGCTGCTTGGAGCCATGAGTATGGACTGAAACCTCCAAGAACTGTAAGAAATAAATCTTTCCTACTTTAACTTTGGACATCAGGTATCTTGTCTCAGCAACAAGTAAAAAGTATCTAAGACAATGGCCCCAACAAGAAGCCATCCTATGTGATTGCCAGGATGTAAACACCTCTGATGATCAGAACAGACAAGTCTGTATCAGGAAAACTAGTGGCAAGTTTCCATAGGATAATCAGCAGTATGTAATCTTCCTCTTTTGTTCTCTTTTCATGCTGTTGGTATCAATACTCAGAACCGTGTTGAATCATTTCAGCTGGCCATTTCCACTCAAATTGGCCATTAATTAGACATCCTCTCATCTGCAAAGTGAGCCATTGGCTTCAAACTGTGAATGGACAATGAATTTTCTCTTGCAAACCAAACCCCATACTTTTTATGGATTCAAATTCTAGGATTCCCCTTAATCAGTCACACAAAAAAAACCTTATAAATATTCCCATCTCCAGATTGCATAGCATCTATCTTGAGGGCATCATTCTATTTTCTTTGAGTGTATAATTTAAACTCTGCATGATAAATCCCTGTATGCCTCTTTAAAAGGAAAAAGAAATCCTACTATCTTAGTAGATAAGATCTATAGTGCTGTAAGCCCCATACTATTTTAACTCAGAGGCCTATTCTGCTGGTACTATTTAAATTTTGTCAGGACAAAAAGTTCTGTTTAACTATCTTGAAGTGCACAAAGTTGTAGTTCTTTATATGAGCCCTATATTTTCTTGAAATTTTAAATTGGAAGCTTAGAATTCTGTCAATGGTAAAACTGATAACAGAGTGGCTCACCTTTCTAGTTCTTTGTAGGTAAGTGTCTAATTTCTCTTTCAGGTTCAAAATTTGGCTCAAGTATCAGGACCTAACCTAGATTCCTGATCTCCCAAAGGAGTGTACAGCAGAAGTTTAAATAAAATGAGACAATTATTATGATTTGAGGGCTCCAGAAGGGTCAAAACCCTTTAATTGAGCTCATGACTCCAAGAGCTAAGACAAAGACTTCTCTGGACCAGCTCACTTTTATTAGGTCCAACAACAAAGGGCAGGGAAACCGAGGAAAGTGTGGGAAATGAGCAGGACCTTGGGAGTCATTGCAAAGACTTTTCCAAGTAGTAAATTACGCCAATTTAGGAGAACTGTTCTATCTCCAAGATGACATTTATGGTAGGAATGAGACTGCAGGAGTGAAATTCCTTCAGCTGCAGTCTTTATTTACTTAATTAGTGTTGGAGCCAAGGTGTCTTCAGCTGTGGCCTTATCTTGGCGCATGAGTCTCTGGCCTCACAGGCCACTACAGGCCTCAGCCAGGACCAGTGATTCATAGAGGTTCACTTACTATGAATCAGCTCCTGTCACCAGGCAAGGGGCCGAGGCCTAGGACAGACTCACAGATAAACATAAAAAGCCAATTAGTTAATTTTAAATACTGCTCACAGCTGCTGGGTAGTGGTGTCCAACACTCAAGAATATATTTTTCTTTTATATTTTATTTTTAAGCAATTATTCATTATAGTAAATGTTCATACATTTATTGCATTAAATTAAATTTATATTATATTTTATAGGTATGAATAGTATCTATATATACAGTAAACATGGCTTTATTATTTTTTTTTAAATTGGCTTCTTTTTCTTTTTTCTTTTTGGACTTGGAAATGCTGGTTGAACCTTTATAATAAGCTAAATCCTTAGCCCTTTTCTTTCTTTTAGTTTGACATAGGATTTTGTTACTAATTTTTTTCAGTCTGGGCTTGAGATTGTAACACTACATCCTTTGCCTCCCCAAGTGGTGGAGTAAAGTCAGACCAGATTGGCTTTATGTTTTTTAAATTTACCTAATTTTCAAATGATCTCTTGAGCTCAGAAGACCTGGGGAAAATGCTACCTTGATTGTTGCTGATAGGTTTACCAGGTCTGGAAGTTTTCAGGTACTTTGCTGTCAAGTGTTGATATAAGCATCTTGGGCAACACTTACCATCACTAACTGCTGTAATCTAGGTCCTATGTAAGCACTATATGCTGATTCCATTTGGGTGTTTTTTCCTTCTTCGAAGCACCTGTGCTATGTTCACCTTTTCATTTCCGCTACAGTCAAGGTAAACTCTTCTTCATCGGTTAGTTTCTCTTCCTTCTCATATTTCTTTACAGAGCTGTCTCTCACTTCCTCATCACTATTTGTAAAATTCCCCCAATGAATTTCGACTACTGCTCATCATAGCTGAGAAGTTGATGCTTTGTTGGCAAATATCCTTTCTTTCCAATTTCGAAGCCATCCAAAAGAAAAAGAGGAGGGAAAATGCTAACTTCTGTAATAAGATGAGAAAGTCAAAACTTCTGGGAGAAGAAAAAGGGCCTCTAAAATTATTAGAAGTAGGTCACAAAAAGGACACATTACCAACAAAATGTGCAGAGAAAATAAGGCTTTTAGCAGTGTCCAATTTATGTGATTTTCCCTCTCCAGTCCTAGAGTCTGCCCTCAACTTACACATTTACCGTGTTATATAGTAAGAGAAAGAGTAATAAAAAGATAAATCAAAGACTCAATATATTGAAGAGCCATAGTTTCCTCTAATTTAAAAATCAAGTTCCCTTTCTTGTAAATGCTCAAACACGCAACCTACGTAAGTCTCTAGTCATTTCCATCATGTTGTTTAGAAGGAGACCTCACATACATATGCTATGCTATATACTTACAGTTTAGTGGCTGCTCTATTCTTGGGTCTGCACTGGCGACTAGGTAGTTGTACTATATGGATTTTTGGAAAGGTTTACTGTACCAGTCGCTAACATCTGTGCTATTAATCATTTTCCTCATTTATAAAATCTCAAAATAACAGTTGAATCTGGTCCTATTGTCCAGCCTTAGAGCTTCTCGGGATCCATTTGTTTCTTTCCCTGAACACACAGAATCTTGTTGATGCAGTGCAGACTTTGGCCAGGCTGTAAAGAGAGAGAAGAGCTTCCTAAGGAGCTTATCTTCCAGCTAACTTCCAGAGATGTCTCGTAATGTGCGAACTGATTATATGTAGTGATATTTTTCTAGAGCAGTGTTTCTACATGGACTGAATAGTAAAAGCACTTGATAATTAAAAATAAGATACAGATACCCTTGTCACAGTCCCAGAGATTTAATTTAATCAGTCTTTAATGGGACCTCAGTATTGTTCCTTCTTTTGCTGCGATATAGGTTTCCCTACAAGACATGCAATTTCTTTCTTATTGTGAGTCAGCACTGATTGCATAAACCTTAATGGTACTAGGATAAAATCTGTAATTTAATATACCAGAAGTGAGTTTTCATGTGAATGGAAGCTGCTAGAATATAAAACTCATGTATCTTTTTCCAAGGTACAAATTGTAACATTAATATTTTGATGTTAAAAATAAATAGCAAAACTACCCATTGTAATATAAAACAGGTCAATTTTTTTTGCAACATAGTATAGAAGTTTTTTATTCTCCAAAGGTAAAAGCCTTATAGTATCTCTCATAATTTCAGGAAACATAATTAACTGGACAAATGAAAATTCAATAAGGTAATAAGCTGCAAACATATTTTGAGCTGTCTTATCTATCTATGAGTATATCTGGTAGCATTCATTATGTACATATACATATTCTAGTACCTGAGAATTCCAGCTCTAGCACCAAACAAATCTGGCATGGAATCTAACTCTGCCATTCAATAGTCTTTTGTTCAGAATAGCTATTTAAATTAATTTGCTTCAGTTTTCTTATATCTTGGAAAAAATACCTTACATTTTCTGTGACAACATTAATTACTTTTAGCACATGTTGTTTGCCAGGAGTTGAGGAAAAAGCCAGCTTGCAAAACAATGAATGGAATCACAGTATGGTGGTTACTTTGTACACTTTAGAGCCATTTGGCTTCTAGCCAAACCCAAACTCTGTCTCTTGATACTTGTGTGGAGGCTGTCAATTAAATTAGCCTCTCTGTATCTCAATATGATCATCATATAATATATAGTAACAATACATTATGCTTTAGCTGTTGAAAAAATGTATGATGGATTAATGGATTCAAAGAGAATTCTGAGAGTACTGTAAGTGTTCACTGCTATTATGATTATTAACTTATTACTACGCATGAAATTATATAACTAGTACAAATTCATTAGCATTTATTATGTTTATTACTGAAATGAATAGAATTCAGTAGACAAGGGAAATCAAATCAACATTTTACCATATTGAAGGAAAAGAAATTTCTCTTTCTTCTGTACTCAGAATGTACAGCTGTATTTACACAGCCTTGATCATGAAGGGTTAAGCAAGGACAGTTCACTAAAGATAGAAGATCCAAAGTAAATGTTTAGACTCTCAATATTGCTAACCTATATTAAGCCTATGAATTAAGAGGCCTTTTAAGTCTACCCTCTGGCAAGAACTTTCATTCATGTTTACCAATAGATTTCTTACTTGCAAAGGGATGTAGATTGGATTTTGTGTTCTGATGCTATCAAAGACCCCTAAGAATTACAGAACCTGTCATGTAGTATCCTGTGAAGACTAAAGGTGATAGTTTATTTAGCACACAACATAGATTTTGGTCCTCAGTACTAAGTACATTTCAACTATTAGTACATGGTAGCATATCTGTTGTTTAATGTTAACAGGAACTGTGATGAATACCCAAAAAGTCAGTCAGTGTATTAAATTATGAGAACTGCTTTTCTTTTCATTGTGAAGTTTTCCTACTTTTGCTTTACCCTTATATTTTTATTTTTTTAAAAGAAAAGTAGTTGGACATGAATACAAGTGTGGCAAGATACACATTTTCAAGTAATTGAAATCAACTTCACATTTTCTAAAAACGTCTAATTCTTGTTTTCTTACACGAATAGTTGGTTTTATGCACTAGCTACAAAAATATGATAAATTTAATTTGTTTTACAACTACTTTCCAAGTCACATGTACTTTATACATTGACTTAGATTCTTTTAAAAACTTAGCAGAGCATTTTTACATAATAATGCTAAGAATAACATCTGTACTTCTAGGACTTTTACACTAGAGTTTTTTTTTTTAATTTTTTCTTTGCATCTTTCAAAAAGCTATGCAATAAACAGGATATTGTTCTATTCTCACTCCCAGCACATATTTGAATAATCATATAATGTAATTCTGTTGCTTTCTGAATAAAGGTACTTCGGTTTCACCAAAAGAAATCAACTTAAGCCAGCTCAATGAAAATAAAAAAAGAATTATTGAAAGAGTCATGGTAATTCATAGATCAAATGGGAAAATAAAAGCAGTCAGCTCTTGCAAAGTAAGCAGGGACATGTGCAGATCGAAGAGAATCAAACCATGATATACAGTTGGTATGTCAATGGTCTTCCTGCTTTTTATTCTTTTATCGGTGATTAAAGTTCAGATTTCTGGGGAAAGGAGTATTATCAAAAGATATTTTGGGACTTATAATATAAATACAATAAATGTAGAATCAACTAAAATCAGGACATATAAGAAACACAGGCAAATAAAAACGGATACCTAGATTTTCCCTAGACTAATTCCCAAGTGTTTATTCCTCATGACTAGATATTATAGATGTATTAACCCTCAACTTGTTTTATTCATCTATTTGTAACCTATGTATGGCCAATCTGCATACTTGTGCTTACCATGCCTACAGTCCACACCTTCCTAACACAGATGGCTTCTGCAGGGTTATTCTTTCACGTAGCCAAGCCACGTGACCTCTTGAAGTTCTTTTTAATGAAGTTCAATTTGAATTTCTTGCCCTAAAAGATCATTTTCCCACCCTTCTTTAAATGTGTTTTCCTTGAGAGTAGGATTCATGTTGACAAAAGGGAAAGTCACGCAGCAAATAAATATTGAGTTAGATAAATATTGGCTTGATGATTAAAAATATTACCTAGCTAATTCTAGAATTTCCTTTTTTACATGCTTTCTCTATAACTTTCTCCTCTGATTTCACACTCCTGTCATTTCGATTCTATTTCTGTCGTTACATCTCATTAGTTAATAATAACCTATTAGTCTTCTTGTCATAAATCCTCCTAAGCCCAGCCTTCATCAAATATGTCACTGTTCTGCTTTGAATTTTGTCATCTTTCTTTTGTTTTCTGAATGAGAAATCAATGTTAATAACACCCATATCCAGAGGCCCCAGATTTAGTCACATATTCCCAGGCTTTTCTTTTTGCAGTTATGATTTATTCATTTTTAAGTCAAAATCTAAGCCCCAAAGTAATATACAGGGAAGAAAAATGAGTAACTTCCAGGCTATTTTACCAATTTTCTACAAGCAAGAAAATGAGAAAATGAAAATGTGAGAGCCTCGGGACCTGAGATCATCATGTTAAACAAAATAAGTAAGACCCCAACAAATATCACAGTACTCTTTAATATATTGAATTTTAAAACAGTGATATGAAAATAGAAGATGGATCATTATTAGACAAGATTCAGGAAATAAAAATCAGAGAAAGGTAGGGTAACAGGGGATTGGATACATAATGAAGCCCAATATTTTGTAAAATTAATAGGCTCTCATTATAAAACCCAAACACAGAGGTGCACAGATAAACAATGGGATCATAAAAACCCTAAGATATGTCAGGAATGTATTTATCTATGCCTACTAAGGAGTGATAGCTAATAGATGTTAGGGGAGAAGAGGCGATTTCTAGGAAGAAGTGATCACTAAAGCTTTCTAAACTCTTAGGACTTTGTCAGACTTTGGAAACAAGATATTGAAAGTAGGGTCATGACCAGGATGTAGGGTATATCAAGAAATGACACTTTTGTACAGAGGACATCATTTGGTAGGTTTTGAAGCTTAAAATTAAAGGGTGTGATTATTCCAAGGGGAAGTTGTTGGGTACTAAACGAGAATTCATATAATGTAAATATATATATATATATATATATATATATATATATATATTAAATATATAAACATATATTTATATATATATAATAAGTAAATATGTAAGTAATATAAGTAAATATTTATAAGCAGATATATATATATATTTACTTAGAACTTCTTTTTCATGATACTATAAGTAATACAAAATTTATCAGAAAAGATTTCCTGTTATAGTACCTATTAGAAAATTATGGAGGTAAGGCATGGAACAAATCCACCAGTATATGAGCTATTGCTTTAAAACTTTGGAGATGGAGAAGGCAGTACCGATCAAACTGGCAGGGGGCATGACTTGAAACAGGCACCAAGCCAAGATATTTTCATTCATATTAATATTTGAGACAGACCATTTTTAAGGATAATAAATAATACTTCAGAGAATAATAGAAATTTAACTTCAGTTTTCTAGATTAAATAATACCTCATGTATTTCATAAATAATGAAACGCTTGACCAATTTAAGTCTCTGACCTATTTACTTTATTCTTACTTTATTCTAACTTCATGGCCCAAGGCCAGTTCCTATTACTTCTCTTCTGAAGAGCCATTCTTGACCCTGTGGTGCTTTCTTTATAACAAATCAGCTACTCCCTTCACTGTTTTCCCATGATGCTTTATTTGCCAATGGTGAAAATAGCACTTTGCATTTTAGTCAGCTCATTTCTTTGCAACTTTTGCCCATTGCTTTTCTGAACTTTTAGAATTCAAACATATTTCTTGTTCCTTAATGAAAACCACTTGATGACCATATAGAAGATGTGACTGTTGAGGAACTATAAATCTTTATGGGCTGGAGGAGGGAGTTAGAGTCACACATGGGACACCTAGGAGAAACACGTTGTCATAGGTTGGAGATCTTTACTGAATTACTAAGAGACCAAAGGGAATTGGAAATTTCAGTTAATTTAATGCTGCATTTTATCTACAGTCTTAAAACTTGTTGTTTGTTTTCTAATATATTCTGAATCAATAAGAAGTGAAATTTTGACTATTAGTATTACAACATCTTTTAGTTTACATTATGATCATGAAAGTATATTTTGACATGATGTTTTTATCTATACTAAATATTTTCTTCAATAAGCATAAAAAAGAAAAGAAAAAGTTTTATATTTGATTCTCCAGAGTCTACAATGATGTTTTATATGGCTAAACTAAACTATGCATATTTTTTATAATATTTGCATAACTCTGCATGGTATTTGATTTTTCTTCAAATTGAAATTGAATTCCCCAAATTATAGATCTAGTTTTACTAGATTTTCAAATATCTGTGTGCATTCTTTAATTCTACCATTACTCTCCAAATATTTTACTTTTTAAATGTTTCTCAATTTAGAAGTTAAACAGAAAGTCCACCAAAATAAAAAATAGCCATTTTGGTGTCTGATCAAGAGAGCATTGTTCATTATTTTGAAATAAATATATTGCATTCATTTTTCCACATAGAGGCAGATTAGTTTTCTCAAATTTGAATGATAAATAGTGCATGAAATAGCTGTACAATTTAGCCACTATATTTATAGAGCTATTCTGGCAGTTAATACTGCCTTATATTTAATCAAGCCATGTAAATAACAGTACAAAGAAGTTTCTTAGCAGTTAACCAACATCCGTTCCTCCAAATTTACATTAATAACTCATTGCTCAGAAGACCCTGATCTGTCTAAGTTTTAGTACCTAATAACTGGTTTTTCATGTCAATCCAAGTCTTTCTTTAATTGTTTCTCCCTTTCTCTTTAATGCTCTTGAATTATCACTGCAAAACATAAATTTAATACATTTTTTCTTTTTATATCTCTCACATGTTGTGATAGGGGTTGCAAGGAGAACAAGACAATATGCAACACAAAATTCATAGTATTATTTTTTATGGTCACCCAGAGTCTAATACAAAGAAATTGCAGCAAATCCATTCATAAACTAAAGATGTAGAAAATCCAGCTGAAGGCCTGGATACCATGCCAATAACCTGCATGAGTTCAGCTGAAAACCTTAAGCCTGTGATAGTGCCTCCCATGAGTCCCACTGGAGGCCTGGAGCCCACAACATTGACTCATGGAATTCTATTTCATGGATTTGCACTGGGAAGGCCCAAAGGTCAGTGGTGGAAGCTAGAAAGTCTATGCCAGCGGGGTGAAGGATCTGTACCAGTTGGTTGAAAGTTCTACAATGGAGCCAACAAGTAATGCTCAAAATAAGAACCAGAGCTCCCCTGAAAAGTCTCACAGCCACCCTCAGCAACAATGTGGTCCTGAGCATCTTCAACAATGAGAACTGCCGAGTTCATATCAGAAAGCCAGTGTGACAAGCTTCTCCTGGATATTGAGCAGCTCCTCAATTTCCCCTACAGAACCAGGAAGTTATGTTCAATGTAAAGATCAGAGCTCCCCCAAGGTGAAGCACGGCCATTCTTAGCAACAAGAAGATCCAGAGCCCCTCTGACGGTAAGAACAGCCAAGTTCATTTCAGGAAAGAAGGTCGACAGCTTCTCCATGTGAACCAACGGCTCCAAAGAACAACAGTGCTTAGGAGAACCCATAACACTATCTTCCCCTCTGCTTTTGCTTTTCATGCTGGCCACAGTCCTCAGGTGGTCCATCTACACTCAGTACCACACTGATTCAATTCAGCTGGTGTTAAGTTGACCACCAGTTTTTAATCCACAACCCATGTTAAGTATAAAGTCACTGACCCTGACTTTCAGTAGCTTATGCTGTTTTATTATGTTTTAGTTAACAATTAGCAAGGCTCTGTGTGTAAGAACAAGTGTTTAGTTCCTTTCATAGCTTCCTACAGGGACATTCTCTGACCTAGCTACACTAACCTTTGTGTCTTTTTTACCTATGATGACCCTTCACTCAGGTAATGAATTTTTTTGCCTGTGTTGTTGCCTGTCATCACTTATATTTGTGTGTGAATAGTTTGTTTTCTTAGACTGTAAACTTCAATGTCTTCTTTGCTTGCCAGTTTATATTCTTTGTGTTAAGTCTTACCATCAATGTACAAGACACAGTTAGAAATATGTTTTTTTGAGAACAGTCAGAAATGAATGAATCCTTTGAGGGTTCACATGCTGATTTTACTAGTTTCTAGAGAAGGTTCTTTTGATTTAATCACAGAAATACTGTGATATCCCATTTGTCTTTTGCCACCTCCGGTTCCAAACTTCCTCCCTAAATTTTTCTAGACAGCTTCTCTGTGAGTAAGCCCTGTTGGCCATCAGCTAGTGGAAACGATTGCAGCATCATGGTATCCTATGCAATGTCCTGCTAGGTATATGACAATATTCTTTAATTGCAATGAATATTTCAACTAGGCAATCAGGGATTATCAGGAATCTTATAAGTGAATATGGAATGAAGGTGGGATAATAAAGCACATTTTAAGGTCAGTACCTTAATATATACTTATCTTCATAATCATTTCATCATATTGTCCTCAGCTTGACAAACTATAGAATCACCTCAGTGAATGCTCAGGGTATGATAATCACTGTTCCTGTGTTGGAGGAGCTCTGATCTTTATATTAGAAGGAAGACTTGCTGTCTCCCATTTTTACAAAGTGTTTTTCAATATCTAAAATAAATTGTCACTAAGTGTTACTAATTCACTTTGAGCTGGTTTGAGGGTTAAGCTAATTTTATTTACATTAACATATTGCTTGAGACTTAAAAGTATTCCAAAAATTTTAATGGAAATGATTAGGGTGAGTAAAATTGATCTTAATCTCATCTTATAAAAACAGATGAATAAAGATTTTCAGTTATCTTTTAGGAAATGGTGTATTCAATTGAAATTCTAAAAATTTAAACAATTCTATGTCAGGCACTACATATAATGGTAAATGAAAACAAACCTGGATCTCACAGTGTAATGTAATAGACAGGAATGGTTAAAGAAGTACACAACTAAAAATAAAATTGCTATTGTAGTGATTTTCTTTAAAGGAAGGTAAACACTCTCTGAGAGCTCCGTAGGACATTCCTGTTAAATATTTTGTGGATTTTTCTGTGTTGTGAGAAATGATACTATAAAGTAACCTCAATTGCATTAAACTGTATATATAAAAGACAGTTATAATAACCATATTTCTGACTGTAAATTGAACTTCTTTTAATTTTGAGGACAGCTTCTAGATTCATATATTCATTGAACTGCTATGGCATTTAAGTCTGTACTAAATTAACCTGTCCATACTATGACTATATCACATTTGCCAAAAATGTAGTCTCAGTTTTGTGGAAAAAGCAAAGCAAAATTTTGTGGAAATCAGAGATTTCACTGTTTATCTAAAATACTGATATACCATCATTCTTTTTTAAATTTATAAATGATGTCTTGAAAGGGACATTGATTTTTTTCCTTTTTAACTCCTAAAAGAATAAAATGTGACAGGAGTTAGATGAAAGTAATATAAAAGCATAGTCCTTAGTTATTCTGTCATTAATTATGGTAATGGTTTTGAGGTTATAAAAACAGTAGTATCAAGTGGGTGGACTAAATAACATAAATTTATCTTCTCACAGTCCTAGAGACTGGAAGTCCCCATCAAGGTACTTGCACAGTAGGTTTCTGATCAGGGCTGCCTTTTGTCCAGGTGACGGTTGTCTCCTGCTGTAGCCTTGCATGATGTAGCCTCTGTGTAATTTCAGACAGAGAGGAGAGAATAGGAAGAGGAGGTAGACAGGGAGGTCTGGTACCTATTACTCTTTCAAAAAGACACAAGATCTGTAGGATTAGGGTCCTGTCCTTATATTCCACTTTGCTTTACTTATTTAATGGAAGGCCCTATCTCCAAATAGAGTCATATTGGTCACATTGAGGGTAAGAGATTCAATACGTGAATGTCAGGGCAATACAATTTTGCCCATAACATGCATCTTGTATTATTTTTAAAAATAGGGTTAGGGTGAAGAGGGGAAGGGGAAATAGGAAGAAGATATGCTGTGTAGAAGAGCCTGAGATGACTAATCAGTATAAACACTGTGTGCCAGAACATGAGCTAAGACAAACACTATCAACAGTAGGAAAAGAGAAAAGGGAAACAGAGGGGAAGTGGGAGGGGAGGAGAGGAGATTATAAAACAGAAGCTGCAATATGTAAATGTAACCACTCCCCAAGGTGACTGTAAACAGCATAAATTGCGAACATGCACTAATAAAATTTAAAAAAAAACTATTAAAAAGTAAAGCACATTTACACATTAATAATATTTGAGAAATACTGTACTGCTATTGGTACTATTCTGGACAAATTCTAACATTCAAGTTATTATGTATTCTTAAACTTTATGTAAGGTTAATAGAAACACATTCTGTTTTAATTTTAGTTAGCAACTTTAAAACAACAAGTTAGTCTACATAAAAATAGGTAACATTAAAGACTCCACAACATATATAAAACTGTATGATGAGATTATCAAAATTTGAGAAAATAGCTTTAAAATATTTTGTGCTCAACTCTATATCTGTTACCTAGAAGAAACTAAAAGAAAAGAGAAAACTTAGAGTAGATACTATTGAGTACTGAGAGATAATGACCTAAAAGAATCATGAGGACAGGCTTTGGCTGGGTCGCTTTGTTGTGTTTTTGTGTTTTGCTTTTAGTTTTGGCTGCTGTATCATTAGTGCCTAGAAAAATGGATGACTAAACCGTGGATCACTCAGTCAAATTAACTGCAGTTTCTTCAGTAATGTTCAGTTCATTTCAAACCTAACCATAATGCTTTGAAGTAGTCCAGGGAAATGGTTTTGAATACACTTTCACTTAGTAAGCAGTAGTATTCATATTGTCAGGTTTTACTTGTTCTAAGATTGCTAACTTGTTTCCTCAATGTTTTAAAACATCTTCTGTTGACCCAAGATCCAAGGCATGTTACTTCTAAGTTAAAGAATTAATGGACCATACATTTAACTTTAATGTAAGCACTGAAACCTTGGAAAACAGAAATAAATTATTTTTTATAAACATTTAAAAGTTTTCAAGCTACCTGTAAAGTGGGAATTTGACAATTGTATTATTTATATGGCTTTATAAGAAGACTTTACTGAATTAATCTGGACACACAATCAAGAGTCAACATTATTCTTTTTCAAAATTATAGTTTTATTTTAATAAATTATACTTATAAATAACAAATATTGGTCATCATGAAATATCTAAGGGAATCTTTTGACATTCAAAACCATCTTTTGTTTCTTCTCTGTGTCTGTTAGCATTTTATATTTCATTTTTTCTATGGCATAATTACCATGTAGAATAAAATAGAGGAAAGAGCCCAGATTTTAGAATGAAGTATAATTACATTGTAATCCCTGATTGCTAAGCTGCTTACCTGCTGTGCATTCTCTGGCATGTCTATAGGCTTTGTTTTTTTCTTTCAGAAATATGACAGTATTTTCAAAGTGCATATATATATATATATATATATATAACTCAGGAAGGATGGCACCTTCCTATTCTTTTTATTAGAGGTTTTGTTGACATTGTTTGTTATAGTTGTGGTTTGTTTTATATTAAAAATGTATTTACTTGTCTTTTGATTATATCAAAGTCAATTTCTATTTTCTTGATATTAAAACAAGAAATATTAATACAAATTTCTAAAATAATGTATCTATTTGCATCCTATGAAAAGGAATTTAAAAGGATCTGAAAACAAACATTAAAAGTTGTATCCTGATAGTGAATCTCCCTCCTAGAAATTCTATTCTCAACACTGGTAAGGGTAATCTCAAAACAGGGATTATTCAAACCACACAAAACTAAGAACTTCCCCTTTTTATTTTTTACTAACATGATTAACAATTGTGAGTTTGCTACTGATAACTGTAGGAAATTAGGGAATCTATCCTCATTTTGAAATAGTAGCTGCCTCTGCCCTTGGATGGGTGTGAAATTTACTCTGGATATCATTTTCCAGTTGGCCGATCCATTCTGTTACATTATCTATGTGCAGAGAGTTTTAACTTTATTTTGATGCCAATAAATTTAAACTCCTCTTCCCATGAATTCTTTCAATGGTTTCTTCCATTAGCTTTTCTCTTTAATTACATTTCAGGAAAAGAATTTCACACAGTGTTTCTGTGTTTTGAGATATCATTTGTAAAATGTACATAAATGGATTCTCTAAAACATGACTCTTTAAACAGCTACTTTTTTAACTGTCTCATTTCTCTGTCTCTCTCTGTATCTCACACACACATCTATCTCAAACACACAGTCTTTACCATCAGAACCTCTGAAACTGAATTTTTTGCTCTATTTACATTATCTTTATCATTCATATCTCCTACAAGAAAGGTACTATCCTCATTTTCAGGTGACAGAAATCTGCTTTGAGAATAAAAGCATTTGACAAAGGCCACACAATTAATAAACTATGGAGCTGAGATTTGAATTATAGTCCATTTGAATCCAAAAATATCTCTCATCTGCTTTCTGCTAAACAGGGAAGAAAAAAAAAGTTAATGAAATGATTTTAAACACATTTGTTACAGTGAAAAGGAAAACTAAGTAATATTATTCAAAAGTCAAGGTATTGGGTTATATAAAGCATTAATTTTAAGTCACTTGGAAGAATGGCATCCTAATTTTGTCAATATTTTTTTAAATAACTAAAATAGATTTCCTGCTCCAAATGCTCAGGAAACAGTTGATTAAATATATATTTCCAAGAATTTTTGAAAAGATCCAGTATTTGAGGAGAAACTTAAATGTTTGTGCTTCTTCAGGTGAAAGACACGAGCTTCCCTTGCTATATATATATTTCACTTCTCATATTTCTCTCCCAGTTCTCTGGTTTTGCAAAGATAACACCCTTGAATAAGGAAACTTGTGCCAAAGATTACTTGGAATGTTTCAAATCAAAAGATTCCCAGGCTTTGGCTGCCTCTGATTCATTATCTACAACATATCCAACAGAGACTCTAGCCAAACACAGCCCAGGCCAGGACAGGTTTCAATCTGCCAAAACAACTTGTGAAAGAGATAAACCAATCCAATTGTGATAAATTATCTGTAAACAAATTAGATATTCTTCTAGCAAGGAAGTGTCAATACCGTAACCAAGCAGAGATGAAAAATTTTTAAGATGTTCCATCATTAGAATGTATCACAGAAATGATTTTTCTAACATCTCCAGCAATTATACTAACTCTGTTTTTGGATTTAGTAAGATTAACTTTACCACATCAGGAAACACAACACTTTAATTTTGCATTTTGCCATTTATTTTCGTATTAATCTTGCCAGAAAAATTAAACATGCCTCTAAATTCATTTCATGAGAAACTGCATAGCTCCTAGCTAGTTCTTAGATATTGTTTCAGTTGACTATAATTTGTACATAGGCAAATACAAAACTTATGAAAATAATTTTTTTGTTTTGTGGATAACAGCCAGCCAAAGAGAAAATGGATGCTTTCAAAATTGATGTTATTGAGTATACCTTAAAAGACATGCTTAAAAATGTTATACTCATGGGTCTCCTTTGATTTGGACACACGTAGAGATGAAAAGTGGTAAGAAAGTAATATGGCATGTATAAAACACTGTTAGTTTTATAAATATTAATATGTTTAGTCCTCAAAACAAATGTCAAAGGTGTCTGTTTTATAGATGGTAAAACTGAGATTTATAAAAAATTCACAGTCATAAACTAGCAACTAGATAGACTTTTTTCAATATTATCCTAATAATGTAAAAGATACTGATTTACCTGGCTTCTTTAAAAAGTATTGCTTTTTATGAAGACGTTTTATATCCTCTGTTAAATTACAAAATACCGAACTACAATATGATGTCTTAAATTTTTTTCTACAAGTCAAGTAATAAAGAACCTCATGCCTTGAAAGAATTATCTGAATGTACTCAGCTTTCTTGTGCTAGGAGAAATACTTGATCCCCACAACTTTATAAAAGAGATATGTACTTTGGCTCCCAACTAGAGATGTTTATTCATAGTTGGCTGAGTCAAGCAGAAACCTCATAGCAGAGGGGGATGGCGGAAGAAAGCTGCTCAACTCATGGTCTCTGGGGAGCAAAAGGCCCCTTAGAAGAAGAAATTTGAAATTAGATACAGTCATTATTCTCTTAGGCATTTTCCAACCTAATGAAGTTTGACAATCAATAAAAACCATTACAGAGGCTAAAAACAAAAATAAGTTTGCATAAGCATTCTTAGTTATCTGTATGCTTTAGGAATACCAAATCAACTTATACTTTCATGTTCATATGCTTAATGAAATATATCCAAAATGAATTCTTTAAATCTTCCCTATTTTGTCCTTTGAAAATGACTGTTTTCCAATATTTCCTAGTGTGGTTATTATGTCCATTACTATTTAGTTCCTGTGCTTAAAAGTCCTTGAATTATCTTACACTTGTTTCTTTTATCCAACTCTTATATCTACTTAGTCATAAAATTTTATAGTTTTTTCCCTGTTAATATCCCCTTTAACTGTCTCATATTCTTTATTCCATAACTTTGATTCAAGTGTTTATAAATACATAAATGATTTTAAGAGCAAAGTGTTAAAATTTCATGAGCCACAGTTAATCATTCAGTAAAGCTATTATGGATTGTTCTCTTGAAACGTTTATAAACAAGAATTGGAGATATGGGTGGGGGATAATCATGCATCATAATAGAAAAGACACTATCTTTAGATTAATTACAATTATTTATAAATTTAAGGGTAAAAATTTATAACACTGTACAAAATTGGAAAGTAAGAGAGGACCCAGAAATTGTAAAATACATGGTTGAGCAAATGAAAAGATCAGGTAACCCAAATATCATCCTACTCTCTTTTCAACATTGTCATCCATATATTAACTAAATGTCAAAACCTCTGTGAGAGAGAACTTCATTAAATCTCTTCCAAAAAAAGAACTTTCTTCTTCCTATAGTAGTTTTACATAATGTTAATGTAGAATTTAACAAACTTTATTTATTTGCTTGTATGTTTAATAGCTGCACAAGATCTTCACCTCTAAAGGATCCTGTTGGTATTTGTATTTGTAATACACACATAACAAATAAAAATGTTACATCATTGAACATATACATATATGTAGATAGCAATTAATATGTATTAAATAATAATTATATCATACAATTTTATGTTACTATATATCATATATACATATCATATTAAATGTATAATTGTTACATTCTTTAAATATATATAAAATAAATGCACTTATTTTTATACATATGGCTTTATACTAAGCTACAATTTTCAACACTGTTCATTAGGATGAAAGTTCTTTCTAAATTGTGCCACTTTAAGAAATTGAGAGAAATATACCAGCTTCCTAATCAACAGATGAAAGAATACATACCTGCATGCAAAGAATTGGAGAAAATCATTTCCTATGTGTATTTCATGACCTTTTTCACTAAGTGTCTGTTTTAGTTACTTTTCTCTTGTTGCTAAGACAAAATACCCATACCCAAAGTTAAAGAGGAATAGATTTATTTAGCTCATAGTTTGTAAAGGTTTAGTTCATAATCAGCTGGCTCCAAGACAAGGTGGCACATGGTAGAGTAGCAACCACTCTTGGGGACTGGATTGGTGGGAGACAGCAAAAGCAGCAAGGGCAAAAAGAACAAAGCAAGCTTTCTGCTCCTTTTATCTTATCTAGACTGCTGAGATTAGGGTGTTGTTCAAACAAGAAGACTGATCCCAGTCATCACCTAGCCTTAATCCCAGCACTCTTAATCCCAGCATTGAACTATGAATCAATCACAAACTCTACGCTCACCTAACTCAGAAAAAACCTGTCCCTCATAACCTCATGAGGCTATGGGGGACATCCAGGTAAAAACCATAACAGTGGAAAAACCCTATGTGTTTCCTATTTTGTGTATTTTTTACCATTGCTCTGAGGTATCTAGAAAACATGATCACTGAACACTTATTTCTGCTTAACAATACTTGAGCTAAAGATAATCTATTACATCGATTCTGTCAAAATTTCCATAAAATTTTCAAGAATCACTTATTTTTGAGGTAATATCATATAATGAAGTTCTCACGAGAATTCATAGAACTTACTCTGTTTTCAATCATTAAAATATTACTTTTATTAAAATGAAGTATAGAATTACTTAAATTGTAATTTTCTCAAAAGTACCTTTTAAATTTTTTAAAATCCTTTTGAATGACACATGAAAATACTTTGTAGTAATACAGAATGATGTTTTCATGTTGGGAAGAATTAAATTGACAAATATAGTGAATTATTTTATATATAAACCACTCTGATACAAGTATGATTGCTCTTCCCAATGAGGAAAATATGAAATAGCATAATTATAATAAGAGAGTGCAGCCAAGCCTAACTGTAAGAAAAATAAGTTTTCAAAGAAATATATCTTGTTTACTTATTTAATTGCCTGGTGTAGAGAACAAAAACCCTTGGAAGTTTCTTTTATTTAACATGAACATGCTATCTTGACATATTTTGACCAAGTTAAATTAATCACCCACTATAAATTAAATAATTGATAGTTAATTAGCTATTTTAAAAAAAAACTTTTGAAATTCTATGACTATATTACCTCATATCCTGTATTACATGTACCCACTTATGTAGAGTTAAAGCCCACCCCGTTGATCTTAGCAGAGATAATTAGGAGGACTTCCAGAACTGCTTCAGTGTCACAAGAATAGTGAAATAAATGTGTTTGAAACAACGAGGAATATTTTCAATGGAATTGATGGTAATGTGTATTTTAATGCAATATGTTTTAATTTAGACATTCATCATATTGTTTAATCACACTTCATACTATTTTCTAGTTTTAAAATAATATTAGGTAACAAAAGGATTAAATCAGTTAATAATACATATCTCTTAGCAACTTTAAACCTGTACTTACAGCAATTTGATTCCACAGGCATATAAATCCAGTTAATGCTCTGTGTAGATAATGCTTCTGTCACTTTAAGTGGATATTTATATTAAAACTGCTTCATTTTCCCTAATTGTTCATGAAATATCAATGTTCTATGAAAAATACTACCCACTCCTGACTATAGGCCACATCTGGGAATATGCCTAAGAGTGAAATAGCTGGGTCAAATCATTCTCATTAGATATAAAACACCAAATGTTCAGTTTTAGTTCACAAAATTTCTAATATACAATGGCGCTAGTATTATACTTAACCATAACTCTGTATATTTATACAGAGTTCAAGTATAATCATGGTGACTGGTTACAGAGAAAAATACAGCATGCGCACAAATACATTTATTTGTGTATTATTATATTCAATTTTATATTGCTGCATCTGTAACAATGAGAAGATAATCATAGTTTACAAAATGCTCAAAGTTGGGCTGGGGATTTAGCTCAGTGGCTCAAGCACTTGCCTGGTAAGCCCGAGGTCCTGAGTTCAATTCCCTGAAAAAAAAAAAAAAAAAAAAAAAAGCAAATTAAAATGCTCAAAGTCACATGAAATAGTCTGCTCAGATATTGAAATTATCTGTAGAGCAGTTTTGAATTATTTGTGGTTAGCATTCAAAGCACAGATAAGGATATTGATGAGGCAAAGAAATATAAAATAATTTCCAATTGTTCATGATTTACTTGAGGATAATATGCTCTGTTAATATTTTGGACATATGTACAAAATAATGGAACCCACTAATGGGCTATCAAATCTGTGCTATATTAAATCAGTGTAGATTTAAATATTATATAGAAATAAACATTAAAGGGAAACAGTGTTCTTAATTACATTCCGGTAAAGGCAAGCAATAATTGAATATGATAGAAGAGATACATAATTTTGTTCAGAAGCTAGGGATAGAGACAGTCTTGGCATTTTTATTCTCCATTTTCACTTATATACAAATTGATATTTTGAAACATGTTTAATGCTTTTCTCATAATTTTTCTTTGTGATTTCAAAAACATTTAACATGATCATAAAGATGTGCTTCATTATGCTGTTTAAAAACAAAAGGCAAAGACTATTCTGTTTGTCTTTTTCAAATCTGCTTCTGCTTTTTGCTGCCATGTTTTAAAACTTTGGAAATGTGTTCATTAGCACATGGCAGATGTAGTCTTTATTAAAGCACACAGTAGTTTTCACTGTCAAAAATGTCTTACTAGTGGCTTTTGTTTTCTCTCAAAATATAATGAACCTATTCTACGAGATCCGAACATTTTAATGAAATGGAGGGAAAGGCTGAGTGCCATGGAACTCAGTTTGTGTAAGACACCATCTTGTTGACAGAAAAGATTTCCTACAGCTTTTTTGAAAGAATGAGCAGCCATGTTGTAAGAGAATCACTGCTGGATCCTCAGGGAACCCTAACAGGGACTCCAGTTCCCCGAGCTCAGTTCTGCCCACAACCTGACTGAGCTTGCAAGAAGATATCAAGCCGAAGATTGCAAGACAGCGGACTGAGTGGTGGCACTGTAAGAGAGCTTCTCTGAGGAAAATAAATAAATAAAGAAAGAAAGAATAAAAACAACTCAGATGCTGGAATCTGGCAAAATGGAGAAAGCCAAACAAAAGGAGAGGAATTCTCATGACCCAGGAAGAAACTGAGGAAAAACAAAAAGAAAAAAGAAAAAAAGAAGAAAAAGAAGCATGGACAGAGGGCTGGAACTGGGCAAGCCACAATCACTGTACTGGCAAGTCTTAAATTCAGGCGACTCATGATCGAGCTGAGATCGTGGCCTTGCTGAGAGCGGGGGTTGGTGAGCTCCAGACCCTCTGCTGGAGGAGGCCCTGAGACGGGGATTGGAAACAGCCAGTCGAGCTGTGCAAACTTTGGTGAGTGACGGGAACTGGAATCCCCAAACCAGGAGGACTGGCTGGGCGACATTTTGGAGTTGGGCAGGGCCAGCTTGAATCGGGGCCCTAGGCAGTGTCTGCTGATGACTCCTAGTCCAAAGCAGATCGGGCTGGGCCAAGCCCCTGGTTGAAACCCAATAGCCAAGGACGAGGCTTTCCTGGGCCAGTGGCATCTCCAGGGAACACACAAATCTTTTGAAGCATAAACTGGTTGACTGATGCAGGGGGAGAAGCCAGCTCTCAGCCTGCAACTCATGGATCCACTGCAGACTGAGGGGCGGTACTTCCCTAGCAAGTGCACTGCAGAAAAACTGTAAGCAAAACAAAAGGCCCAGAGACCTCCACCACCCACACATCTAAAGGGGACTGAAAACATGACAAGACAAAGAAAGAGCAAAAGGTCCCTAACTGTGGAAACAGGGAAAGTGAGTTCAACAGAGGTAAATGCAGAGGAGGTTGAGAGCAGCAAACCTGTAATGTCAGAGACAGCCTCATTAGAAATAAAGAAATACATCCATGACCTCATCGTTGAATTTAAATCTGAAATTCTAACTCAGGTGAAGCAAGATATAAGAAGACTAATAAAAGAAGTCCTGGGTAATCCTCAAGTAGACACAAATGAAAGAATAGAGGAACACAGAGAAAGGAGAGAAGCCTTTGATGAAGAATATAAACAAAACCTAGAATATATGAAACAGATCCAAAGAGAATATCAGGAAATTAAAAACTCCATTGAAACCTGGCAAAATTTTTTAACAGAAACCAAAGACAAAGTTTCAAAACTTGAAGATAGATTTGCAAAGTATGATCGTGAAAGGAAGGAGCTCTAAAAATAACAAGGTACCAGGAAGCAATGATACAAAGGCTAGAAGATGACAAGAGGATTTATAACCTAAGAATAAAATATGTGAATGAAGATGCAGCAACAAATACAAATGAAATAAAAAGTCTGTTCACAGAAGTAATTAAAGAAAACTTCCCAAACATAGGTAACGGAAGTGAAGTTCAGATAAATGAGGCATATAGAACTCCAGCCAGCTACAACCCAAACAGACCTACACCCAGACATATAATAATCAGGATCCCAGAAATCCATCACAAGAACAGAATATTAAAAGCATTCAGAGAAAAGAAACACATTACCGATAAAGGATAACTCATCAAAATCACAGCAGACTTCTCAATGCAAACCATCAAATCATGAAGAGCTTGGAGTGAAATATTCCAAGCCCTGAAAGAAAATAACCTCCAACCCAGAATGATGTACCTGCAAAACTGTCTCTCAAAATTAATGGAGAGACAAAATATTTCCACGACAAAGAGGAACTGGGGGAGTTTGTGACCACCAATCCAACCCTGCAAAGAATACTGAAGGACATTCTAGAGAGAGAAGAAAACCACCAGGGTTCCAGGAATAATGGAGAAAGGCCTCAAAGAAAGGGGCAGACAGTGGAATGAAGGAGAAAAGTAAACAAATAACAACAGAAAAATAGCATGGCAGAGATAAAACAGAGAAGATTGGTTATATCACTGTTTTATCTTGACTGATTTTATTTGAATCTGGCATGCTTGAGAGTGTCAAGTCTGAGAGTAGGGGCAACTACTCTGAAGATGACAGGATTCAATAGGATACCCATTCTGGTTTGATTGTTAACTGCCTTTGAAGTCCTATGATGTCTCCAATGTTTAGATTTTATTAATAATGTAAAGCAATGCTATGTTTATATTTGACGATATAGACAATTTTACTGAAAATAACTAGAGACATCATAGTGACTACTATGATGTAGATCATCTAATGTTGTGTTTTTGTATGTCCTTTTCATTTTGTGTTTCTCTAGGAATTTGTATTTCTGACTTGTTTTGATTTATTTCTCCCTCTAATACAGAAAGGCTAGGTATATGTGTAGAGACTTTTACATGTGTAGAACTTCTAAGTAGTTTACGAGAATGGATTATAGTTATTGTAAAGGAAAAAAATGGAAAAGAGAATATTCTAAAGGATATAACTGCATGTATGTTTGAGTGTGTGGAATTAATAACCATGTTGCTAAAGTTTTAGTTGGATGGATGAGTAAAACTGACTTCAGTCTCACTGTTTGGATGTCCACTTTGTGGACTTTAGTTTTGTAACTCGAACAACTGCATCTAAGAGGAAAGTATATAATTATCAACTAGTGATTTTTACTGGTTACTATTTTGTTTTGTTTTGTTTTTGAGAGATTTTTGTATTGTTTCTACCCTCTTTCCATTTCGAAATTTTTTCTTTAAATAAAACAATTAAAAAAAAAAAAGCAAGAGGAGGAAAAGAAAGTGCTCTAAAAGAGATAACTGTATGTAACCTTAAGTGTGTAGGATTGATAACCATGTTACTAAGTTTTTGTTGGATTTGTGAATAGAACTGTTTGCAGCCTCACTGTTTGAATGTCCACTTTGTATGCTTTAATTTTGTAACTGGAACAACTATATCCAGGAAGACAATATGTAATGTATCAAATAGTGATTTCTTACTGTTTATTTTTTTTGAAATTTTGTATTGTTTCTACCCTTTGTTCTGTTTTGCTTCCCCCCTCTTTAATTAAAAAAAAAAGAAGAAAAGAAAAAAAAAAGACATCAAGCCTCCTAGTGGCAATACAGACGTACTGATCGCCTTGATTTCACACTGATAAACTCCAGAGCTGAGGATACAGCTAATTCATCTGATAGACTGAGGAATGGCTTCTCCAAGTCCTAATCCCCAGAATCTGTGGTTATTATCTTACATGGCAAAGAGACTTTGCTAGTGTATGTTAAGGATTTTGAGAGGGGAGATGATGTTGAATTTGGGGGACATGGACTAGATATGGTCACTAAGATCCTTCTAAGAAGGAGGCAGAAAAGCTGAGAGTAGCAGGCAATGGTAAGATGGCAGGAGAGAGTCGGCAGCCAGCAGATTTGGCTGCAAAGCTGAAACTGTGTGTGTGGAGGAGGTGTCTTTAAGGGAAATAATTTTAGGCTTCTAAATTTTCTAAACTATAAAAGAAAATACCTGTGTTGTTTGAAGCAACTAAGCTTTTTGGTAGTTTATTACAGTAGGAGGAGGAAACACCCATGCCTACACCTTGATTTATAGAAAGTGTGAAACACTACATTAGCATTGTTTCAAGCCACTGGGTTTGTGGTGCTGATAACACAGAAACAGGAGACAAGGTCAATGTCATTGTAGATGACTAAACTCATCACATGATAATACTTGACCCCAAATTACCTCTTCTTTCATGATGACTCAAATTAACCAATGTTCAAACCAGGTGTCCTCTAAAAAAACCAAAAAAACAAACAAAAAACTAAGTGTAAACTCACTCTATGTGTTGCTTTCAACAAGCAGGAAATAGACTTCCTCTCATGCTCAAATGCCAAATTAGATTTTAATTTTTAAACCTAATTTTTGCAAACATGTTCAAACTAGACTTTTTAGTTTTTTTAAGTGATATAAGATACACTAAAAGGCATGTATTTGGAGCTCCCAAAACTTTGTATATGTAACATATTTATACACTCTTGCACTTATCACCAAAATTAATGTAGTGACCATATCCATCACCTCCCAAATTACATAAGGATACATTGTATCCTTATGTAACCCTGATCTATGAATGGTCCCCACAGTCTCCTGGGGCCAGCATTATATTACCCGCATAAACTTTCATTTTTACTTTGATGTATGTGGAATTATAACCTATGTGCCTCTTTTTCATCTGAATTTTTCACTTCATGTAATTACTTGGTGATCATTGTAGGTGTATCTATTTTCCCTTAGTTGAGAGTACTTTGAGCAAGTTCTCCCCAACACTAGGAACTTTTAGGGTGCAAAGCAGATATTATCTTTTTTTGCTAAAGGAAATAAACAATCTGAATACTCTCTCAAGACAGTGAAAAGGCCTTTGGGAGACACACCACTGTCTTTCTCATTTCTTCTAGACTGTTCACTTTCCTTTCTTAACCCAGTGTCTCCAAAACTGTTATGTCATAATTTTGTTTGAGGTTTTCTTCAACCTTTTTTAGTTTCTGTTTATTAATAGCAAATATTTGTGGTACATAATAATTATATCCCTCTTGGAGAACTGGCACATGTAAATGTCGTCTTAATCACTTCTATTTCCCTTATGTCCCGACCCTCTCATTTTCCACCATGTTCAGACACCTTTCCCATCCCACAAAGTCTAGCTCCTTGGCTCCTGGCATCTGACTTCTATTTCTCTCATTAAATTATTTGTAGTTTTTATTTCTCAAATATGAGAAACTACACAGTATTTAACTTTATTTGTCTAATTTTATTTCATTTAGCATTATGATTGCATGAATTTTTTTCCAAATAACTCAATTTTATCTTTTTTTCTGACTAAGTTGTATTCCATTGTGTGTAAGTACCACATTTTCTTTATTCATTTCATCTGTTGATGGATACATAGGCCAATTCCAAGGTTTAGCTTTTATTATTGGTACTGCTGTGTAAACATGAGTATGCATATTATCAATGTAACATGATGTTTTTAACTCATTTGGGAAAATATCCATGAGTATAGTTGGGTTAAACAGAATTTCTCTTTTTAACTTTTAAATACATGTCTACACTGATTTCAATAGTGGTTGTAGTAATTTACATTCCCACCAACACTGTAGAGGGCATTTTGTTTCTTTTCAGTGTTGCAGACAGAAAGCTCTTTGACTATCTTCGATAGAAATTAAAGCCCTCAACAGTTCTGAATTATCAATTATTTTACCCTAATCTTGGATCTTTATATTTGCTATTTACCACTTTGAAAACTTGCCTACTTGTTAATCTGATAACTATGAAACATAATTTCTTATATTTCCTTTTAAATCTATCTCTATCTACCTATGTATCTGTCACCAGTATAATGTTCTGCTCATATCTGTGCTAACAAAAACTTCTACCATGGCATCAGCAATATAAATGCAGTGGAACTACAGTGACTCATGTAAGTTTATCCTTAGAGTTGGCAACATTGCCTAATAAAATATTTATGGTGCATGAATCTAAATATGATTCAACTTATTTGTACTTAATCCTTGGCATTCATTTGAAATTCAAATTTTTAGTACAGGTATGTACTGCAATCTATGGAATCTGAGTTCCTCAGTTTAAATCTTGATTTTGTCATTTTATTATTTACCACTTAAACGAATTTAAGAAATGAAACAAGTTTCTCCGTGGTTCCATTTCCTTATCTATAACAGAAAAAAGAAGGTTAACACATACTCTTATCTCAAAAATTAGGACAAAGTTTTGATGAGTTAATGTAAAAGTCATATAATAAATATCATATGTAAAACTTATGAGTAAAAATTAAATGTTGAGTAAAAATTAAATGTTATTAACTTTTTAAAAATATATATGAAGTGTACACTAGCTTTGTTTATTAATTTTTTGCAGCTTATCAAAATTCCCGTGATTCATCTTTATCCAAATACATGCTTCTCTGATAACCTGCCAACTTGGTGGAGCAAAACCTTTAGTGGGATACGATTGTGAAGTTTTATAGCAATTTATTTTTGTGACACAGATGTAAGACCAAAGAAACCTTGGGTAATTGAAATGCACTTTGTTGAATTTCAGTAAGAGCTCATGATGTAAGATCTCAATCAACAGCTCTGCTCCCTTTCATAAGAAAAAAATATAAAGTGTCCCATAAATTGTATTCAATATAAAATGTTCTTTGGACAATTTTAAAAAGAAGCCATTAGAGAAAGGCATTTTCTGACTTGCTCTTCAGTTTACCCCGGGGATACTGTATGTGATATCCATTGGTTCCAGATATGACCCATAGAGGACATAAGTATTTCATCTGTTAAAATTGAGGTCAGGCTATGGTTTTAGTTGAATGGGAAATGGAATTACTACTTACCGTTAGACAGAATGGTTATCACTTGGCACCGTGAGGTTAAAGTCTGTGAAGGAGACAGTCACAGGGTATATTGTATGGTAGGAAGCGGCCTTGAATGCAGCAGGCCTCACTCCCATTCATGTCTTTCATTTACATTTTAAGCATGAATACCAAAGAAATAGAAAATCCTAGATATTAAAAATATTAAACTATCTGCATGTATAACCTACAGCTGATTGCAGACAGAGACAAAGGTTCTACTGGTAAATCTCAAGAATAATTGAGGAGAGCAGATGCAAATACAGATACCTTCATGCATGCTTCTGTCTTAAATTAGTGGCCTCCTTCAATCTGTTTAATATGATGAAGTATTTCTAATTTTTATCTTTAACATTTTCTTATGTAAAGTAAATTTTACAATTTCTGCTTTATAGCATTTTCTCAGGTGGAGAAAGTGATATGTTTTGCAATGTACAAAGTGAGTGTGAGGCTATTTTGGCATATATTTTATGCACAGATTTGAGAAAGATTCCAAAAGTAACTGTTAAGTAAACAAATTTATAGCATCAATTTCAACTTGACAACAGCCTTTTATGATTACATTATTATAAAACTGAAATGAAGCTAATACTTTTGTTCACTGGAAACCTAACTACTGTTTATTTTATTTTATTTTATCCATTTATTTATTTATTTATTTATTTTGAGTGAGTACTGGAAATCAAATTTAAGACCTCATGTTTGCCAGGCAGGAGCTGTACCACTGAGCTAAATCCCTGTCCTCATTTTGTTTTTTGAAGAGTTACCTTTGAGAACTTTGAGGGGAACCAGTAGAAACTAGACTTTATATTTTATCTGCCCTGTACTTTCTACTCCATACTGATTTAACATTTATTTTATGAATTTGAAAATATTTTGAGGAAATATAATGTAACAAAACTAAAACTGGCACAATGAACTAGAAGAAAATATTTGCCACTTGTGTTATGATAACAATGCTCTTTTTGTCTTAGGCTCTGTGTTCCTTTTCTATGAAAAATATTGACATGTAACTCTCTGTATACTTGATATAGTGACTACTAAAGTCAAGTAAGAAACAACTGCACTCTCATACGATACCTAAAAAAAACTGAAGGAGGAGAAGCTGCTGATATTTTGCCTCCTCATGCCTTTAGTTTGTCCATTGGTCTGGCATAGCTTATCCTAAATCATCATTAAACTAAATAATATTTCTTGAATTTTCTAAGACACAAAAATCTATTATCCACATCGTTCTAAAGAATTTCAAGGGAAATGACTTTTCTAAATCTATTAATGAATGAATTAACAAAAGAAACACACCCCCCTACAACTTATGTGAAATTTGTGTCTTGAGATGTGCATCACTTCTCTGTAGGTATAATTTTATCAGAGTGGATAAGAAGAGTTAACATATATTTGATAGCTTCTAGTTATTCTTCATCTTATCAACCTTGTTCCAATTTGACATAATTTGACATTTCATGGTATTCCAGCTCTGTTACCATGACCTCTGAATATGGTTAATATTCCTCAAAAAGTTAAGGTTATTCTCACAAATTGATAAGCCCAACATAATTAAGAAAAAGATATTTCAAGAAAATGCTTAGATCTATATAGCTTTCAATTGAATTTTACATTTTAGCTGCAACATGGCAATAATTTAATTTTCTGCATAGCTCTTCCATGAATATTACCTAGTACCTTCCCTAGCTGGCAGTACCACCCCTTGCTGAGACCTTTTGCCAACCTGCTTTTGTGTGTGTTGGTGGACAGAATGTTGTACTCTCCCCCTCCTTTGGACCTTCGCCTGACATTGGTGTCTTAGGTCCTTAATCAGGAATGTGTATTAACTATTTTCATCTCCCTGGTCTTGGATGTACTAAGCTCTGTGGTATGAGCTATCCAGGTTACTTACAATTCTTTTACAGCATCTGAAACTCTCTCCCTTCTCCCATTGCCCTTAAGGCTTACTACTGAAGTGTACTCCTAACTGCCTGAGGCTGGCACAGGTCAGACCTGAACTTTCTGATAATGAGTCTGCCACCCCCTCCCCATCAGTTTAAGCAACTAAGTCATCTCACTTGTGGATAAAGAAATACATTAACTGTCTTACCCTAACTGTAGGATTAGGGTAAGTCTGAAGTCTCTGTCCTCTATCTTCTTGGCAGTTATTATAGTCAAGATACCCATTTTGGTCTTTTTTTCTTTCTTATGCTTCCTGCTTACTACCCCGGTTTTTCCTAGAAAAGCTTCCCAAATCAATTACTTTCATTTGAACCGTGTCAGGATCTCTTCCTGGGCAAATGGATAATGAGTTTTGATTTGTTTCCTGAAGCAAGCACCTAATATTCAAATGCCTTGGGGGTCAGTCAAAAATGTAAAGGAAAAGCAGAGCTAGGTTAAAAATAATGGGAATGTTGAAAAGAGAACATATAATCCTTGCTTAATAATATTCAACTTCAATTTAAAACATACGGTAATATTTCTTCCAGGTGAATTCAGCCCTCTCAGTATCGAGGCCTCTGTAATAAAAGTCAGTAAAGACTTTTACTGATTAAAGCCCACTCAGCTGTGCTATTGCCTTCCTGGGAAATTTGCCCTCATCTAGAGGCGCTCCACAACAGCTCTGACAAGAGGATTGACAACATTGTGTACAGTTGTGAGACTCTTACTAAACCAAGCTATCTCTGCTAGCTCTCAATGGGCCCTTCTCAAGGGACTTACTTCTTTGTCTAAAATTTTTTGGCAACATACAATTCATCACAATTTTTTCATGTGTGAACCATGGTAATAAAATCAACAATCTGACAAATACATTGATTTCTTAGTATGCTCAAACTGTAAGTGAAGTGATCTTTGGGAATCAAGATAACCATGAATTTTTTTATAATCTAACTGAATAAACATTCATCAATCTTTTGCCCAAGTAAATATATACTCTCAATGTATCTTATCATACATTTGATATGGTAAGACCAACAAATTGGAATCTCTGCTTCAACCTAATGAGACTCTGCTTACTAAAGGAAAGTCTTTCTTCAAGCAGGTAGATCTTTTGGAATTTGTACAGTGAGTCATAAATTTTGAGTTGAACATGCTAAATCTCCAAAATTGATGGCATTCTTGACCATGGGACCCAATATTTCTCTCAGCCTACTTAAGAAGTTTGCTATGGAAGCAACTTTTGTCTTTATTTTCTCAGAAAGGTTTTAAGATTGACATATTTTAAAAATTGTTAAACAGTTTTGAAACATTGTATATTGCACTATTTTTTATTTTTCTCTTACTAGTTCTATGACTCCTCAAAACACTATTTTTATTTAAAAGGGAAAAATAATATGCAACAAAAATTTGTCACTTTGCAATCAATGACAGGTACCATTTATAAAATAAATGACAATGTTTCACATTAGAAACCTCCTCTAAACATAAAGACTCCTTGTACTTCATGCAAACTAATGAAACAAATTAAAATTAAGAAAATATTAACCATCTGTTAAGAATACTGCAGAGGTTGTTTTTTCTTTTAATTTATTGCTATATAACATTAAAAATTGAATAAAATATTAAAAGAACAGGTCATTTAGAAGAGCTGAAAATTGGGAAGTAAAATGAATTTTGAGGAAAACTAGCATTCATAGATATTCAATTATCCTTAACATTATAGTAAATACATTTGTTTGCAGCTATTTTGGCTGACAGAAAGATTATTTTTGAAATGAGAACACATAGTCAAGTCCATGATATGTAAACTAGAATGAACGTGTACCAAAATGATAGGTAGTAGATGGAACAAGAATATGTCAGCTACTTTTTAAAGAAATTTGGATGTAACTGAGAATTGGGTGAAGAAAACTTTCTCATATTAAAATGCATAATTAATACAACACTTGTATTACTAAACTAATATGCACATCTGATAACTGTTTTGTTTGAATTGTCTACCTATTTACTTGACATTTTTCATTTTCTCTATTTCTTGATCCTTTTGGTAACATATGGCTCTGTAAATGTTAACAAAAATATTTTGACCCAAGTAACCTGTTAAAATTCATCTCTTGTAGCAGAGAGAGTCTTGGTAGATATTTAATAGTTGATTGCTATTTTTCTTCAGTGTTTTTCTCTGGTTCCTGTGACACTTTGCACTTGCATTTCTGACCCTGACTGCATTTTCTCTCTCTTATCTGCCATGCAGTCATTCCTTGCAGCCTTGTCCTTTCTCTTTTTGCATGTTATTTGTTGATACTTTAATTCAGCCATAGCCTCATCTAGTATCTTTACTTGTATGATTCCCAGTTGTCAGTGTTTATTATCCTAGAACAGATTGGCATGCTAGGTACAGCAGACAAATTCCCCAGTGATTCAGCTTTCATTGAAGAATATGCTTGGAAATAAAACGTTGAATTCCAGCTTTTTGCCAACTTTCCAGTTTCTGTAAGCATAGCTTCTTATGCATATAGAAGTGTATGTTATACTCTTGTGTATCACACAGAGGTTAGAGGCAATGTCTAAGATAATGCCACAGTTATGCCCATGCCTTGTACCCTGAGTAACTACTTTAAAAATAACAGCATGCACTATATTAACTATTGTTATTCTCCCATGATTTTGCTATGAAATTGTTTTACTCTTTTTCCAAAAAAATAAAACAAAGAACTACTTACAACATTTCTAACTGCCTGTTATCTGAAAGTAAGTTTGATGATAATGCCCTAAAGTCAGTGTGCTAGATAGTTATCCATCTAAATTACAGTTGAGCATATCAATGAATTAAAATTTAGTAATCTTTTATGAGCAATGTATATAGGTGGTTCAAAATGATTGAAGGGATGCATACACATATATGTGTATGAATATAGGTTTTGATTCCTGTTTATTTTTCTACACAGTATTTAAAGCTAAGCAGATTAACTATATTTGCTGAATTGTGATCTGTAAACTTACATGTTACAGAGCTAACTGCTAAGGACTTCAAAATTCTAAATGCATGATGTGGGTTGATTTTGTCCTGTATTTTGCATAGTACTTTGTGTCTTCCCTTTTCCATGCATGTGACCCAGATCTATGATCTTTCAAATGGAATATATAAGGCATTTATTACCAGTTTTTTTTAATTTCCTTTCTAGCAACCGCTGAAAATTAGACTGCTGGCAGTTTTTAATTTCGCTTTAGACAGCAAAAGACATATCTGCATGATTAAAATGCCAGAGATCTCTATACCTATAATCAATTATATTAATTAAGGGAAAATTGTAGTGAAATTTGCTCCGAGAAAGAGAAAAGTATTACCCTGAAACCTTTATTAACTCACAATTGTTCACAAACTATTATATTTCTTACAATTTAGCTAGGTTTGTCTAATTTTATAAAAAAAATTAGAGGACTTGCCGAAATTGTGGTTTTTAGGAAAGCTAATTGTGAAACTAGTACATGTGACTATTATAAGTACCTAGTTTAATGAGACTAAAATAATCTCCACATAAGTGAGTATGGGCTAATTAAATTGTTGAATTTCCAAATACATGCCTGGTTGGACATTCATTTACATCCTCTAACAAGGTGTACAATCCAGAAAATTTTTAAGCCACTTAGGAAAATAAAACTTATGGAACTGCATTTCTACCGACATTTAGAAAATGATGATTTTCATTTAAAATGATTATAAATCTAAATCAGTATTTAAAGAGATTTTCATTATATACTATAACTCATTTGATCCTCACTGAAGTCTCACAGGGAAAAAATATCAGAGGATGCTTTGAATTTTCCAAAGATCACACCAAGCACACTGAGATATAGATAGAAAATCAGCTCATGTAGTTCCTATTGCCAACTCCATCAATTTATTGATTTTTAAACACTTAGTATTTGCCTTATAAGCACATTATAGGGTAGGCACTGAGTTCACAAATCTAATCAGGACTACATTTTGCTTTCAGTATTTTTAAATTAGTAGATTAAACAATTAGGGCATAGAATATTGTTAAATTATTATATCCAGGAGAAACATAAAGAAGATGACTAGGATGATATTTGTTGATTTTTCTTAGATCTATGGAGAAGAAGAACTGTTTCAAAGAGAAATCAGGAACATATAGAAGCATCAGAATCAAGAAAAAGGTTACTTACTAAGTCAATTGTGAATAATTTAATGTGGTCAAAGTGTAGTGTTTCACAGACAAGTAGTCAAAACTAAACAAGTTCTCCAGCTTTCCAAGACCATTTTGAAAGACAGGTGGTTCAAAATGACTGAGGGACAGCATTACCAGGATTTATTTGGTATGACCTAACAAGGCAGGCCAGTGCAGGAGGTAATTTTTTCACCCCTAAATTACAATGGCCACCTCCTTAGTGGCATGAAGTGCAGATCATCAAAAGTCCTGTGAGGTAAACTAAGAAAATTGAGCATTCTTCTCAGACAATAGTCCAGATCACCAAAAAGTTTGAGGCAGAAGACGAACACAATAATTTCTATATTTAAAAGGTTTTCTACTTGCCTCCTGCAGTGTGGAATGGAGAGTGTGAAAGTAAACAACGTTGCAAGTGCCAGATTCCCCCACCAAGGTCTGGTAGAACAGAGACTTGGCCAGTGCCAAGACTGCTGGAATGAAAATGAGAGTGAGGCAATCAGAGTGGATGAAGTGTGCTAGAATGTCAAATCCTAATACAGTCTCTACAGAGAGACCTGCAAAAACCACTTCAGAGCTGTGAATCTCCCTTCCATGGCAGTGGAAAGCTCTACAATTCTGCTTCATTAGAATAATGCCTTGAATCTTTTATTAGTGTAAGGACTTGAAGTTGAATTTCTATCTGTAAAGCAGAAAAATACCTTGTTGATTTACACTGGAGTATTCAGTCATCCTCTGTCTCGATTCAGACATAAAGTCACTACCAGACATACAAATACTCAATTTATATTTTAGAAACTTCTAAAGGAAATGAAAATGATGCTTTCGTAAAATCAGATTAATTCATTAGCTACCTGTCCATTCATTCACTGTTAATCAATGAAAATATATTGCAGGCTTTGGGTTAAATACTGTACGGATTTAAATCACGCACAAAGCTTACTCTTTATGAGCAGACATATCCAGAATTCAGATATTTTTTTCTTGGTATTTCCAAAGGTGGCTGTATTATCTTTTATGTATCTTTGAAAATAATTTATTTGAAACTTATGCCTACTATGTTATAAAGTTCTCTAGACTCAAACATCAGCAGAAGAAATTTAAAGCATAAATTACATTCATGGAAGTATGTGAAGATCTTCTGAAATTGGTACTTCATTTTTACCAAATATGTCTTTAGTTCTTCAAAATACTTTGATTACACTGAAATAGAAAATCTCTTCACTTTCCAGATGCAAACGGCTTCATTTACATGAGCATTTTGAGTCTGAATATACATGCCTCTGTTTCTGTAGTTGTTATCCCAGACTGTCTATGCCTTTTAAAAAGATACCGTGTCTCTCAGTAGGTGACTAGAACCTTTAATTTTTTCCCTTTCGTTTTATACAGGTGTAACACAGGTGGTACACCCTTTCCTCTCTGCCCCATAGGGTGTAGCTCTAACTGCCCTCTAGGGAAGAGAAGGTTGGGTGAGCAGCCTCCAGCTCAATGGCTACCAGCAGATACACTTTCTTCAGTGCCCAGGAGTTCTTAGGGAAAACGCAGGGTGATGCATGTAGCAGAAGGGGTTTGCTTCACGGTTTCTTGCTCAGTTCACTTGGGTCCCTTCCCTCACTTCAATACAAGGTAATAAGCTGATGACATTTCAAGCCACTTCGGAAATTCATGTTACTAGCATGAAATTGTTCACATTTTGGTGGAGGGTGCCTCAGATGTGGTGAACACATATGAAGGATTGTGTTAAATATTCAGAATGTCATAGTGTATCCTCTAAGGCAAAGGCTTATGGGTATGGATTTATATTTCTGCTTTTGTTATGTTTAAAATGCACAGCATTCATAACAAAGCTACCTCAATATAATCAAAAAGGAATGACGAAGTATCTTTTTTTTTTTAACTTCATTTTGCAAAGTTCTGAGAGCTGATGAGATATTCAACATCGGTGCTTGTTTCAGTCCATAAAATCGCTCCAGGGAGAAGCCGAATTTACATGTATTTTAGGTGAAACAAAATATTCTTTTTAACCCAGAATGAGTAAAAGATAGAGATATGGAAAGATTACTTTATTTATTCTTGAAACATAAAATAATTATGGCACATATACTTCATTTCTTCCTCCAGTTCTGCTTCTCCTTTTTCTCCATCATGTTTTGATGCCACAGTACCTACCGCCACTGAATTTATTGGTGCCAATTCTTTCTCTTTAGCATCCGTTGAGTCTGACTAATGGAAGCATTGTCAGGAGAGGATGTGATAAGTGCGGTGCCGTTATTCCGTGCCGTGTTTATCTCCCTATTAGACTTTGCTAATTTCTAGAAATTGCATAGTTCCTGTGGAGTGGTGATGTCTCACACCCGTATCTACAGCACCATTGCTGGCATACTCTGAATTTTAGTGCATGTTCCTGTCCACTGCTTCATCAGCTCAAGTGATATTAATGGGTCCCTGCTATTGCTAAACTCCATGCTTCACTGTGCCTTGTTGGTTTTCCATGAATGTGCCCTGATGTTTATAAACTGCCCATAAATTAAACTCTCCTAAATTACTACATTTTAATGTGCCATCTTCTCCTGCTGTAATTCTTGCTGTTACTGACATTCATACCACTTCATTTTAATGACCACTTAATTGAATAAAAAAAAAAGAAGATCACATTTAGCTATGGAAAACAGAAGTGAATTTTACAATTGTCCAATTTCAGGTGGCTAACAGTATTCCACAAGTCAAATGCTTGACTGTAGGGAAGAAGACCAAGGGTCACCTGGCATGGACACATGATTTGGGCCAAATTAAATATATAGGAAAAGTCAAATGTTCATTTAACATTCTATAAAATTAAGGAAATGTGTTGGTTCTTATCTGTACTTCCATCCCTGTGAATCTTCTCTTTGTACTATCATGTGAATTAGTAAAACAAAAACTAAAGAGACTTAAAAATCTATAATAGCTGAAAAATTTACATTGAAGTTGAGATATATTATTTTTTGCCAACCTGTTCCAAGCTTTCACAGCAAATCTAAAATATCTCTTCAAGAGAAATCATATCTTTCCTTTTTATCTTCTCTAACATATGTGATATAAATTATTAAATCACTGAAATATGTTACTATTTTAGGTAAAGTGTTTATTGATATATAACATATTTTGAATGTTAATATTTTAAATATATAAACTAAAGTTATTTCCCTAATTTTTGTTGGTAAATATTTGGTTTAACTCTATAGAACTGGTAAAAATTGATTTGAAACAACAATGACTGACAGCTAAGTGAACTGTGTGTGTGTGTATGTCTGTGTGTGTGTGCGCGCATTTTTTTTGTATAAAGTACAGTAGTTGGTCTGTTATTTGTAAATCAAGAGATAAAATATTTACACTTTGCCTTTGAAAAATTTCAAAGGCAAATCTAAAGTTTCACAGTCTTAATTTGAGAGTTAACTCATCACCCATGGTGCTATTTAATTAATATGGAAGATTTATACCATGTTACTTTACATTATTGTAGTGAAGTGGTAATTTAATCACGTATTACATGTACTAATTTGCAGTGTTGACAAATGTTAGTCAGGTTTCTAACAAGATAATGCTGAATAATCACCCTATAGAACCTCAACAACTGAAAAATTATTTATGCAATCTTAGCAGTGAACAGGCCCACTACGATCACCTGGGATGAACCTGGGTAAGAAGAACCTAAGTCTTGGAGAGTATGGGTGTGGCTTCTGTACTCTGCTGAGGTGGATTCCAATGGCTAATTAGGTCACATCATAATCACTGAACAAGGCGAGGTCATATTGCCACTTCTGTTAAGATGTCAACTCCAAAGTGTTCTTGTCTCTTTTCCATTGGTAAATCTCCTCACAAACTCATATTTAACATTTATGGAAGCACACTCACAAAGTACTGAATCAAGGCAGACACTTAGAGAGTAAAAAAATGTTGGCAAAATGCAATCTACCAAGTAGGACTGGCTTGCAAAGAGACTTCCTATTTGGTTTTAGCCAAGTTACCAATATTTATTATGCCTTTGTAGGACTCAAAAGTTTGTAATAGTGTATTTACAGTTTAAAGTAATTAATATACTATATAAATTCTTAATAACCTTAATATTTATTGGAAGAAGAGGAATCACAGGGATATAACATAAATAGAAAATTCAAGATGACTATAGCAATACCTAAATAAACTGATAATTCTAATAAAAATACATACCAAAATTGAAAGATGTGAAAATGATTTAGTAAAATAAATACAGGAGAAATTTTGGAATGGAGAACTCTTCTAACATGTTATTTTTAAATGTATTGTTTACAAATTTTCAAATGATTAAATCAACTTTTCTGTTCATGGTAATTCTCTAATATATTTAGTAATGTAAAGACAAATTTTATTTTAAAGTAACATCTCCAGGTTGAAAGAATCCTTAGATGACATTTAAATCTCAAGTGATTTTGTAGAAATCTAAAGAAGATAAAGTTATATTTAAGTGAAACCATTCTAGGATTAAATTTTGGGAAATCTGAAGTATATTTTTGATGTGTAAAATGAGTGAATATTCTTGAGTATTCACTTTAAAATTTTGTTGCAAATTACATAAAACAATGTACATGTATTATTTACTCATAATAAAGTAAATAGAATATATTACCTTAAATAAAATATATTGGTTTTCAAATTTAAGTTGAATGACATTCTGTTTTGAAGAGTGGAAAATGGAAAATGCCTGAAACCTGGTATTTTTCTCAAAGAAAAAAATTTAAAATATCAACATTTTCTTATAATAACCTAAAATAAAATTGACTTTCACCCTCATAAAAGAGAGCTTAGCTTTCAACCCAGTCAGATGTGCATGTGGAAAAGAGTCAAGTTAGTGAAGAATGCTTGCTCCAATAAAAATGAACACTTTGCTGCAAATATAGTTCTAGAGTTTTAAGTATAACGATTTGATAGTAGTAAAATAAAGGGTTTCCTGGAGGAGTTATACAGTTTAGATTTGGACTATGTCCACTGATGATTCAAAAGTTAAATGCCTGGACTCTGGAAGACTTTATCAGAAGATGCTGCATTCTTCTGGAGGGGAATCTTTGTGGGTTGTCTAAGACAGCTGGGGGTTTGTCTTTCATGGGGTTAGCAAGACTTCAGCATCTTCCTTTTTCTGTTTACAATGGTGAGATGCATGGTTTAATCACCACAAGCCTAAAAGCAATGTGACTCTGAAGTCATGAAGAAACATTTTCTCTTTGCAATCCAAGTATCTCAAGTTTGTTATAGGACAGAGACCTAACTATTACAAAGTTAGTTAATTGACCAGTTGAAGGTGATGAACAAAAACAGACACCTCTTTGAGGCCGAGACTTACAAGGTGTGTGGAAGAAACAGAATCAGGAGGAAGTAAATATGCTTAAGAAGGAGCAAAACCAGGACAGAGACACTCAAGGAAGAGACTAAAACTTACTGTCAGTTTTCCTCATGAATAAACTTGAGGGCAAAGAAAATGTCCTTGTAAATAGTAGCTTGATTAACATTCACTTTCAGAAGAGCCCTTGGAGAAGGAAGAAATTTCAGAGATGATGCAATGTAATCCTGTACCCCAAACCTCTTCACAGTGTAACTAATACTCATCCAGCCTCAGTAGTTCCTGTGGCTGGTCCCTTATAAACTAAGCTATTTTAAAAATAAAACACTTTTCTATGTTCAAATGTAATTCTATCTAACTGACTTTAAAATCTAAAATAAATCTTTATTCTACAGTGTTTTTAATCATTACATTCTCCTTTGCTTCCAGTTGCTGCTCCCAGACTATGATCTCTGTCCTATTTTTCAGCCACCAAATTCAACCTGTCTTCTTCACTGTTCCCTTTTTTATTTTTATTTAGTTGCTTATTTTTGGTACCTGGAATCAAGCTCAAAATCTCACTCTTGCTACATAGACACTGTGCGACTGAGCATATTCTCTGCCACTATTTCTTTTTGAGTCGTATGTTAATAAAATTCCTAGTTTCTTGTCTCAGATCAGTGATGATTTTTATCAGATGACTCCCTCATATATACTATTAATACAAGCAGCTGTCATATGCAGATATTCAAGCACATGCTCTCCTATTTCATTGAATTGGATTCTTTGCATGTATTGATTCTCCATAAACAGGTTCTTGCTTTTCACAGTCACTATTACTCTTTTAAAAATATTCTTGATTCTCTTGTTCTAATTTCACACTCATTGCTGAAGACTGAAACTCTGGACAAGCCTCTCTCTCTGTCCCTATTTTCCAACAATTAATGTACTGAATAGTAAAAGGGCCCCAAAGAAAATGAGAGTCCCAAAATGCACTTTGGCTAGCTTATTGTGCTATCCATTATGAGATCATGTTTATCCATTGCATTTCAATCTTTTACTACTTCTTTGTCTTTACTAATGTCAGTAGATGGTCTCAATACATACAAGACTGGATACTTTGGACTGTAACAACAGGGCTTAATCATTTTGCTATCAACTGCCCTGTTGTCTTTTGTCTTACATCAGGCTGCTACAATAGGAAATGACAGACTGGGTAGTTTCGCCAAAAACGTCTCTTTTTCTCATAGCACTGGGAATTACAAAACCCAAGATCCAGGAGGCAGCAGATGTAGGATCTGGTGAAGTCACTCTTCCTGCTTTGCAGAGATCACCTAGTCCAACTACAAGGGCTCAACTCTCATGACCAAATTACATCTTAAAGGTCCTTCTAATGCCACTACGTCAGAACCGAGGGTGTCGTCATGAGTTCAGGGTGAGGGCTCATAAGTTTTGGTGCATAGTGCACCCCTTTTCCTTACCAAGATTAAAACACTGCTCCAACCCAGGCCCTTCACCTCTGCTCCTCTAGCCCTACTGCTGCTCAAACTCTTCTCTGGAGTCTTCAGCATCGTGATTTCTACAACATACTTCCTCTAATCGAAAACATGCCCTAGAGTCATAATCCTTAACAATGTAAAACTAGCTTTGTCTTGAACTCATATCTCCATTGACCTAACGCTTTCATCTTTTTATTTCCCTGTACTCCTTAATAAGGAGCCTCATAAAAGTTTGTTTTATTTTTACATAGTAACTTTAACTTCTCACTTTCTATTGAAGGTGAGAAGCATGGTGTTGGATATAGGAGGCCATCTGAGGATTGTTGCTAACAACATAAAAGGAAACTGGAGAGGTGGATGTGTGCTGTTGATTCTCCTGGAGAAGCTTGTCTTGTTGGCTTTCCTGATATGAACTCAGCTGCTCTTTTCATTAGAGGAGCTCGGGACCTTGCTATTGCTGGAGATGGCTGCAGTTTTTTTGTGGGGAAGCTCTGATCCTTACTTTGAGCATTGCTTCCTGACTCAAATGCATATCCCTCAGCCTGTTGGCACAGCAATTTTATCCCACTGGTGTAGATTTCCTACCTTCCACCACTGACCTTTGGGCCTTTCCATTGCAGATACTTGATACAGAATTGCATGAAACATTGTCTTGGGCTTTAGGCCTTGTGGAGGACATTGTCGTGGGCTCTAGGTCTTCAGCTGGACTCATGCAGGACATCGTCATGACATCCAGGCCTTCAGTTGGATTCTTTGGGTCTCTAGTGTGTGGACAGAGCTGTACTCTTTCTCATTTGACTCTTTGGTGAATATTATAAAGAAATGCTATACATTATGTGTTTTGAATCGAATCATTTCCCTTGTAAGTCCTGGATAAAACATTCACAATTGTCACTCTGTTCCAAGCATCCCAGTTAGTAATCTCTTAAGTTTAGCCTGTCTCCATCCTACTTTAGTTCTTAGCAATATGCATCTAACTGCCACTCTTTTCTGAAACCCTAACTTCTTGAACTCCCCTGTGATAGACACATATTCTGTTTCTAAAATTGAAGTGAATACAATATGTAATTATTTCTTCTTACTTTCTCATTTATTTTTATAACTATGGTTAGATTGTGAGATCTATTGTATCTGGTGACAGAAATATTGTTGAGTAAATTCTTAATTCAATTGCTTTAGAAAATTCTCAGGCATTTTAGGTCTTAATTCAGGAGAATCAAAATTGCCCCATGCCTGTCCTCCTTTCTTTCCGAATTAGATTATATGGAATAATAAAGTTTCTGTGGAATAATATCAGATGGTGAGGCACCTGGGTTTCACTCTTCTTTTGTCCTGTGCTGTATTTGTTGCAGTATTACAGTTGTTCCCGAAGATGTACAACACAGGCATCTGTCGAGATTTCAGTTTCCCACCTGGTTTCTTGACATACATTCTCCACTGCTCTTTGTTATAATTTTCTCTCATCACAACCATGGATCCCTTCAACACCTGCCTCTTTCTGTCTCTTGGGCACGGCTCTTGTTGTCAGAGGCAAAAGCATTACTTTTTCTTATTATTGAAACTCTGGCTGCCTGCCTCTAGAGTTCTCGACTAAGAGAAAGCTATGTGTGTCATTCCATTCTCAGACAGCAAATTGACATCTCAACCAATTGGCTCCCATTGCAGTGGGTTAGCAAGAAATCACAGAAGAGTATTTCTCCACAATGTCCCAAGAAGGTCTGAGCACAATTACTTCCTTATTCATAGATCCCCAAACAGTTTGATGAGTTCCTTTAACACACCTTGTGCTTTTCATTAACTTTACAGCAGACAATATAACAATTGAGCTTCTTCTTCGGTTTCTCAGATTGTTTTTCCTAAGATTTTCAATCTTTCTCTATGAAATGGAGGAATTACACTTTTATTCTATTAAGGAGAGGAAATGACTTACTTTTCCTACTCTTCCAACTACTTGTCATTATATGAGTAATACAGCTTTCACTAAAATTAAAACCAAAGATTTAACATTTTTCTCCTTACATGTCTGCTTTCCTTATATTGCAGCTGGGTGGGCTGAGAAAAAAAAGAGGACCAAATGTGAAAAGTGAAGACACTTGATGATCAGAGGGAGAGATGCACATTCTGCATTACGGCCAAATGGTCAATCTGTCCATGTTTATGGATAAAGGAAAAACAAAACTATAAATGCTGAATATATTATAATATTTAATTGCAATGATGAGCAAAATAGAGAGCAAAGAATGCTCTGAGGCAAAACTGAGTGAAAAGATGAAATGGGCTGTTATAAGCAGAATACTAACTTCATCTTGAGGGCATTTGCAAATTCTAGTGATCTCGAGATTTGCAGAGTATCAAGTATAGAAAGACAGTCTAGTGGTGGTTTAAATTTAAAAAGTCTAAATAATTCCATCATAAAATTTAAACTGCTAAGTTTGTTAGAATCTCCAAGAATGTATAAAATGGAAATAAATGCACGTTCACTGAGAGTTTTACAAGGTCCTATTCCTATCTTGCATTCTAGTGCTAAATGAAAGGGACACATTCCTTCTAAGGCAAAAATCAATATTTACTTTGGACTGTTGCCTGATTTTACTTCTGTGGTATGAAAAACCTCAGTGGAGTACCACAGTCTGAAGTGCTCCAGACTCACCATATCCCCTGGCACCTGACGGAAACAACTGGAAATTTTCTTTGCAAGAACTTGTCTTCAGTCTATATACCTCAATTAGTTCTCAAAATTAAAAATTAAAAAATATGTTTATCATAAAACTCTGTCAAACATTTAAGAAAACAGGAAAACATAATTTGAGCGTCCAAAATAAGATTCTAAATATTATAATTAGATACACAGAATAAATATGCTTTCTAGGATGCCTAAACTAATAAAATAAGAATAAGGGGCTACTAAAAGGACCAACAAGACTTGAGAAAGACTCATAAGAATGTTTTGACATTGAAAACTACTCAAATCAAGATCCCTGGAAACCTAGAAAAAGACTCTGAAGTAGAGTTGCATGCAGGAGCTTATTTAGATTTGTTTTGTTTTTTGTCTTTCTGAGACAGGGTTTCACTATGCAGTTAAGGCTGGCCTTGAAATTGCTTTGTAACCCAGGCTGGCCTCCATTTCACAGCAATCTTCCTACCTCACCTTCCTGAGTGCTGAACCACTACACCCAATCTTATTTAATGTTGTTCTTGGGGAAAGTATCTCTAAAACAGAAAGATGAGTTAGAATGGCCAGAAAGGTAAGGAGGATGCAGTGGCAGTATTATAAACTTGGAAGCTAATCACTCCTATAAATACTATTTAAAAGCAGACATATTGTTGCTCTTTATTATACAGAAATGCTGCCATGCCACAAACTAAATATAATGGCTATAAGGGGACAATAAGAAGACAAGTGTGAAAATTCTTTAACAATTCTAAACATTCTATATAAGTGAGCTACTTTGATTATACAAGGATCAATAATAGAATCACTAGAGTCAGATGTTAGTCTCTTGTTGACCAAAATGCATTTGCTACATATCACAGTGCTCCATTTCCTGACTTCTAGAGTGGCATTAACAATAACTATTTTACAGAATTGTTGTGAAGGACTAAATGAGATGTATATATCTGAAAGTTTAGGTTTGATTATAATACAAGGTATGAGCAAAATATATGAATTTATATGTTTTTTTTAAAAAAAGAAATTACTATAGTAAAAGATACATTGCAATTAAGCCCCCTCAAAATACGCTACCTTCTTCAAATATATTGAAACACAACCCTGGAGGTACTCTTTCGTTTCTTTAGGAAGGGTGAACAAAAACAAAGTGAGTGCTGTCGCCAGTTCCATGCAACAGAAAGACAGGTTTGTAAAAACATTTTGCTACCTCCTCATGTCCTTATTCACTGGCTCTAACTAACTGCCACTCCTGGCTTTTCCCCAAAGTCAAAATGACTAAGAAACATTTAATCAATGGAAGTTACCTCGCAGTAACCTCAACTTCAGAAGCAAAAATGCTTGAGAAACGGCTACCAGGGCAGATTTGGATAGTGGTGAAAACAATGGAATTCGTGTGTTTGAGGCAACTGGGAGCATCTGTGGGAAATTCATGGCAGTTTTTTATTGTAACATATAAGTTTTCATTTATTTTATTTTTAATATTTTATTTTATTTTATTTTGGGTACTGAGAATCGAACTCCTGACTTCATTCTTGCCAGATAGGCACTGCGCCACTGAGCTAAATCTCCAGCCCCTATATTATTTAATTTAAAGATTCACTGTATATCTCCAAAATACCTCACAGCAACTATTAATACTTTTACATAGAAGCAGATTATTGTTATAATCCATAATTTGGCATCTGCCTCATTTGCCCCATTTGAGATATATTCTTTAACCCTCTGCTTCTAAGACATCTAAGCATGGCACATGCAGAGTTTAATAACTTCCCTTCCAAAATTAAGCACAGTTTTACTAAAATGTTACCTTACCTGGAACAAAAGTATTGTGTTTTGCAATAGCAAGCAGCCGTTAATTCTTTCTCTGACTTTTTTGCACATTTGGGGTAAAATTAAATCACTTGCTTTATCCTCTCGTAAGAATACACCAAATATTTGCATGAAGGCACCAGGGCTATAGGATATACTGATATTTTTTATTCTACCACTACTTGAGTGAAGTTCCTACACATTATAACACATAGCTTTTATTGGCAAAAGTATTGACCATTAAAGCAAATATCATTCAAAAATATATTTTTCATCTCTGCTCTCATGACTAAAAATTTCTTCCTGTGTTATTTTTTTTCTCTACTTAGAACAAGCAGGTATAAAATTAATTAATTAAATGTCCCCACATTTTTTCCTGTATCTTTCAAAACAGCAAATGTACTGCTTTTTTACAGTTAAAATAGTCAATCTATACAATAGTAATTGTATAGTCCATAAATCAAATATAAAATCTCATATACAATTCCTCTGCAGCAATGAACAAATAGTTTGTTTTATTCTGGGTGTTTGACCAGGTTTACCTTGTTCTTCTTTAATGAAAATCTCGGGCTCCTTGTATCTTACAATAAGCTGTCAACATGAAAAATCCACACTCTAATGTCAATGTGCAGTGCTTGTGGTTCAGAGGATATTTAGAGCACATGTGATTTATTTCCCAATCACTTAAAACTTAACAAAGAAACTATACCATAATTAATCTAAAAAAATGAAAGGCAAATTCATTTTTACACATTTTAGTTGGACGTAAATTCTGTCATTTTTGAAGATGCCATTGGCAACAGTATCACAATAGCTACTGAAGTTGGTATACAGTAAATATATTTAAAAAACCATCACCTCAGTAAAATCTAGCATGTACTCTATGTACTGGGGAATGCTTTCTTTGATGTTAGCTAATTGGAGATGGCATATCTTACATTTCTGGGGATTTTATTATAAGATTAAACATCTATTCTTCAATTGCATATTACTCTATTGCTCAATTTATCTGTCCTTACACAGATAAATTGAAATGTATTTTTATATTTAACATATGTATCAGTGGTCTCACAAAAAACCACATGTAAGTTAATAACTCATTGTTTTACTGTAAGTATATGATCACTAGCTAACTAAATATATTAGAACTGATACTAAAAGATATATACAATACAATCCTACAAAAATTATACTACTAAATTTTCATAATTTTATACCAGTGTATTTGTATAGTTGATAAAGTAAATATATGACATTATAAGTATCAAATTCAACAGTAGTGATTTCTTGAGTGGGATTATAGTGAACATTCATTTCTTACATATTTTATGTTATTTTGTTTAATTTTGTTTTAATAGCCATTTTGTGATAGAATGTGGAGAAAACAAGATACATATAGACCTATATTAAATACAAAATAAACTCCAGAACATAAGATTGTAGATTATCTTAATTTCCCTCTTGATTATGATTTAAAAATCCAGGTGTGTGATTGAGTTATTAACTTACACAATACAGCATAAAACTCTTTTAATGGACTAATATTCTAAAACTTCCTCATTTATGCATGTGTAAACACGTTATTCCTTGACTTTTTTTCCATGAAGATATAATTGTATAAACCTGGTTAATTTACATCAAAGAAATTTGTCAGCACAATTCCTTAACTATGGGTACATTATAAACTAAATTTAGTACATCGCAGCTAAGGTGTTGTTCAGCCTTCTTTGAGCTTTTCCAGTGAATTCCATGGTGATTGGCAATTAAGTGATTTCTTTTCCTGGTGGTCAAATTATTCGTATATATAGTCACATGTAGTGAAGTAAGAGACAAATTACCTATCTTTATATAGAACAAAAAGTATAAATCAAGAATATTAATTTCCATTTGTAAGAATTTTTTTAAATTAAGTGTTAATAAATACTTTGTAAGCCTTCATTTTAAATATTTTGTTTTTTAATAATGTGCTACAAAAACAGTACTTCCTTATAAAACATGTAGACATTTGTGTCTTATTAATTTGCTTTAGAACTCTATTAAATTGCATATATTATTTCCTTATTATTTTCCTGATTTTTCTTACTATTAGTGCTTCTTTTTAACTTTTCGCTTTACATTGCCCCTTCAGTCACACCAGAAATGTTTATGATCTCTGAGAGATAAAGCTCAATCAGGAAGCCAATCCTAGTTTCCTTTAGTAGTGTTTATGTATTCCAAGCTTGCCAGCTACCTATCAGTGCATACTGAAAAATAAATATGACCTCTCCCCTACCACGGCTATAAGAAGACAAGTCATCTGATTATCAGCAACCTAATTTTAAAGGCTGTTTATAATTCTCATCCTAATGTGATAGTGATATGATTTATTAATCATTCTGGCATTTTTCTCCTTGACAGCTTCTCAACTGCTGTTACATCCTTCTTGGATGGGTAAGTACTGTACACTACTTTGCAACTCTGCACTAAGTTTTATATGTTGAGACACTTCATGTCCATTAAAAGGAAAAGTTTAAATTTGACACTCCCCTAAAATTTAAAAAATGTGCTTTAAGGGTTAAAGATAGCTAACAATGAATAAAACATGTATTCACAGATATAATTGAAATGGAATCTGTCAATATGTTTAACTCAGAGTAGGTTAAAATTTATCTGCGTATAACACTTCATTTAATTACTGTCGATATAGATTTGATCTTAGTGACATATTATGCATACTAAACAAAAACCATGAAAATAGAACAAAATCAAGAAGAGGTCATATAATGAATAATGAGAGTCATACAATGACTCTCTCTCTCTCTCTCTCTCTCTCTCTCTCTATATATATATATATATATATATATATATATATATATATATATCCAGATTGATGATTTACCACAGCGGAGCTGAAAGCAAGATTGTCTTATTAGAAACATCAAAATTTTTTTTAAAAAATTTAATTAAATCAGAGAGAGAAACACTCGGAAGTAGGAGTATTATGCAGTTATATAATTTTCTCTGTTAAAAAACAGTATTTTTGTTTAATATGGAAAGACATATTTCATTTCAGAGAATACAGATGGAATGCAGACATACAATACACTAGGTAATAAATCCATCATAGAAATCTTTGTTAGATGGAAAGTTTATATTTTTCAATCCTTGTCTGACCTATTGCCTGATTATTGTCATCGCATTTCTATAGATTTTTGTTTTAAATTAGCAAAAGATAACTGTAGCAAACAAGATAATAGGGATTTCTTTGATTGTTTCTTCATGTAATTTAATATTCTTATCACAAATTTTAACAGAAATATACAGTTGTACATAGGAGGTGACCTTAGTCATATTTCATGTTTCTGTCTTTCATTAAATGATAAATGATGTGAGATTTGCGTGATTATTTAAATTTTTAAAATGAGTATCTAACGCATATGCCCTGGTGTCAGTCGGAGGAGACACTGGACATTATCCTGTGCCTAATTTGTAGAATGATTTTATATTTCCTCAAGCATTCATATGTTTTCTGTCAGATTTATTCATGGTGGTTGAAAAAAAGGTTAATTCCTAAACATCTAGGAAAAAATGCAAATAGAATGGCATTTAAAATATATTCCTTCAAAGAAAGAAAAATAATGGACACAAAGCTTTTTTTAAGTAGGGAGGGGCAGAGAGGGCAAAGAGAGAAGACAGGGTAAGGAAACAGAAAAAAAAATAATTCCTATATGATTGTGATCATTATATATATATATCTATATAATATCCACATATCTATCTATATATATTATCTTTAGTATATATTATATAGTATATATATTATATAATATATGTATAGTGTACCAATACAATTAATTAATAAAAAAATATACTTCAACCTTGAAAGAGAAGCCTAAATGTTTTACTCTCTTCCTATAAAACCATAAGAACATCTGATATTTTAGCCACAGGTTTGGCACTTACATCCAAATACACAGGATTAAGAGCAGGCATTTGTGACTGTAGTCTGTGCATCTATCTAGTTGATTATGGAATCTTTTACTGGGTGAAGTCCAATTTGAAATTACTGCCAATATGCCAACATGTTAAGGCCGGTCATTTTTTTCCCTGAGATGCAGAAATCTGGTACATAGTTAATAGAGAAGCAATTCCTTGTTTATTAAAAATTGCCTATATATATATATATATATATATTGTACCTGGAATCAAAGTCAGGACCTTGTGCTTGCAAGGCAGTTCTTGTGCTGATGAGCTATATTCCAAGCCCCTGGTATATCTTAACTTTTAAACATTTTCTCAATGTCAATCTGTGGTAATATAAATAAAGTACTAGTTGATGCCATGAGATTCAAGTATTTTGATTTTTAAGTCACTGATCTCTAATTACTGACAAGGATCCTATTAAAGCCAGGTAGGGTTCACTTTTTAAGCCTTTGTTAATTTACCAAATAATTTGTTCTAATATAATTAAAATGACATTTCATCAAAGGCAAACTATTTTTCAAAATGAGCACATCTTTTCATTTGCATTTTGAAGTGACAAAGATGAATTAGCTAAGGTGTGATGCTTGTTACTTCACTTATTGTGAGAAGTTCAGTCAATTATTAACAGTTATATTTAAATTAAAAATGTATCAGTCATAGTCAATCTATGCATAGAACTCCGCCTAGGACTCCTTATTACGTGCCGTAGGCCACAAAAGGTGGAGACTCTAAATGCCACTCTGAAAGCAGTAGTAACAAACACAAAGCATTAGAGTACTCCGATTTTGAATCTGAGCAAAGATTAAGTTCCAGAAATTGTTAAAGATTAGCTATAGTCCACCCAAACTCAATGATGTAATTATAAATTTCACAATTTATATAGAGGCAATAATGCACAAATGGTAAAAGATGGATGCACCTTGCTATTAAACTGGAAAGTCAAGATTTATGAGAATGACTGTTGAAGTGTCTGCTTTTATTCTCATTTGAGGCATAAATCAATGCAAATGTTTATCTTGAATGAAAAGAACAATATTTCATACTTCAAAATTATATACATATATGATAAAATACATGAAAATGCACTTTTATTCAAGTCTATATTTTCTCAGAATTTTTTTTTGAAGTTGATGTAAAAGTACAGAGTGGAATTGTGATGGTCAGGGGCTGGTGTGGTTAAGATGCTGAAGAGTTCAAATGACACCAAATATTATTTAGGAATAAAAATTTCAAGCTATCTACTGTACAGCATGCTGACCGTAGCCAATTATTTAGTGCGTTCTTGAAAAATGCCAAGAAAGTAGATATACTATTTGTAGCATAAAAAAATAGTTCTATTCCCTATTGCCTTATGTTAATTAGCTACTTTTAGTCATTGTAGCAATGCATATATACCTTAAAATTTTGTTTTATGCAGTAAATATATACAATTTTATGTGTCAATTCAAAATACGAATTTTTTTAAACATCAGAAAGTTAGACTTAGAATGCTTGCATATTTTTAGAAAAAATACTTATCTAAAGGAAAAACTATTTCTGCTTTTAATTGTTACCTAAACAAAAAAGACAAGCATGTGCATAATTTACAACCACACAATTTCAGAAATCTTTTCAGAGATGAACAATTTAATTATATGTTTCTTGCATATTTACCAGTGAACTTTATTGCAGTTGCTACATTTTATTTTTTATTACAAACTCCAGAGCACTAGAAGAGATTGCAGTAGTACCTTCAAAGTTATAACTGAAAGCTTTCAAAAGTTAAATTACTGGATTAAGAACATTATAAACAAAAATGAAAGTTGTCATAAGTTAAATTGTTCTTTTCTGAATTCATATATAGCTTTCCAGCATTTCATAATATAACCTTATTTGGAAACAGTGTCCTTATAGTGGTAATCAGGATAATAAAAGTAGGATGGGTGCTACTCAAAAGAGGAGATTTGGACACATAAAACTTACACAAAGGACAAGATGCAGGAAGTAGATGGCCATTTCTAACACAATGGATAGTTGAAATTCCACAAAGTAGAAGGCAGCCCTGAAACAGATCCTTCCCGAACCTTTAAAAACACCATGTGGTAAGATTTCTATACTCTAAAATAAATTGTGAGACGATGAATTCCTGCTGTTCTTAATCAACCAATTTATAGTGTTTGTTTCATGTACTGTAGGAAGTTAACTTATCATCCTAAAAACATTATCAGGTCTAAGTTTGAGATTTCACTCCTTCAGCAGCTCCATATCAGCTCAAAGGAATCTATGCAGAAAAGTGGACATAATATTTATTAATGAACTTCTGAAAGGTAATGTTGAATCTAGCAACATTAGTTTTTGGACATTCCTAAAATTCAAAGAGTAATAACAATCAAATTTCTTACCCAATTGCTTGTAACTACTTTAAAAATGACACATAAATGGGATCATCAACATATAAAGTAGTTTTGTAGATGTGGAATATGAATGTAACCTGGTACATATGTCTTCATGTCACCCAACAAAGTCCGAGAAGGTCCCCAAGAGAAGTTGAAGGCCTCTCCTCTCCCCATCCACTGAGTAGAATGTGGTTTGCCAAACATCACAATTTTTAGGGTACATCTATTAGGCAGAAAAAAAGAGAAACACTGTATTAAACAGATTAGAGGCTCTCAAGAGAGATATGCTTCATTAAATGGAGATGGATGTATTTACATGGTCTTGGGGTGTGTTTTTGAGATATTCCTACTCTGTATCAAGTTACCCATCTGGACTGCTAGAGCAGACTGCACAGATTTTACATGTATTTCAAGTTGATATATGTTGTCCACTAATATTGCTCCTTTGATAATGAAAGTCTGCAGAAGGAAAGGCAATGTACAGGTGAAAACACAGGTCTAGAGCCCTATCAACAATGCCTTTAACTGTCTTTTAGTGTGTTTAGGATCTTTTACTATTTTTGAGTGGGCAAGTTTACAGGGAGGAAGAAACTCTGTAACTTTGTTGTTCTGAAGTGGCTGTGTTTCTCAGAGTATAATCTTAAAATTTCAGTTTATCTGATATAACTCTTATTTGTCTATTTTTTCCCTATCAATTCATTTCTATTGTTCTCAGGAATCAGAAATAATGAGCAAGAGCACACCTGAGGTTAGCCTGTATCAGTGGATGGTGGGTGTATATTATCATATGAATACGTAACTCCCCCAATAAAATTACACTTACGCATACTAATTTGAGGAGAGTTAAATTCTATCCTTTCTAACATCCAAACCAGAGGGAATGGACATCTGACTGAGGTCTATAAATTAGAATTCATTGCTCCCTTGATCAGAGAGATTAGTTTAGGCCTGTGTGAAAAATCAAATTAGGTTGCTGTTTTTTTCCCTGTTTGCAATTCAGGGAACAGACTATAGATAAGGTATGAATAAAGACAGAGTCTCTGTATGCTGATTTGTGACCTAGGATATTTTTAATATCTCAGAAATACATTCCGTTAAAAATTTACTGTTGTTTATCGTCAATACTTTTCTGATTTTAATTTAAATACAAAATTTTACCTATTTATATATTATGGTTTGGTGCTTCCACACATGAGTACGTTGTATGATTTTAAACATATCTCATTTTCCAATCAATTGTCTCTTATTTATGGTAAAGACATTCAAACTCTTTCTTTCTCTTTTGGAAATAATAAGTTATTATTATTTCTAGTCATCTAAGAAACTGCTTATTTAAGTAAGAACTTCTTGCTGGGGATATGGCTCAGCTGCAAAGCATCTACCTGGCAAATGCAAGGTCCTGAGTTCGATCTCTGGTACCAATAAATAAATAAAAAGAAATAAATAGGAATTTCTTATTTCTATCTAACTATAAGTTAATATCCAACACATGTAGAGATATAGATGAGAGTGGTTATTGAAATAAGTTAGGCACAGAAAAACAAGGACTACAGGTGGTCATATTCACACAGGGAACTTAAAAAAAATTGATCTTGTAGAAGGTTAGAGTGTATTGGAGTGATTGCTGGCAAATCCACTAAAGAACTGTTGATCTGATGCAAAATGATACTTTGAGATTTCCACGTCACTCTCATAGCATAGGTAGCATGCTTGAGTATCCTAATATTAAGCGACAATGATACAAATTATCCACAAATCTACATTTTTAAAGGAGAATCAATGCATTTAGATACATATTTTCCCCTGTATGGATATGTGCACTCACACAAAATATGTGCTTAATTTTTCCTCAGGTAAATTATTATAAAGACAAATTCCTACAGTAAAATCCCATGTTTTCAATCTTCTGTCAAAATCTAAAAAAAGGAATTCAACTTCAGATGCTTAACTGTTCTAAGAACCCTGACTCCTCTTCAGTGACCTCTAGGATCTTTGCAGAAGCTGTGAGCATAGAGGCCTGCCTAGCCTGCGGCAATGCTAGATTTCTCTTTCAGTTTACGCCCCACTTGCTTGCTGTTTTGCATAGTTAACAGGCCCTCTCCCCTGCCGTCACCCTCATTTCTCTAGTTCCTAAGCTCACTGATGGGAGAAGAGAACCATTATTAAACAATGACTGCAGAGTGCTGAAGCGCTCACCCAACCGTAAGATCCTTCCATTTACTGCCCTTGCTATTTATGTTGACATTTGCTTAATCTAGGATGTAAAAACTTGACATATGGGGTGATTTAACAAAACTATTAAAATAAATATTATCCACAGTTCTTCTATCTTTAAATGAAATGACATTAATAATATCTAGCCTAATGGTTCTACTCACACCAAATATCACAACAACTACTTTAGATATCCTCTTTAAAGATATATAGTAGAAAATGCCAATGGAGCAAACTGTGACGTATTTTATAAATAAAAAATAAACAACTGGGGAATTGGAATGGGGCCTCTGTTAGACACTATGATTTTTTTCCTTCGGTGACATGTTATCAAAAGCCTGTGTTCTTGATAAGATGAAAATACAATCCTTATTCTGTAAAATTAGAATGGTTCATCTTTATAATAATCATATTCTGAATGTAATTTAAATTTAAATATTTTTCTCTTCCCTTCAGGGACTCTGTAGTGTAAGACAGAGAGATGGTTCTTCATTCCTTTTTAGCCAGCATACAGTCATCCATACTGTGCACATCACCAAAAATTCTTCAGGATTCATAGTCAGGAAAGAAGCGAGGAGAGTAAAGTTGAGAAGAACATTTTAAAGGTGATGCCAAGTGAATCTGAGTCTTCAGGAGCAGACTGGATTTCTCTAGTGAAACGTGTTTCTTGTGGAGCCTTTCTGTGCCTGTCTTGAGGGATTCCTGAGCTGTGCATTATGGGCAGGGTCTCTCTCAGATAGGTCTCTCCCTAGTGGTGCTCACAGGCTACCACAGTGCACAGCTACACCCTTGTCAAGATGTCCAGGTATTGGATGATCATTCTGTTAAACCACATTTCTTTCTAAGTGATTGCAAGACCATCTCTGTCTTGCTAGATCCAAACGTGTTTTAGATTCTCACACATTCAACCCACCATCAGGGCAAATCTAGTCATTTCGCAGCTGCTACCTTCTACTGTTTCTCTTTTAGCTTTCTCAAGTTGGAGAACAAAGTCATCCCTACAATGCCCTTATATCCTTCTTTGAACACATTTCCTATCCTTGTTAGGTCTGTGAAAATCCCACTCACCAATTCTGGGTTAGTCTTAGTTTTATGTTTTAATATGCATATGTAAGAAGGGTTATGGGGACAGGCAGGTTTAGAACTCACTATGCTTTGTCCAAATAAATTTTTCTTGAATATTCCATCTGTATTTTCCAACCTTCACTATTTTATGTCCTTGATTTAAGTGATAGAATTCATTTTTAATTACATGCTTTAAAGATCTATGAATAATCTACCAACTTTATGTTAATGACTAGAAAAAGTTTCTTTTTTAATATGTTGTTCTGTTTATTGTCTAGAATCCTGTTTCATGCTTAAGAATTTTCTTCAGCTGACTAATGGATGCTTTAAGATTTTGAACTGTGTCCTTTATTTCTTTAATTTTTCTTATTATTCGTGACACAGATAAGACATCATTAGCAATTTTGGGTAGATGATTGAGTCAGAATTTATAAAGAGACAAAGGGTAGTGGAGAACTGGATCAGCATGGGGAAAAATTATGGCTATGACCATGTATGTGGACATTGATATTAATAGGATCTAATTGAAACATTAATTCAAAATAAAGACAGCATAACTACAGCCACAGTTTCCAAATGTGCCACCAATTCGTTAACTCTTCCCATTAAGAGATCATGTGTAAGTCCATTCTCCTTGAACCTTGATGACTTTGTGACTGTCTTAATGGATATACTCTAGAGTAAGCATTAACAGAAAACTCTGAGGATAACTCGAATGAGGACATAGAGCCTCTCTATGTCCATCTTGATACTTTGGAGACTTCAGCTTTGGAGACTTCAGCTGCAAAAAAAATCCAACCACTCAAAGGATGCTTTGTAGAGGGATGAGAAAGAAAGTTGGAAAACAAACATTTATTTCAAACTGAATTTATGGGAAACACTTAAATGCATCAAGATATTCTTGATTCTTCCTCACTAACCCTATACCTGTGTTTCTCAACCTCAGACTCTCAAAACTGCAAAGTATTTTCAATCTGAGATGTAGAGTCCAATCAAAAGTTATAGGTAAGATGGACTTTTATTAGATTAGTAAATTAGATTTATTAAGAACCTAAGGAAGTCTACATTAATAAGGCCTCGCAGACAAAAAGTCTTCCAAGAGAGCTAACAGTATTACAGTATTGCTTTTGGTCTTCCCTGTTAAGTAATAAGGTATCTAAGAAATTTGAGGGCTCTACCAGAAGGAAGTCTGAAAAGGAGCCCAAGACAGAAAAGAGTTTTCCCCCAAAATATATGGAGTCTAGTAAACCATGTGGGAAAAGGCCTGCACAGATTTAAGAAACTTCGTTAGGGTGGACTAAAAGGACAATTAAAATGAAAAGAAAATTTGAATTTCACAGCATCTCTGGGCAGGAAGCTGGCTGAGAACACCAGCTGCCTCATGCCAGACTCTGCCTGCGGGATGCAGGGCGGAGGACGAAGGATGCCGACTCCTGGAGCTACTTCACTGTCACGAAAGTCTTAAATGACTGATATTGTAGGCCACTGTAGAGCAATAGATAATCAAAACCAGCACCATGGGAACATGGAAAGGACGATTTTTGTCTTTATAAAACAAATTGACAGAGGGTCATTTGCAGAGTTTAATTTACCACTAGGGTAGATGAGAATTTCAAGCAGCCTTTGTAGAGGGATATTTTGTTCGGGGCAGGTATTTTTACTGCGGAGAACTCCTCAGAGCATCACTTAGTAGCCTCCTGGACATGAGTCCCCTACAGTCCTATCACATACAACTATCCCTGGGGTCTCAGTGTGACTACAAAAGGGTCTGACGACACTGCCAAATGACTTCTGGGGGCAAAATTGCTATTGATGAAGAGTCACCTGTCCAGATCAATTAAAAGAATCAAGTGCATATAACTTCACAACTTACATAGTAAATACTTATATCAGATCCCCTAATAATAAACCATGAAGCAGACACTACTGACACAAGCAAATTCTAAAATGAGACATTGTTTGCAAAATTGGTGTGATGTCCAGATTACTGAGACTTATGACAAGTATTAGATTTCCATTAAATTTTGATATTGTTGAGGCTCGACTTGGTTGTTTAAACTATTTATGACTTTTTTATTCCTCATATTTTGTATGCCAGTGGAATTTTCATGTTGTTTTCTATTGTTCTGGTGAAAACACTTTGACAAATTAATGATTTTCTGAGAGAACAGTTTTGTCCCTCAGATAATCCCACAGTTTGTCATTTTGGATTTAAAAACTACTTTACAGGAAACAGTCATTTATTGAGATTAAGGCAATGTGATGTGCATTTCTGGCAGTATAATTTAACTCTTCAAATTTTGATGATAATATCGGCATGGCAACTCGCTGTTCAGAAAAGAAACACTAACAGAGTTGCTAGTTAGTTGTGGAAAATGAACAAAAGGGTTAGATTTAAGGGTGAGTGGACATTAGGTTTTCAAGAAAATCCCATTTTATTATACAGCATGACTATGTTTAAATTGATGTTTTTAATTTCTTTGAATTTTTGTGACCCTATGTGACACTATCAGGTGCATATTTAAGATTGCATTGCATAGTGCTCTGTAATTTGTTCTATTTCTTTCCAACTTTCCCTTTAGGCAACTAGGGTTATTGTAGACTTGGGAGGGTTTTTGGCCAAAAAAGAGAGCAAAATGATTGGATGCTTTCCATCCTGAGATCACGATGATGCTACTATTTCTTAACAGTTGTATCTCTGATGCTGGTTGTCACAAGCCAGGAGAAACCATGAGCAGATTAGTGCAAATTCATCTTCACTACTGAAGGATGCAGATCCATCACCAGAAAAATGAAAGCAGCTCGGGGTGTGCAGCATATACTGCTAGACAGTGAGAAGAATAAAGTGCATATTAAAAGGGCGGGTTATTCATCCTCTCCCCACCTGTTAGCATACTTCGGTTTCCGCTGGAAATCCAGGTAAACTAGTGCAGATTTCACCATATTCTCTACTTCTCTTAAATATAAGAGACATTAGCTTTTCCTTGGTCACTGGCATGACCAAGGAATTACAAAGTAAATATCTGTCTGGTTGACAGGTACCACTTTTCAGAAGAACAGGATAATTGTTTCCTGGAATATTCATAGAGTAAAATCATTTTTCTCCTCTTTGCAAACTTTAGATAGTGCAGTGACATATAAATTAATTAGTGAACTATTCATTCCTTTGAGATGGATTTACTCCGTCTTTCAGGAGGGAAAGGAAATGTAAGGCTAGATAGATCTGCCGCACCTGTACCTGTGCCCTTCTGTGACTGCTCTTATTTTAATGTTAATTTTGGTTTTTTTCAAGGGTGAAATACTAAATGAGAAGACCTAATTTATATTTTGTCACTTTTGCTTTCAAAGATTAATGAACGCCATCAAAAAGAGTCATAAGGAAGAGCAGGTAGAGGAAGCTTACACAAGCAAAGGCAGTATTTCCTGAGTAAGAGTAAACTGGGATTTCACATTGTTTATTACAGTGGTTTTATACTTAATATTAACTTTTATTTTATCTAATTTGGCACAGATTAAGTAGTTTTAATTAATATTAAATTAATATCATCTCCGATTTAATATCTACATGTACCCCTTTTTAAAGATTGTTAATGGTTTTTAAATGTTCTGGGAAATTAGTAAGTAATTTACTTCACATCTTTTAAAAAATTAATAGGATCTTTTACGCCAGAAGTAACATAATGGGGAAACTTGCACATTTGTGTTTACCTGGTTAAACTAATAGCTCTTAGATTATAAATGGATTGATTAATTTTAGGTAAATACCTTAAAACAAAGGAATCATAATAATTCTTTGTTTGGTTTGCAGTGTCTCTGTCAGAAACACATAAAACTATCTCACTTGAAAATACATCTTTATAAAAAGTCAATTCTTTCTGTTTTGAAACTTAAATGACATGATGACTAAATTTCATCCTGATTTAAAATATCAAATAAGTCCAAATAAAGTATCCTTTTTTATATAATGTATCCTTGAAATCCAAAATAATAGAATTTCTTTGGATGTGTACAAAAGTGCTGATTAGAAAAAGAAATAAAGAATTAATGATTTAGAGCCCAAATATTTCAATGCAGACATTGAGACTGAAATTTGAATCTAATGTATTTTTTTTTATTTTGTAATTCCTTCTCTGAAAGTTTCATGTTCATACATATTCTCCCTCATGGAAAAAGACTGAGACACTAGAATAATAAAATTTTATAAAAATTATATATATATATATATATATATATATATACACACACAGCTTGACCAAATTTTCACAAACCAAGTTCAATCATGTCACCAACATCCTTGATCAACAAACAAACACTAACAACCTAAATCTCTCTTTTTGCTTCACCTGTCAGGTGCTATCATCCCCATCCTAAGAACTTTACCCTGACTTTCGCTGTCTGTGTCTGTCTGTCTCTCTCTCTCTCTGTGTCTCTCTCTTCCTTCTTTTTCTTTGTCTCTCATTCCTTTCCTATTGTCCATTACTCTCCTTTCTACTTATTTACTGTGCAATGTTAAGATGCTTATAGACCCTGGGATGGTAATAGTCGGAACATGAGTACTTATCTTCAAGGTGGATCCTTCCAAATGGAGTCCGCAGAGGCTGTAACAAACAAAAGAATGAAATATTAACTTACAAATTCCAGAGAAATGTCTTCCCTTTTTCTGTATCCCCTTATTTCTCCATACCTGGAATATGCCTTGTTATTCTATTTGATGACTACTAGGTAGGTTCTTCTAATAGGCATTTTGTTCATTGGCTCCTATATGATAGCTGTCCCATGTTCATGGCGACTTACACGACATTGTGCAAACAATTTTGTGTGTATCATTTTCTTTAGGCTTCTCTGGCTGTATCTCTTTATAGCACAGATCTATACTTTAATAAATGTTTAAAATAATAGTTCATACCAATTAAAACCTCAATTTGAAAGGAGCATTTTAAATACTTATACATAAAATTATACTGTGAATGTTGGCATTAGAGTCAGGGGACCTCAAATCAAATCTTTGTTCCTTCACTTCTAAGCTACAAGTTCTTAGTCAACTTACTTAAATTATGTAAGCCTTATACACTCGGACCTCAAGGAAGAGATTATGATGCTCTTATTTCACAGTTGTTGGGAAACCTAAATGAGCTTATATTCCTAAAGTTATTGATACATAGTAAAAGATCAGGAAATAGACTTTAACTTATATTTTCATGAACCTTATCATTTTTTTAAAAAAATAAGTATGAAGAGTCCTCAAAAACCTAGGATTAGAGGTCTCATTTGACCCAGCTATTCCCCTCCTGGGTATTTTTCCAGAAAAATTGAAAATGTCATACCACAGCAATATATGTGCACCCATGTTTATAGCAGCACAATTTGTAATAGCAAGATCTTGGAAACAACCTAGATGCCCATCAACTGAGGAATGGATAAAAAAGATAAGGTATTTTTATATAATGGAGTACTACTCAGCTATAAAGAAGGATCAAATTGAAGCTTTTATAGGTAAGTGAATTCCACTAGAAACCATACTCATACATGACAAATCATGCTCTTATGTGTAAACTGCATATTGTCTTGCTAGTGTAAAAACCTGAAAGAGTAAATAAGATCCAAAAGTTATAATAGAGTAAAAGGGAAAGAAACTATTCAAAGGGAAATTTTATTGTTTGATCAGTCTTGCATGTCTGTATCTGGTGTCCTAAACAATTACTTGGAGGATAACAATATGCATTATAACAGCCGTTGTTAATTTCTATCATCTTGTTTTGAAATCTTATATTACCGTTGCTTTTGTTGTTGTTTCTGTTGTTATCTTCATTTTGCTTTTGTTAAAAAAAAGAATTACATATTTTGCTCAGCATTTTATTGAAGCTACATTTTCAAAAAGCATTTCAGAGAGAGAGAGAGAGGGAAACATTTTTTAAAATGAAGGAAAAATGCCTGCAATCCCATAAATAGTAGAAATCATTACTATTCCATAAATATTAATTGATGTTGCTCCCATATCAATCAGCCTTTGGCTGTGACAGATGTTTTTATTATGATATGATAACCCTGAAAATGAACAAAGATTTTTAAGAATAAGACAGTACATCCTCAGAGGTCAGGATCAATCTAATTCTTGTTGGTTAAAATGTTTGACAGCTGTTTGAACATATTGTCCTTTGTGGGAGGAAAAGAAACAATTCATCAAAATCAACAATATTCACAGAGGGAGTTGCACTGTCCCGTAGCTACCTTTATATTAAATCTACACTTAAAAAATTCATCATTTAAACCATCTGTTGTAGTTCAGAAGACACTAGTTAACTGTAACATCCCTATTTTCAGCATAAGCAGAACCTCTGAATGTAATATCATAAATGTCAGTGCTTGTGTGTGCATGTGCGCATGTGCATGTGTGTGTGTGTGTGGCAGCCTTATGTATCTGAGTGAAACAATTTCACAGTAATTAAATAGAATGAAAACTTGGTCTACAGAGATTTTCAGAATAAATAGTTGGCAATTACAGAAGAGCTAAACTGTTGTACTGCTTAACCTTTTAAGAGAATCTCTTTCCATGAAACAATTTTATCAGTGTTCATTATTACTCTCATGGGGACAGATGCCTTGCTGTTTTCTGACTTAATGCCTCTAGATCAATAAGTATTGGGTTGTGGAAAAATATTGACTATTAAGAGAGGGAACAAGAGCAGGGAAAATTGTCAGCACTTGGCATTGACCTTTCACTTTTTATTTTTTGGTACTGTGGATCAAACTCAGGACCTGGTGCTTCCCAGGCAAGTGCTTACGCCACTGAGCTAAATCCCCAGCCCCTGACCTGTGCGTAACTTAGGAAAGCGTCTCTTTTCTGAACCTGAATTGAGACTGTAAGTACCCTGTCTACTTTATTAGTTCTTCCTTCATTATTAATTTTGTTTTTTGTTTCTGTTTCTATTGTGGCTAAAAAGTGAATATTTTTTTTAAAAAAATGCTCTGTTTTAAGGATTGATGCAAAAAAAAAACAACAACCTTCAAAACAGTTAATTTTTCCATTATTCAGTGATGGATGAAACAAACATTTTATCAAGTGGTTCTCAATGCATGAAATGTTGGACACAGCTCAGAAGGTTGCAGTGTCCCCCAAATACTTTTACTGTGCTTGTAATATACAGCCCAGGACATTTAAGTCACTCATGTTTTACGAGTTTTTACTTCTAGTTATGTAAAGTGTCTGAAGATTTTCTTATTATACTCAATAATTGATTTTTTTCCACAGGTTGAGAACTGGTAAACAACTTTAGAAAACATTTTCCTGACGCTTTTTCTCTAGTAAGATATTGTGTCTTACTGATACAGGTTTAATAGGAATGGATTTTATGCATTTCAGACATATTTAAACATTTTTAAAAATTTCATATCTTTGCAATACATAATGTGTTTTTAGGTTTTTTTGTTCAAATGTATTTGCTATTATGATTTTATAGTTATTATGTTCTCATTTTATAAATAGTTAAAGCAGTAAACTTATAACTTTGTAGTCTGGCTGGGTATGGTGGAACAGGCCTGTAGTCCAGGCATTTGGGAGGCTGAGGCAGGGAGATCTCTGTAAATTTGAGGCCTGTGTAGGCTAAATAGCAAGTCCAAGGCCAGTCTACACTACAGAGTTTCAAAAAAGACAAACAAAAGAAAACGTAAAATGGAAAACTAAAAATAAATTATAGTCTGAGGGATTTTTATCTTATAAACAGAGTTTTGAATATTGTGAAAAATAATCTTCAGCTAATAGTAATATATGATCATTGAAAACCTCTTTATTAAAAACTTTAGTACCTGCCCTTAAGATAGGGTATTTCTCACAGGTTTCTGACGCATTCAGAATAGACCCCCACATGTAGAAAGTCCCCATTGTTGGTTTGTGACTTTGCTACTGTTTTGAAATTCTTAATTATTTCTAACAAGAATATTCACATTTTCACTTTGAAGTACATCATTCACATCATATGTCTGGCCCTGACACAGGATTGAAAATGGTAACATCTGTTTTTGTGTAATTCAATTATATTACATATTTCAATACAAAAATGCCAATTATATTTATGTAATTAATTTGTCATATGAGAACACATCTGGTTTCCATATTTTTTTCTCTAGTGTTTAATCCAAATTACTGGGCTCATCTGTTAGTTAATAAAATAATTATATCAATAAAAAGGAAAATAATGAAAACCAAGAATCAGTTTTCCTGACTTTAGCCACAGGGGGACCATCCTCATAGAAAGTTTTCTGTTCTCGTTTGTGATTTTTACCAGGTGTATGGTTGATCTGCTTAGATACTCTACCCAAGTTCTCTCTCTTGGGCCTAAGTGCCTATCTGCCAGCTGGATAAGTGGCAGATACCAATGTTCAGGTTTCACAGTTCCTTGGGTCCCTGTAATGACAGGTAGCTGGCGACTCTGGGAGATCCATGGATGGGCTCTACCCTGGACTCACCGTTCCTTCTTTCTGCACTTTGTCCTTCCCTAACCTATCTCATTTTGTGCTTCAAACTTTAACATTATGCACACTCACCTGCTTTCTATGGTAGGATTTTTTTTTACTTAATCCAGCAATGCTTTCAAGATGATCTAAGTCTTTTTAAACGTCTTAATTTTTTGGCCCAGTATGGTAGTGCTTACCTGTAATCCCAGCACTTGGGAAGTTGAGGCAAGAGGATTGTTGCAAGTTTAAGACCAGTGTGGGCTACAAAGTGAGCTCAAGGCCAGCCTGAACTGCATTGTGAGACCCTGTCTCAAAATAATAATATTTTTCTTTATTTAAGTCTTAAGGAAGCTGATATAAGACAATATATCCTTGCAGTGAAACCAAAGAGACAATCATTATGATCAAGTTTGGAGAAAGTACTTTCTAAAAATTTTATATAATCTTATACTATCTACTCTAGCTGTTCATGATTATTCAATAAGTGTTTATCAACACTGAGTGTTTTGTGAAAAAAATAAAAAGGAAGTGACAACCAATTTGGTAGTGAAAAATGAAACCTCACTTCTGATATAATTTCTCATAATTCAACAAAGTTATCTCGAACAGTTTTTAATATGTCAGTTGTCTGTCTATGTTTCTTTTGCATTTGTTGTGACATAGAAATAGAAATTAGTGTAAATTAGTTTGATATCAAGTATTTTGTTTGAAGGAATATAACCAAAGTCAGTAGTCAGTAATTATCAGTTGTCACTAAGATCAGAAAAAAAATTTTTTTACCTCATCTCATACAATAAGGATTGTGTGTGTGTGTGAATAACTTTAGCAACTAAAAAGTTTTAACACAAATATGTAGTTTTTGAAATTTCCTTTTTTACAGGTTTATAAAAACAGAACTCTATTGTGGTTGATAAAATGAATTAGAAGTTAAATTCTATGAAATTACCAAAGTTAGTTAAGGTATTCAGAAACTTAATTTGCAATATTTTTAAAAATCTTTCAGTACAGAATCATAAATGCTCTATATTTGCTTTTGATAAAGCAACCAGTTTTGGACATGAATAAAATTTTAAAGATTGTTCATTGCTCAATACAAAATTAATAATCATAATGATTTAATATTAATGCTCACAGTTGTTAAAAATACAAAAATTTATGAAATGACATTACAGTCAAATAAAAGACAATATCATCATGCATAGTGTGTGTGTGTGTGTGTGTGTGTGTGTGTGTGTGTGTGTGTGTTGGGTGTTCTTTTGCCACTTGGAGAGTCTAATGAATTTTGTGCTTTGGAAAAAAATATGTTTCAATAAATGAGTCAGAAGACTAAGGCTTTTATCTTGCTTCTCTGGGTGATCTCAGATATAGTATGGAAAAATATTTTGTGGATAAAATTAACATAAAATCTTAAAAGTTCTTTTATTATTTTTTGCTGGACACTTTGTTAGTATGTTCTCTTAGAACTATCTTGTTGATACCATGTTAAAACATTTTTGCACAGGTTTTTTTCTCTTTTTGTATTTTCCTTCACAACAACCAGATTTATCAGTAAGATAAATCAGTGAGCTTCTCCTTTCTGTTTCCTTTTCTTTAATATCTCAGTACCTAGGAACATGGCAATAAACACACATTGTTTTTCTTTCCAGGGACCAGAAACTCCATCCCACTTGTTTTCATTCCTCCCCAGCTCTTATCCCAGGGGTAAGGCCTGTGAACACTAAAGTACATGAACTGGCACCACCTTATTTACATTATTTTACCACAGCAATGTTTCTTTGAAGAAACTTTATCACAGCATCATTGGCAAAAATGTCTTCTGAAGATCATGCAATGCAATATGCTCTTCCCTCACATAAGGAGGTAGTCACTCACAAAGATGGAACACATTGTCCAGTGTGCCCTGCAGTAGCAAGTCTGATGCCAAAAACTCCTAATACCTAATAATTACTCTTTGTGCTACACTGGGTTTGCTCTCATAGTTTGCCGGTTTCTCTTGAGTAGTCTCTTACTTCTTAAGCACCAATCCTGCATTACTCTTCCCAAGAGTCTCCCACATTTGTTTACAGCCCATCCACGAAGCTCAATGCATATCAAAGTTCAACTTGATCATCTCGTGATTCATGCACATCTGTTCTACCAGTAGGTCACACGAAAAAATGTACATTTTAATCTTTAAAATATTTTCTTTCATTAATATGCCTTTCTTTCTCCTAAACTCCATTCATTTTTAGAGATCTAATAAATGTCTAATCCTATTAGGAATTCTCTCCTAACTGCTTACTCTCCTTTGAAGTTTGCTCATCCTTATTGACGGTGTGTCACAAACTTTAATATTTAATAGTGTGCTTTCCTTAGGTGAGACTCACCTATGAATGGCAAATAATACAATATACCTCATTTAATGCAGCATATCTCATTCAAGCATTAAAGATTAGATGTATGACTGGAGAGAAAGAAAGAAGAAAACAGGAAGGAAGAGAGGAAGGCAGGAATAAAGGAAGGAAAGAAGGAATGGAAGGAGGGAGGAAATTTAGGTAGTTTATATAATCCTGGAAGACCAACATAAGAGTTTTAAAGTTTATGTTGGCAGAAAAATGTATTGAAAACTCCTTAAACCTTCTGAGAAAGGGAAATGTATCTATCCTGGATAAAGCATAGAAAAAAATTGAAGGTAGGTTTGCATGATGGTACTTTCCACTCTGGAAGCTTGTAAATACTAGTTTTGCTTATAATTTGAGAAGATGGCATAAAATATCAGATGTTACTTAGAATAAGAGGTCACTCAGCATGAACCAAAAAAGCACAAAGCATGAAAAACATTTACGGTGCCTACCATTGTGTGTATGTTTACCTTGTTACTAATAACAGCATTTAAGTCTTAAAAGTAGCGTGTCATGAATATTCATGGAAACCTGTTGAGTTCAACTATGTGACCCACTGAAGTGTCTTTGGGCAAGAAAAACTAATTGACTACATATCACCAATCAAGTTTACCATCAGAAAATGTTGGACAACAAAATTGGCTCCATAGATAACTATTAGAACCAAAGGAATTTCTTAGGTGCCTCTACAAATACCGTGTTCTTGATAACTGTGGTTTTATGTTTTCTTTTCTCCTTTGCATAAGTATTTATTGGTAAGTGATGATTTTGCTACAAAGTTAATGAAGTACTTTATTTTCTCATTAACAGATTCATTAAGAAAAATTATAGAATTTGGAAGTTAAGTATTATAAACATTACTTGTCTTTCCCTCACACAACAAACCTTCTGTATTAGGATTCGGCGTTATATTTCCACTGCAGTGAGAGGAAAGGGCGGGGCTACTTGAGAGAAGTCAGTTCCTACCGTTCAGCAGGGGAGCATAGTCAGATGGCAGACTGATTTCTGAAATTGGGAGTGATTATCTTTCCCAAGAGGGCAGGACTTAAACCCAGGACACAAGGGACTTACTCAAGGTGATAATCGTAGCCTCTTTAAAAATTAAATAACATAATTCAAGCTGAGTATTTAAAATCTTGAATATGGTTAAAGATCATTAAAGTGTTATTACAGGGGCTCACCAATGCTTTTGTTTGTGAACAATTTGGTTTGCAAATGGAAGCTTCTGGCAAAATTAGTCTTGTTTATGAACTCTGCATAAGGTAACGAACATGATGGTGAATGTAACATGCTTTCTACATATGAACACAAATGTGGCCAGCTTTTCCAGAGTTGTGGAATGAAATAAATTCACGCACTGAGGTACCACTATATTTCAGAAGATAATATTTATCACCTTGGGCTGCTTTCCTCAAATCGTTTAAAATACTTGCTTCTGGAACTTCCTTGGCAACTAATTTTCATGTCTCCCATAAATTCTGACAACTCTTACATTCACAATATCTAAGCCATCTGCATTAAATTAGGCAGAGGTAATGTTGCTGCCAAACCAGAGACTTTAAATGACAAAAAAATACAAACTCTTTGCTTTTGAAATGTCAAGTACAGTCTTGAGTTTCTTTAATCAAATGTATTGATTCTGTGTTTTAACGCTGTTGAGAAAGCCGTGATCCTCAAAACAGATCGATGACGTGGAAAAGTACAGGACTGTGTTTCTGTCTAATGTACTGCAAACATACTTGATATATTCTCAATATATATTCTTTCTATTATACTATTACTGAATGTATATTCTTCAAAGTATTTTACATTAAAGTGTGGTAAAATTAGCTCTGTTACCTCCCAGTTTAATAGTATTAAGAAAGTTTGCTAATATCCTCAATTTTCTCACTTTTTAAAAATAATATTTCCTCTATAATATCTTTTTGGGAAAAATATTAGATGAAGGAACACAGCACTTTAAATAATGTTTGCTTTCTAATCAAAGTAAGTTTCTAGATCATTATTTAGAATTACAAGAAACACCATTTTTTTCTGTTATTAAAAGATATTTAATCAAAATATCTTTAACTCTTACCTCTGTAGATTTAGCTGTAACTCTCTATATTTGAATCTATTGTTTTATATGAATTGTGTTTTTCTTGATCTTAGTTAGAAGATTATGACTGAGAAGTAACAGGGTGGTAACGTCCTCTTATTTAAATAATGTCAAGATTTCCCCTGGTTGTTTTTCGGTAAAGGCACGGTGGTGTCGCGTGGAAAAGCCTAGCTTACTTTTATGGCGTCACTTCCTGTACACATGCCTTACATTTTATCGTATAAAAAGACAGAAGATACTATTCATGAACAACTTAATTTCTGTACATTTAGGTGATTATATATAAAAAATAATTGCAATTTCATAGCGGTTTTTCAATATTATGGGTTTATATGTTTATGGGTTGTTAATATATGAAGTTAAGTTTTTAAAGAGAGTTGTAAGTGTGCTGTATCTATTCATCATAGACAATTTTGGTGCTTCAAAGAACAGTTTGCTTGCCCTTAAAATAATGTTGAGCACGGCAGCATGTTCATTGTATATACTAGAGATGAATGTAATTTTTTAACAAATTATTCTGAATCTGTCTGCCTATTTGTAAGACAATATTCATCTGGTTTCATTGTGGGCACATTTATGTGATTCTGTTTTGCATACATTTTTTGTTTATTATCTGTGGCTCTCTTCAAAGCATATTTTCAGTTACTAAAAATAACTAAACATTAGAAATATATTAATATTAGAGAAAAGCAACATGTTCATATACATAAATGCCATAGTGTACATACATACTATATTTTTGATCAGTAGAGTATATAGTTTTGAAGTCATCTTATGCCCTGATGACCTAAGATAGTATGTTAGCATATGTTTCCAGTATATGATGGATGCTTAATCACATATGTAGTGAAAAAATGAAAGAAAAAAAAAACATTTTTTCCTCCTTGAAAGTCATGAAAATACTATAGCACATTAAAAAAAAATCTAAGTGCTTATAGTGCCAAAGGATATTGATTTTCAGACTGTAGGATCCATCCTAATTGGGCAGTAAAATATCCTATTTAATTTGTAGCAGTGTTGTCAGAAGTATGTAATTTAGAATTATGTACTAAATGAATTTAAATAAGTCCCTTGGATTTATTTATTTATCTACTTCATTTGAATTAAACTTCCCTTCTGTATGGTAATGAGAGATATAGAATCCCTACTTAATGATGAAGAATGATTAGAATTTTAACATTTATTTGGAATGTAAATTAATCCTCTAGTTAGTAAAAATGGAGAAGAATGTGTCTTGTTATTCTCAAACACTTAACAGAGAATGCTATCTTACCCATTAAACACAAGCTCACTGCCTCCCTTGCTTGCATGTTTTTCTAATCAAGGGCATACTTTTCCCCCTGAGGCACGTGGGAGTTTTGCAATTACTTGCAGCTCTAACACTAGGCAATTTCTTCTGGGACTGCAATCTGTTAGAGTTCAATTTTCTCAACCACAGACACAATGATCAGAATGAATTCATTCCTTAGAATGAAACCAAGTGAATAAAATAAAGGTGATTGCAATGAACTTATGTGGCACTTGTACGTAAATCAATACGATACCCTGGCACGCATCCTGACTGTACATTCTTATGGCATGTGTTTCAGATCCCAACAACTTTTTGAAAGTTGATTTTTAATCTTCCAAAGAACATTTTTAAAGACTCAGTGGAGTTTAATATAAATACGATTGTAATTACCTATCAATATTTCCATAGCGTCCGGTGACGATGTTGGATACAATCCTTCCAAAATAGGAGCGGTGAAAGAGACGCTGTAGCTGACAATTTACCAATTTACATTATTTACCATGTTTGACAGAGAGATTTTTTTCATTGCCACACTGTTAGGTTAAAGTATGCACATGCATACGTGCATACACACACACACACACACACACACATGCATGCACACACACAATGTTTGATCATACTTCAGGTGGAAACAAGTTAAACTCTGATACATACCTGTTCATTGGCCATTTATTTAGAATTTTTATGACTATTCGTGTTCCTTTGTATATTACATTGGAATGTCAAGCAGGATTGGACTAAGGGAAAGGTTATAGTGTGATATAATAATGGATATGAATGACCCGCTTTCCAAGGCCCTCAGTGTTTAAAGTGGCCCATTATGGAGATTCCCATTGGAGCAACATAGGTAGGCTTTTAAACTCGTGCTTAGGTCAAATTTAGTGTAAGAAACACCCTTGGAAAAGAACTGTAGGGCAAATCAATGCCCTGCAGCAGAGCTAATCCCGAAAAGCATGGACAGCTGAAGATCATCTTCAGGGAATATTCTCAGGAGTTGAGGCAGTCCTCGAAGTAGGCCCGCAGGACCCATTAGAGTCTGTACATCACTGCTTTCATTTTACATTATTTATCAGTCTCTGTCATTCACACAGTTATCAATCACTAAATTTAGTGAGAGTAATTCCTCTATTTTTTCTCTAATATTGTACTTAGTCAAATTTGAGTCACAAATATTCTTCTCAAAATACCTTTTAAGTAAATTATAGAGTCCAGAAAGAGGTCAAACTATGAAGTATCTTGTAAGCATTGTTAAAACTATGTTAATATCTGGTTAATGCAAACCTCTTTGATGTCAGATTGATTTATGTCTAATCTTCAGTTTTGGTACATATCAGCTAACTGAGGTTGAGAAAACAAGTAGATTATTTTGGTGAAAATATTTGATTTGGTATACATACTTTGAAAAATAATTTATTATTACAAAACATTTAGATGGTAGTTAAAATCAAAAGGAACAAACAAAATGCTACAATTAGCATTAAATAATATAAATTTATTTAGCTGTCATTCTACTATCAATCTGATCTTAAAATTTTGGATAATGAAACGAAATTTTGAATTTGTCATTATTACAACCACAGATAGCTTTATTCCTCTCTCATTTAGTAACTTTGTATCTGGTATGAAGTTTTTTAAATCTTCCCTGATATATTTTACAAATACTTGTTTCTTTTGACAGCAAATACTAATGTCTAAGTGTCTGAGCATCTAAGCAATCCTATCTATTTCTCTCTAGCTTATTTTCTGAAATAATGGCTTAATAATATGTCATATATATATATATATATATATATATATATATATATTTTTTTTTTTTTTTTTTTTGGTCCAAGATCTACAGATGAAAGAAAACATTTTTAAGGGCTTGGAATACAGCTCAGTGGCATAAAACCTGCCAGGCAAGTGCAATGTTCTGAATTGGATTCCTGCTTCAACGAAACAAACAAACAAACAAAAAAAAAGCAGCAGAAGAAAACTTTTTTAGCATAGAGTTCTAAGTTCTTTTGCCAGTTATATTTCTCTGAAAAATCTATGATTCATCCTCCAATATAATAATTACCTTCTGATCTCTGACTAACATATTAAGCAGTCTACTGATGTCTTTTACTTTAAGTATTACAATCTAGGTTGCTTTTCTCTCATTGCTGAGACAAAATACCTGATGCCCAAATTAAAGAGAGAAAAGTTTATTTAGCTCACAATTTATCGGTTTTAGTTTATAATCAGCTGGCACCAAGGCAGGGTGGCACATGATAGAGGGGCAACCAAGAGTTCATGGAGGGGGAAGACAGCAAAAGCAACAACAGCAAAAATGGGGAGAGCAAGTCTGTTCTCCCTTAGGTTGGAAGCAGGATATCCACCCCCCAGCACAGGGGTAGCACGCATGTTATCTCCTGCTGTCCTTTAGCACAGAAAGAGTATGCATGCAAAGTGAAGACCTAGGCCCCCCGCTGTTCCCCATTAGCTGAACTTCTAAACTTCTCAAGGTGACACAATGTATGGACCATTACAATTACTTTTTAAATTTGTGTATCTTTTATTTATTTTTATATGCTCAGAAAAAGAACATACAGAAATTGTTTCATGTTTTCAATTGTTACATATAGAGGTTTTAGATGTTACATTTTATTTCTAGATTTTCAATGAATATATTTATATGGTATGTATCTTTCTGTGTTGTTTGGATGTGATGAATATTATATCTGTAATACTAAATATGAAATATAATAATAAATTGTAGATCTGATTGGAAAATTTGTATAATATTTTCTAAGCTATTATTTTCTTTCCTCTGGTAACCAGCTAAAACATGGAACAAAACCCCTTATACAATTAAGAACTTAGCCGGTAGTAACTGAGGTATGATGCTAGTTCCAGTGACTTTTCCAGTTCATTTATATATCTACAGTGTAGCCATTGAGGTTTCAAGTGCTTAACAAGCAATCTTGACTTCTCTTCATCAGGAATTTGTGTATCTTCAGCACAAGGAATATGATGTTTCAAAATGATGAGCAATGGTGAATAGGTATGGAGAATTTCATTCCTAACCTAGCAATGCACAGGGGTGGGTCCTATAAAGATAAATGCATCAGAAAGACACTGAGCCCATCACAGGACTGATTAATTCATAGCTGAATGGACTTACTAGGTGACTGGGCACAATGGAAGAAATAGATCACTTGAGGGAGTGCCTTTCAAAGTTATGTCTTGTTTCCAGGTCCTTTCTGTTCCACTGTTCTCTCTCTCTCTCTCTCTCTCTCTCTCTCTCTCTCTCTCTCTCTCTTCTTCCTGGTTGCCATGAAGTGAGAAGCGTTCCTCCATCATACCCTTAAATTTTCTCCCTTAAGACCCAATGACAACAAGCTGATGAATAAAGCACCATTCCTGAATATCTGTTTAAACACTTGAGAATTTCCTGTGCCACTTCTATTTTGCATTTCAAAAGAAAAAAAAAGTTTCCAATTCGGGAATCCTTTCTCAGCTATCTAAATGTGTTAATTCTCACTGACTTTGGTAGTTTTACTCTGCCTTTAAATATATCTTGTATTCTAGTAATTTTCAGTTATTTTCCCCAGAAGATGCTAAATCTTTTTGTGAGTAAATGGAAATAATAAGAGTTTTGTTTGATTTTGTGTAACGTTTAATAGGAGAAACAGTGCTTAGTTACTTTGGGCAATGAATAGCTTCATAAGAAAACTTCACCATTAATTGAAGTAAAAAACACTGAGCAGTTTTGAAACCTGATGAAGGTCAATGTATGTTGTCAAATATGGAGTATTTAATGTAGATTCTTGCATATACAAGTCTAGAATTTAGTAGAACTAAGTAGATCAAAGTATATAAATTTGATAGACATTGTTGCAAATGCTAATATGAAGACATATTTCTCTAGGTGATACTATGGACTATTATGAAGGAAAAGGAGTGATGAAAAGAATTATGATATTTACAGGGCAGGATTAACATAACAAACAGTCCATTAAAATGAAACATAATTTCTAGAAATGAAAAGGTATGAGCGTAAAATGTCTCAAAAAATCATATAAAATGTTCATAAGAAAATCATGTAGAAGTGTCAAGTAATGATCTGATTAAATTATTTTTAAAATTTATTTAAAGAGAAAAAAAGCAAAGCAGAAAAAAGGATAGAAACAAGACAGAATTTCAAAAAAATAAACAGTAAGAAATAACTACAGTTGATAAATTACATATTGTCTTCTTATATATAGTTGTTCAAGTTACAAAATTAAAGCATACAAAGTGGACATTCAAACAGTGAGACTGCAAACAGTTCTGTTCAACAATCCAACAAAAACTTAGCAACATGGTTATCAATCCTACACACTTAAACATATATGCAGTTATATACTTTAGAGTACTTTCTTTTCCTCCTTTTACTTTTTAAGTTCATTATCTGTTTAGTTATATTATGTTCCAGCTTGTTCAGTACCTTACTGATCTGTTATGTTGTTGTTATTTACATTTTAATCACCTTATATAATTCTGTTGTTTTGAGTTTCTCCTCATCCATGCCCCATGGATCAGCTTTGGTGGAGTTGGAGTTTTTAGAGGTATTTTGTTACTTTGTTATTTTTAATTTTTTTTTATTATTTTGAAGGTAGTGAAATACAACAGAACAAGACAGAACAAAGCCAATTGAGAGAGTGAAGTGAAATTGGTACCCTTCACAGCAGGTTACCTGGATAACAGTAATAGGTACCATAGTATATCTTGTTATATTCACAATAGTTGTTCTTTCAATCAGGTATAGCAAAATCAAAGGAAATACAGGACATTATGGAACTTATCAAAACAGAATATTGAGTAGAGCAATACAATTAATTGGAACAAAGCAAAACGATGATAATAATATTTGCCTTCAAAAGAGATGGTAGAAGGAAATCCCCCCTATTTGCTACACTGCCTATGATCAACCTCCCAAGAGCTGCTTAGACCTCTGGCTCCCATTTACTAACGGGGGGATGGAGGGTAGGAGGCAGATGTTTGGTGCTGGTAGGCTCACAGCTGCTTACCAGGGAGGTGAGCTCGTTGCTTGGTTTCCCAGCACCCTAAGTTCCAACATGGTGCCGATTTCAGGAGATGCTGGTGGTTCTCACCCTGGGGTGGCCACAGCTTGCCAGGTCATAGCTACTTACTAGGGAGGTGGACTGGTTGCTTGATTTCCCGGTGGCTTAAGTTCCAACATGGCCTGATATGATTAAATTATAAAAAGTGAGCAGAGTTAGAAATCTCAGTTGAATGTACTAAGCTTGAAAAAGTGTTTTCAAGGAAAGCATGCAAAGTAAACTTGACTGGGTTTGTTTACAAGACAATTTTGTCACTGAGACAAAATAGCTAACACCTATAACTTCAGGGAAGAGAAGTCTATTCTAGTTCAAACTTGATACCAGATTCAGTGTATAGCTGGCTGGCTTCAAGGCAGGAAGAGCATGATGAAAGGGTCAGGCAGTGAAGAACTGTTCACATCATGGCATCTAAGAAGCAGAGAGAGAAGGAAGGATTTAGAGAGGATGATACACCCTTCCACATTGATCCCCAATGAACCGCCTCTTTGGACCTGTCCCAATCCCAATTCATATATATATATATATATATATATATATATATATATATATATGGCTATGTAGTCATCAGTGGACTAATCCACCACTGAGGATCTCACCTCCATGAGCCACCATCTTCTAAGAGGTGAGACTCTTGGGGGTACTCCAGGTCTAAAGAATAACATTTTACCTCTTACCCCCAAAAGACTCATATCCATCTCTGTATGCAAAATGCATATGGCTCATTTTCAAGCCTTCTCAAATTTTTATTGACTTCCACTTTGCTCAAAATTTCAAGTCTAAAGTGACCTCTCAGATTGAAATCAAACTCTTAACTGTGAAATCATGTAGGAATCAAAATGAAGTTAAATACCTCAGGGTAGATACTCCATTCCAAAATGGAGAAACAGGGAAAATAAAGAATGCGCTCAAAACAAACCAGAAACTAAGCAGGGCAAATACTGAATCTGGTAGTTGCATGTCCAGGACTCCAGACCAGCTGTGGGCAGATGTGAACACCAAGTGACTTGGGGCACCCCACTCCTAAAGCATTACCAGCTGCTGCCCTCATGACTTCTCTTTGGCTAACTTTGGTCATTCCTGTGGCTTTCCTCAGAAATTGTATGTGCTGGCTTCTCCAAACTCCTGAGGTCTCTAATGTTCTACTCTCCCAGCTTCATGCACTGGCCTCTCAAGGGCACACTGCCTGGCCTCCCAGGAGTTCTTCTGAAATCTTAGTAGATGCTTTCTTGATCCCATAACTATGGCATTCTTTATGAACATAAAAAATACCATGTGGATAATGTCAAGATCTGCCTCCAACTTGACCAGTAGTTCAGCCCCTTTTAATCATGGACACGGAGGCTTTTGTGTACCTGGATAAATAAGCACTGACCCAGATCATGGGACAATAATAACCCAGACAATCCTTCTTGAGAAAGATGCCCTAAGGTTTTTTCTAAAAACATATTTGAATGGAATTTCCTTTTATACTCTTATAACCTTGACTAGCATAGGGTATAAGCATGTTAGTTCCCACATACCTGTAAGCTAGCTTTTCTACTGATCTAATATAAAGTACTTTTTTTTAAGCTAATCTTTCATCATCATGCTTTCCTGTGTCCCAGTTTTGCAGGTAAATTCAGGCAATACTGAATAGTTTTCTTAATTAATTAATTTATTTGGTAGATACCAGTAATCAAACACAGGACCTTGTGCTTGTCAGTCAGGCACTCATGCCACTGAGCTATATCCCTGATCCTACCAAAAGTTTTTTAAATGGGCTTTTTGCTCTTGTTTCCCACTATAAAACTGGATGAAAGTCTCTAGCAGTAGTCATAGCATAGCCTAAACACTGGGCTGCCTTTAAGGTTCCTCCATAATGCTACTTAGTCCACTGCATCCTTTGTAAAATCTCAGAACATAGTCAAACTGCAGTCTACTTTTCCGTCATAACATAAGCACATAACCTCTGACCCAAATGTCAAATGCCAAAGGAGTTTTTATTGCTCAATGAAGCCTCCTTTGCTGGCTTTTAGCATCTTCTTTTCTGTCAACATTCTGGTTTGCTGAGCTCTCAGAAGCATCAGCCATCAAGCTCAGCTTTTCCTAGGTAGCGTTTCCTAAATTTTCAAACTTCTTTGGCAAGTCACTTCTAATGGGCTTCTGAACCATAAACTCAGGTATAGTCATGGTAACAACACTGCTTCCTGGAAACAAAATCTGTCTTAGTCTTTCTCTTGTCACTGACAAAAAACACCTGACATCAGTAACTGAAAGGGAGAGAGGTTGATTTTGACTAACATCGGGACACACCAGATCTAAACTGTAACGAGGGTATTTTCAAGAAAGAAGAGAAAATTTTCAGAGACGTAATTTAGCTTAGTTGAGTGATTTCTTATGGGGGCGGGTAGACAATTGGGGATAGTTGGGAGGATATGAAACAAAGTGGGTTCTTAATTAAATTTGGAATTGTATTAAAAGTAACTGTTAAAAGTAGAGAGTTATAAGAAAAAAAAGAAATACTTGGATAAGAGAATTCTGTACCATGGGAGTAGATATAAAATTCAGGGCACAAGCAGAGACTCATATTATTAAGTAAGTAAGTGAACTACACATCAGCTGAGACAATGTGAGAGCACAGGAATGTGGATGCCAGAAATACCGTGATGGTGCGTTGTGCTATGATGATGTGATGTTGAGGCCACGAAGGTTTATCAGAGCATTAGGAAAAGAGAAAAGAAATATAAATTTGAGAATGTTAGTCAGAAGTCTTCCAGGTAATGGAGGAACAAGTTAAGCAGGGGAATCTGATGGCAAGATATGGGCAGGCCAGTGATCTCACTCCAACTCTGTGAACATAGATTTCACAGGACCCCAATTGGTGTAGTGATAAATCATGAGAGTTTTTTGTTTGCTTTGTTTTGTCAAAGTACTGAATCTTTCATCAGCCCCTTGCATTGACACAGCGTTAGGCAAAATCCAGCTTGGATTTAGCAACAGTTGTTTTTGACAGAAAAGTAGAACAGATATTTCATGAAATGGGAAGGGCTTAATGGTATAGACAATGAAATTTAAATTAAACAAGCTGAAAGATTTCAGAATTTATTGAATTGGAAGCATAGATTTCACGCTATAATTAGAAAATAATGTCTTCCCTCTTCCCCCTAGTTTGAGCTTCTGCATCTAGTTTTCATCGTAGATATAAGACATAAACCAGAGCTAAATACATCCACCAATGAAAAGTTTCAAGATTTCTTCTAAACGTGTGTCCTATTTAATGATTCAGAGAAGCTACTCTCCCAAATAAAACTAAATCTTTTTACTCATTAATTACTCAGACTTTACATTCTGTATAATGAAATATAATTTCTTGAGCTGCACTGAAAATATTACAAATATAGGGACCTCTGTCACAGAAAATATAGGGTGAAATATTTTGTCCTGTTACAGTCATCTTCATTAAAGATTATGTTTATGAGGTTCCTGTTTTTACCTATAAAAAACATCAACTGATCTCCATTCAAATCATGGCCCTTATAAAATGAAGTACTATTATAAGCTTTCTGTATCCCCTGAAAGCCATTTTTCAATTATTTACAAAGTAGACTTCTAAGGATTGTATAAACAATTAAATTAGGGAAAAGCTATTTTTTCATTGAGTTCATTGTACAGTTAGTACATTTCTTCACTGCTTTCTTAAGTTATCATTTCACTCTGAGGCTCAACCAAGAGATTTATTGAAAATAAATGAAATAGTCCATTTAAAATAAATCCATGTTTCATGACTTCTAATAAGGGCTTGTTTCCATTTATTGGCATGTTTCACTCTTGCTAAAATTTAAGTTTAATCAATGCTGATGCATTATTTTTTCATGGCATAGAAATCAGTTGTGAATCATTAGAACTATACCTAAAAATACTAATGTTTTCATCCCATTTTACATAATAACCATGGACTCATATTTATATTTCAATTTAAAAATCTGAAATCTATATTTAGAATCAACTGAAAATTATTTTTGGGTGCTGCAATTACTACTTTGTGCATATTCCCCTTGAAAACTAAATTGTATTTACATGTTAAGTAAAAGCACTAAAAGGGGGAGGTAGGGTAATAGTGCCAACAGCAAATTTTTCCTGGATTGAAAATTATGTTGATTTGTAAAATTTTCAGTTTTCAGATGCTAGAACTTCTGTGGAATTTAGAAATTTACAAATTTTCTCATCAAACTTTCACACATAAGCTCATGTTTGAAATGAATAAATTAATAATTAAAAACCTAATTAAGTACATAAACCAGAATATACTTATATTTTCAGCAACTGTTATGTACATAGAGCCAGATAATAATTGTTGGGGTTTTTTTGACTCACTAGCCTTAGAGACTTCTTTTAGAAGACAGATCTTATTTTGTTCATCTTTTTACCTCAAGCACCAGTAATAGGCATTAACTGTGCAAGAATGTGATATAGGAGTAAATTTACATGGCATTGTTTTAAATCATTATTTGTAATTTAAAAAAAATAACTAACTGAATTGTCAGATCACAGTGTACTAAGATTTCAATGTAAATATACTACGCACACTGGAAAGTGTCAGATTCTGCCAAGACTGAAAATGTCATCACCTGTAAAATCATTATCATAGGCAAAATGGACCCCTAAAATTAAACTCCGCAATGTGCACCTTTTCTGTACATAGTATGTATTTTTCATTACAGTTGCAAACTAGTTAGTCCTGACATGATTATTTTGAAGGCTATTACAGTACTGAAGAATTCATAATGAAATCTAAATTTTATAGGTGTGATGATGGAGTATTTTATGGTATATAAATATAGTGTGTTTACACATGGAGAACCAAGGATTTCACAGAAATTTCCGAAGTACTTCTTTTTCAGAAGTAATATGTGCCTTCTCATTACTTTTATTTAAATAAATATGCTAAGGAGCTTTTTAAATAAATTACCAGCATCTTGAAAACAGAATGCACAAGTAGTCTCATGAGTATGATGTATCACACACCAGTAAAATAATAGTGCTTGCCAATGTGTAACAAATAAGATTGCCTTTTTCCTCTGCTGCTTTCTGAAGTCATGGTTTCAAATAGGTTTAAATTTATAGTCTTAGGAAAAAGAAATGAATTGACTAAGATATAAGAAATTTGAATTTGTAAAATATGTTTAACAATTGTCCTGTCACATTCAGTAATAACAATCTTGCTCTGGTACAAGTACATGATTATGAATTTACCTTCAGAGCACTGTAACAATGAATGTTCAGGTTTCTTTTACATTAGAAAAATTAGGCTAATAGCTATTTGACTTCTAAACTGCTGTTTATTTAGAGTATAAGTTATTTGAAATAGTTGGTTTCAAAACACGCACCCTTATCTGGGATACTAAGTAACTATATGGCCTGAGTTTATTTATATATCTTTTATACTACACCAAACAGGAAGCAATTACACATCAGTCTTGAATTTCAGCCAGTTAGAAAAGTCTAAAAGATCAGAGATTCCTCTCTGACTCTACCAATTCACAGATATCAGTTAACTTCCTTTAAGCTTAGTCTCCTTAAATATGTCTAAATTAAGATGATCATATCAGATTCTGTATTAAAGAATTTTGTATTATCTAAGGCATAGTAAAATTACCAGCTAGTTTTATATCATATAGTGAAACTACATATGGTACCAGAAGTAGATTACATATTCTGCATACATTTAAATTAGCATATTTGTCCTATATATGTATTCATATATACATATATGTATATATATACACATATATATGATATATATAGGATATATATATATATATATGACACACATATATATCTCACCTACCACATATCAAAAATATTTAGTATAGTAGTGATTTGGTCAAATTCTCTGCTGTGTGGAGCCCAGATTTTTTGGAGGAAGGCAGACAGAAACTAGGTAAAGAAATGTAGCTTCAGTGAAGAGAAGAGAGCAAAAGAGAAGACCTGAGTCAGTGACATTTATCAAAGAATTGGATGAAGTGAGGATGGTCTATACAAAAAAGGCAAAATTCCAAAATCTAAATCCAAGAATTTTTTTCTGGAGTCGCAATAAATAAATCAATAAATATAGGAGCTCCTAAAAAAGATAGGATCTGTGAGGTGGCAGATTCCAACTAGTCTGTTTGTCTGAACTGCCATGACCAAACCCCAATAAACTGCATAGTTTATAAGAAAGTGAAATTTGTTTCACACAGTCTTGGAGGGTGAGAAGTCAGGCCTATTTCTGAGTTTCTACATTGTTACCTTCTTGCTGAGTAATCACACAGCGCAAGGCATTGACTAGCTCTGTGATGTCTCCAATCATAGGGTCACTTACTCCAATCTGACTAGCTTCAATTTCTTGATTTACACTCTCTTCCAAAGTCCAACTTCTCACTACCTTCACCTTGTAAGTTAAGATTTTGACATAAATTATTTAAAAATAATTTTAGAGTTGGAGGAGCACAATTTTTCATACCACACTGTCCTCTAAAGGATGAATAATTTTGCCAGGTGTCTATAACTGCAGCAACCTCATGAGGTAAAGTCTTGTAAGTCAAAGTTAAAAATTTGCATTTCTGAAAATTTGAACCAAGAACATATGTCCTTGTTTGCATTTTGATGATTATCATGCAAACTGTTGTGTTTAAAAGAGTCTTAAGAGAAATAAAAGGGTAAAAGGATAACCTTGGGAGTTACTGTTTCACATAGATGATGGTGATGGAAATAAAACTAGCAAATGATTACACAGCTGAAACTAGCTAGTAGACTCACTAACCATTGCATATGAGGTTAGAGTAAGGTAAACTGAAGAAAAAGTGTGTGTCTTATGTATGTGGCCCCAGTGTTTGTGATTTTGATACTGCCATTTATAGACGTATATAAACCAAAAGGAGGAACATCTTCTTTGCTCATTCTTTTCCTTTGTTTTCCCTTTGGTGTGAGGTGGAAATCAAAGGTTTTGCTTTAAATATTTGATGTTCTCATCAGAGATAAGAAATTAAATTTTCTTTTGTATAAGGAAATACAGAAATTTGTGTGAGTTCAGGAATGGTGTTAAAAAGTATAAGATTCATCAATGTTTGATACTTAATATTATAGGACTGGATACTATTCTTTAAGATGGAAGGTTAAATATAAAAGAAAGAGGTACAAGACCTGAATACTGGAAAACTTTAATTTTCTTTGAACATCAAATGACTTCTGTTTCATAGTATTAATCATTTGTTTTCTAAAGGATGAAGAAAACTTTACTAAGATTAACATGGCTAAATTAATAACTACATTTGTATTATAACTATTCTATTTAGTATTTTTATTTGGACCAAAATGTTGCTTACCTATTTAAAATCAACAAATGAATTTATGTGAAACCCAGTAACTTTTTATATCATCTTATATTATAAAATATATAATAAAATTTTAGAATATTATTTCATACTTTACTAGGAAAAACATGAAACTTTCAACATTTCTCAGTAAATTATCTACACATGAAAAATATTCGTGTCTTTTATAAGCTGTAAAATGTTGCCTAAGATTTGTCTTCTCAATGGCTCTCAGGGACCCTTGCAAGTGACCCCTAACTCTTGTTTGATGCTATGGTGCCAAACTGCAAAGAAAATCTCAGCGACAAGATAAAAGTGAAATAGGGAACTGGAATGGTTAGAGCTAAGCAAACAAAGCCCCTAAAACAATCTGACACCCCAGTATTTATTCATTGCACCCCACTATTTATTCATTGCACCATTCTATAGAATTGGTAAAGAGGGTGTGTGTGATTGCTCTGGTAAGATGTTGACATAGACAGTGCTTGTAAAAGGGAGAACAAAATATCGTTGCATCAAAAACAGAAGAGACCAGGAATAAGTTGTGGCTAATGATTAACTCCTTTTTTGAGTTAAATGGGCTATATTTCTGGAACTTGAATTTGGGCAAGAGACACATCATCTCAGCTGCCATGTTGTCTTATATCAGAGCCGTGTAACTTCATGGACCATATCACTGAGTCCTCTTCTGGCCTAATGTTCATCTACATGCCATCGGCAGTACCTTGTGAGTCACATAGGGTTCCACCGGACTCACTGCTTAAGACAAGCCAATTGTGAGTTAACTTTTTACAGCCTCACTGGTTACAGCCTGCTGTGGGCATACTCAAAAGGGCAGTCTTGCACAGATGGATCTAAGTACTGTTGTTGGGAAAAATATGAAATGTGAAGATACATATTCAGCCCTTAATTCCTTAAGTAAATAATTTGCAATCTCATAATCAGCAAGGATTATCATAAGAATAATATCATAAGAATCATGGGAAATTATGAAGCTGAGAGTGTAAAATTATTTGAGATGAAAGAAGGTAATTTTTAATTCAAGTTCTATGATTTACCACACAATTTCTAAATTAGGAATTCATGTAATAAAGTAACAAAGTACATGTAACAATTAAAAGAAATCGAAAAGAAAAATACTTCCTCAAATGCTGTTTATTTCTCAGCCTTCAGAAATCTGGCTGCCAACCTAGTCTTTTCTACAACATTTCACACTCCTCACTACATGCATTTGAGAAACATTCTTCTTCTGAACATTATCTAATATTAGTCTTAATTTCCCTTTTTCCTGCCTACTCATTTCTTTTCTACCTCTTTATGAGGGAAGCTCCTTGTCTCTGCCTGCTTCTTAATTATTTATGCTTCTGGGAGCTCTGTTCTCATAACTTTCTGTTCTCATACCTATACTGTTACATCTTTTAAACTTTGTGCATTTTATTTGTGATTGGAAAAAATTTTGGGGGGGCCCTTTCTTCATCTAGATGACTTTTTTCAATATTAAACTCAAGGTGTACTTTCCCCAGGATTAGTAACATTACTTTAACTCTCAGGTTGGGTCTGCTGCCTGTATCTGTGCTGCTGTGAGCATCTGTAGGTGACTCTACCATGTTGATTCCAGTCGTCTGTCTGTCCAATTGTTTTTTTTTTTCTCATTAAGTAATGAATTTCTTTACAATGAATTTCATGTTGTTTTCATCTCTGAAAGTAATAATCGCATATCAAAAAAGTTGCAGAAAGTGAGCTAGGCAGGGGAGGGTAGGAGGACAGAGAGAAGAGTGAGGTTATTGTTGATCTACCCAAAATATGTATGTGACACACTGACGTGTTAAGTTGCTACACTCATTCTTTATCTTTTGCAACTCCCGCATATGACAATTCAGCTGGAATAATAGAAAAAAGAATTGTGAGAAACTGCATAAGAAAAAATAGACAGGTTTGGTGATGAAGAGGTAGTTTTACCTCTGTACGCAGAACTGTGTGCCGACTTCAAATGAATAAAGACACTGTGTGTGTGCATATAAGCACAGGTGTGTGCACACTTTATACATAAAGCTAGGCTGCCGAGAGTAGTGAGCTAGTGTAAGGAGCTTCATTTAGAGACACTTTCTTCAATGGTAGAAACATTCCATTCCAGATTTAAAGGTATTTTAGAGATCATTTAATACTATGTTTTTTAATCCATTTGCATCCTTAAAATATGTAATTCAGGAGCATTTTAAAAATACCGTTATCGGCAGGGAGGGCAGTGCACCCCTGAAATCCCGGCACTCGGGAGGTTGAGACAGGAGGATATTTTGAGTTTGAGAGCAGCCTGGGTTACAAAGTGAGCTCGAAGCCAGCCTGTACTGCATAGTGAGACCCTGTCTCAAAAAAGATTAAAAAAAAAAAAGTTCTGCCGTGGAAGGCCCACTTTAGTCTGTTATCTCTCAGAGTGGAGCCTGGACAGAGTAATTCAAACATGCAGCCAGAGCTGAGCACCACTGCTCTGCTCGGGCAAACTTATTTTACAGCTGAGAAAACTGAGAACCTTTACATATATTCTTTAAAAGCCTGGGTCATCCGGTTCGCTGACCCAGAGTCGCGGAGCTTCGGAATCCGAGCAGCCGGCCACGCTAGGCCAGCAGAGCAGGGTGATTGCAGACCTGACAGCTGACAGGTTGGCGGGCGCTGAGCACCGCGGGGAGGCTGAGGCATCAAGATAAGGGCGCAGGCCCTTCAGCGACCTCTTTTTAAGAAAACAGGGAAACGTTAATAGTTTTCCAGAGATTTCTATTTTTTAAAAAAATGGTTAATCTAAACGTTTTCGTGGGCCCCAGAAGGCACTCCCCACTTGGGAACCGTGCAGCCTGTCTGCGGACCTTCAGTAAGTTTCGTGTTTTGTGCTTGTTTTGAGCATGACATTGCGGTTACAGAAGAATCTTAAAGATTCTACCAATTCTACACATTTCTACAAAATCTAAATTCTACAGATTTTAAATTCTCTCACTTAAGGGCAGGAACGATAATACGTTCATGAACTCGGTTCATGAACTTTGTCACCCCACCCAGATTTCATGAGCAAAACCAAAATTTTGCCAAACGCAATTTTTTTTTTTTTTCACGGACAAAAGCACTGTAATTCCTAATAGGTTATAGGGAAGGCAGGATGAGGGTAAGTGTATTTTAGGTAAATATTTACATCTCCCAGAAAGGATGTAAAAAAGGTGGACAAAGCATATGCAAATTATACCATCCAAAATAGCTAAATTAGGCAGGAAATTCAGTAATATTTATTATATTTTATAACTCTTCAAATATGTGATTGTTAATTATTAGACTCAATTAAATCTTTTTATAATAATGTATATATTTTCCTAAATTAAACATTGGCTACTGGTTGTGAATGGTTAGCGTACAGTTCTATTTAGATTTAAATTCATGTTACTTTTGAAGAAATCTGTATTAAGTTCCTCAGAAATCCATTTTTGATGTTTTTATTCCTGAAAGTGGCTATTCAAATGTTGCAATATTCCATCTTTGTATAATTAGAGAATATAAACCAATATGACTTATATATTTTTAAGAGATGTAAATTTTCTTTTACCATAGTTTAATTTTGAAGATTGCTTTCCTGTTTCTGTTTCAAAAGTCAGGTTTTAAATTATATTAAACTTTTAAATTCTCATTATGGAACTTACTTTTTTAAAAGATCTCAAAGATAAGGATATAAAGTAATATATATTAGTAGTGATGCGTCATCTCTAATGTATAAATATTCTGAAAACAGCAGCCAATTTGTTGAAATAATTTACACTGCAGGAAATTCCTAAGTTTACTTTGTGGGGAAAATTTGCTTCTATTTTTAATTTTCTTATTGAATTTCCATATAATGTGAGTAAAAATATTATGCTAGAATTACAAATGTGCATATAATGTTCAATTGCGGATATAATTTGTTTAATTAACAAGAGTAATTAGTCAATGAGACAAAATTTTCCTACTCCTTTCAGACAAAATTTTCAGTATAATGGAGGTTTCTATTTGGTAATGCTCTCTGCTGAAATCTGTTGATATGACATAGTTATGTAGGTATCTATTTAGCATAAGCCATAGTTTTCTCCTCTTCTTGGACCTGCTCGATTACATATTCTTCCACATCTCCAAGTAAGGTCTGTTTTTCTGAGAGAGATGAGGAATATAATTATCAAAATACAGTACTGTTATATTGTTATATATATCTTTGATCAAGATATTTTAACAGTCACTTAAGAAGTTTGCCTGAATCACCTAATTTATCATGCTTACCCAAATTATATGTTGTGTACATGTGTGTTCTATTATGTTTACTTAGGAGGTTTTTAAGAATTAGACAATAGTACATGAGAAACTTCTTTCTCATAATAATAAGCCAAGTGGTCTAAAGATTAACATTGTGTCAGTCCCCAGTCTAAGTATTTTACATAGCTACATTCCGAACAACTCAATAAAATATCTCCATTTTATAGATAAGTAAACTGAGAGCAACTTGCTGTACTACTTAGTTTCCTCTCATAATAAAAAATACCTAAGATTCCCAACTTAATCATAGAAAAGTTGATTTTGTCTCACAGTCAGCATGATTGTGTTGACTGTTGACCAGGATCAGTTGACTGCTGCTGTTGGACTTGTGCATATACATCGTGACCAAATGTGCATGGCAGCAGAGGGGCAAGGGGTGCACTATCTCCTTCAGAACCCTCTTCTGATGAACTCCGCCTAAGCCCCATAGCTTCCTTCCCGCTACAGTGCCCCCATCTGGGAACCGAGCCTTCACACATGAACCTTTGTGGAACTTTTAAGAACCAAAGTTTAACATTCACCCAAAGCAACACTGCAGTAGGTGACAGACCTGTGACTTTACCCAGGAAAACTGTTCCTATAGCCCAGTCCCTTATCCACCTTACACACCACCTTCACAAGCATGAATCACATCTTCAAAATTGCTGCAGTACTTATTCTTTTGGACCTGAAGCTTAAAACCCCACACCATCCTAAAATAGACATTTTATTATATTTCTATATACATTAGATTCATAGGAACTTTATAGAAAATATATGACTATTTTGGAATACCATTCAGGTTCTAAAATGGCTTTATAATTGGAATAAAGAAACCCAGAAATAGGAGTAATAACAGGCTCTGTCTGCCAAAGTTATTGAAGCTCTTTTATTTGTCACTAAATTAAGCCATAGGCTCTTGTAGCAGAAGAATTGAATTAGAATACAGCAAGCCACTGATGGTATTGATTTTTGGAAATGAAAATTTAGACTAGAAAATCCCTGCAACAATCAACGTAGCTTTTGCATATTCCTAGCACCAGCGAAATAGTCTTATCACATAGATTTTATTGCTCTAGCATAGGGTCAACAAATTATAAAACATAAAATAAAATGGATTTTTACCTCTTTTTGTGCAAACTGAAGATTAAGAAATATTTTTATATGGCTTTAAATTTTTGGAAAAACAATCAAGATGGAATATAATCATTGGTCTTAAGAATATTCAAAATTTAGTTTTTCTAAATTAAGTTCCATTGAGAATAGTCACCCTCATTTGATTTGGTATGGTCTGAAATTTCATTTTCATTGAAAGGACAGATGCAAGAGGTGGTAACAGAATGAACGACCTGAAAAGGTGGGCCTTGTACGGCTGACTGTCCGAATTCTCACAGGAAATGTTCATTGAGACCTATTTTATATATGCGTTTTTAAACACTTCTAGCACCTTTCATAAGTTAAAACATGTTCTCTTGTTTTGCTTGTTCAGAAAATAAGAGTATCAATTCAAATTGTTTCCTGGATTTTCAATGCAGGTCTTAGTATTTCTACTTAGTTTTACAATATCAGAATTTAGAAAATAAACAGAAACAAAGTTTTTCAAATTGGCTTAAGCTCCTACATGCTTTGCTACTGTGTCAGCTGTGCCTAACATAGCATGTATCTGTGAACAGGTGTGATCTAGAGTCCCTTCCCTTCCCTCTAGTCGGTCATGTGGCTTCACAGAGATTCCATTCATATGCTCCTTTTCCTCTTGAAATGCTGTCTTGCGTTTTGCAACCAAATTTCCACCAAGTGAATTTTACAGACTACATTTAAAGGGTCTAATCTCTTTCAAATTGCTGAAGTATAGTAACATATAAGAAAACAGACATCAAACATTGGCATAGAACCATTTCTGCATGTCCCATGTCCAAAATTCTTCACAAATGCATATGTTATGCATCCTTTCCAACAGAAAGCCAATCATTAAGCACACAGTATTGTTGTTTCTGATGTCAGTTATCTCTGTCAGGAGAAAGGCCAGCTGGGCTTCAGCCCTATAAAAGGGAATTTGGGTAGTGAAAGTGCTGTACTGTTTTGTTTTGTTTTGTTTTGTTTTGTTTGAGTTGTATACTTATTAACATGATTTGGTTGACATTTATCAAGTTGATAGATATTTTCCAAAAACTCCTTGAGGGGAAAAGTTGCTTCTTCGGTAGCGCTGGTTGCAGAGTGTATAAGAAAGACTAGCTGGTGCACTAACCATTCACCTCAGAGAACATACTCCACATGTGTAAAAGGAGTTCTTAGCTGTCTTCATATTTCAAATGACCTAACACTTGTTAATAAACACAGTATTTCCTTGTTAGGAGCCCTATATTTTACAAAATAATTATTTTTGTCATGACTCACATCAGAGTACATGATAATCTATTAAAATGAAAATAAAGTACTAATTTGCAGTAAACCCAGACTTTATTTTTCTGCAATTTTTTTGAGAATAACAAACAATGAAATAGCAAAAGATCTTAAGGGAAATATTGTTTTCGACAAATAGAACATTTTCTAAGCCTGACACGGTAAATCAATATTGTAAGCCTGCACAGGCTACTGTTTGCCCTTAGAAAAGTACATGTTTGAGGGTCTGAACATGTAACAAAGGTGCATTTTTATTACGAGGCTTTTGCAAGATAAATATTATTATATCATATTTAACTATGCTAGGTTGATTTACATGACGGTGCAGAACTCAGAGCTGTGGAAAAGAATTAGGCTAATGGTGCCAGAGTGCAGGTTTTCCGTAGAGTGGCTAAAATTGGAGGCTTATAACTAGCGTGATATAATGATCTGCTTTAGAGTCCTTCTCTAATGTGAGTTACCTTTTGTGACATTGTCTATAAAAACAGTGCAGTGTGAGAAGGTATGCTTAATTAGTACTATTTGTATGCTTTCACCCGAAATTGTTTCACATTTGTCTTTAGAATTTTGTTTTCTACTCTTCCAGGTTCATTTGTTATATTAATCAATAAGACAGTTGTGCAGATATGATGTTAAAATTGTTCTTGTTTCCTTGAATTGGAACATTGTGGAGGAAAAATGGCTTGGGATATTTTCTTCTTTTCTTTGGAGTGATTTCTGATAAGTATATTTCTAAATAAAGATGAAAGCACAAATAGATTCAAACTTAGGCAATGAAAAATAGTCATCCTCAATTTTGCCTGAGAGAAGTAATCACATGCTGAAATATCATTCTTTTAATAATTCTTTTACCTTCTTCTCACTATGATTCCAAGTTTAAAAAATTGAGCTTATATTAAAAACTCTAAAAAATCACTTCTTTAAAATGTTGCAATTTTCCATGAGAAAAATTTTCAAATTCACTGAAATTTTGTCACCTCACTGAATATGGAACCGACTTATTATTGTATCCCACAATTTAACTACATTTCTTTTGCTCTTGGGGTGCTCCTATTCATAATTTTGCTACTTGACTGTAAATTTAAGTAAAATAATTTGGTTTGTCCTTTTTTTTAAAGACAGCTTAAATTTTTAAAAAATTAAGGTGTGATATGGACTAGATAGTTGAAAAGTCCTATATTTTGATTATTCTACTCGTTGTGACCTCAATTAATTTACATTGTGTCAATTACAATCAAGGACAAAATAAGGTATACAAACATGCAAGATGTTATAATTACTTTCATCAAATGTTAGAATACAAATAACTAAAAACCTGTATGCAAAAGAATGTTTATTATGATACTATATATTATATAACGTTGAAATTCAAAGTTAAACTTAAAGCTGAAAGTGTCCCTCTTTAATTTGGGATGTATTTTCCATACTTATGTATTTGGTGAAAAAGGTTAGACTAGATAATTCCAGATTTTTAATATTTTTGTTTCATTTTAAAAATATTTATTTTCTGTTACTTTATTGTTCTACTATTAGTAGTAATACATACTTGTATTACATATGTTTATAGTCCTTGCATGAAGTTGGTATGTGTATATAACATATATTAATTCCTTTTTACTTCCTTCCTGGCCCCCCTCCATCTCTTGATCTCTTTCTCATTAGAGAAAGACCTAAGAAATTCAGTGTTCTATCCCAAAATAATTTGCCCTGTTAATAAGTAGTTTTTGTTCCTTTAAATTTTCTGTCTTTGGGGCACTGATTAATGTCTGGAAATAAAATCATCCTTTGGAAACAGCAAACATACCAATGGGCCACTTTCAACTAAATCATTCTAAATGTGTTTGAAATTCCCAAAATATTTAAGTGAATTTGCTTAAGAAGTAGTCATTCCACTGCACATAAATGAAAATCAGAGACTGCTAAGATGAAGGGTGATTTCTACCAGTCTGAACCTCATGAGTAATCTTTATCATGTTGTGCTATCCTGCCCAATCTGATACCAATAAAATAATGTCAGTGTTCAAAACATTCCGCAAAGCCCCATGTGTTTGGAAGCTGGTGAGATCATGGCGGCTCTGTATTTCTCAGTGGAATCACTGTTAACGAGCTTAGCAGCTGAGTGTGCTGTAAGGAGATGGGTTTTGGGTGTAGCTTCGTCTCTGGGGGCATGACCTGGAAAACTGCATTTTTGTCCCTGTTCTTACTATAGCTGTTTCTGGTCTGGCATAGAACAAGCAGCTGCTCCTCGCCCAGGCTCTTACATCATGTCTTTTCTGCCTTGGAGACAGAAAACGATGAATATGGAGTGAACACCCCTAAAAATCGAAACCTAAAATGACTTTCATCTCTTTAAATTGTGAGTTTGGGTTATATTTTCCCCAAGCATCAGGAAAGCTGACTAGTATAAATCATAAATTTTTTTCTGACAAAACCATTTGGACAAATATTGAATTTTCAAGTCAAATCATTTCTTGTGAACTTCCAAATTTAGCTAAAAAGAGAAAGACAAAAAAAGAAGATAAAAGAAAAAGAAAGATGAATGAAGAAATATGAAAGAAAGGACGAAAGAGATAATATGAGAAGGAGGGGGAACGTATAAAAGAGCAAAGAAGGAAAAATGGATGGAGAAAGAAAATAAAGGCGTTGTCTCCAGAAGTTACTCCTGGATAGCTGTGTAGAAGTAGATCTTTGAAATGCAAATAACTTTGGCAGTGTAAAGCCAGATGGGAAACAACATCTTTTGGAATTCTGATAATTTGTTGTTTGGTTTTTACAGTGACTAAATAAATACATTTTCAGATGCTAGAATGCCAATTTCCAACAAGTATAAAATAGAATCAACTAATGATAAGGGTGAGAAATAAAGCATAACTGAAGGAAAACGGAAACTCCAAAAACTATTTTAAATCATTTGAATTTCATTTTTAGTGGAAAAGAAAGAGTTATATGCCCTCAAACAGATGGGTTTTAAGACAGCATCCTCAGCTGCGTGCATTTTAAACCAATCACCCACTTCACTGAAACTGCAAATCTGTTTTTTTCTCATTTCAGTATAGAACTCAAATACTTTCATATGTGACTTTGCTGATTTGGGGATAGGTAGCATCTTCTGAATCCTTATTTGATCCCTTTTTCACATGTGACTGTCTATTTTTGTTCTTCGTTCCCATTGGTTGTCATTATAGATGAGAACAGTGTAGTAAACACTTACGGGTCTACATGGAAAAATCAATAGAACACATTTTCCAAGTAAAAATCAATAATACTTAAAACAACTTTTCTTACCTTAGAAGCAAATCTTATTGTGATAACTAAGTTCTACATGTCCTCTGACCCTGTCATTTCTGACTTACCATGTCCTGTGGTTTTTATATGAATGGTCATTTTCTCAATTAATTCTGACATCACTCTTTGTTCTCACTGAATATGAATACACTTCTGAGAAACACACTTGGAAGAAATAATCCACATGGAATTTATTGAATTGAAACTATCACGTATTTTATTTTACTAATGCCTCCAACGTAATTTGGAAAGAAACACACTGACATTTTCAAAAGAGTAACAGTGTTCATTTATGACACCAATTAGTAAAGTTAACTGCTTTGCTTTTAGCCTTTCAACCTCCTGCTGGTTGATCAAGTTAGTTTATGATTGAAGATTAACGATGCTGTAGGCCAGTGCTAGCTGAGAAGATTTAAGTAGAACAACAACAACAACAAAAAAAATGAGATACGTCTTCTTTCTCTGCCATACACAGTGCGAGATGCTTTATATATGTTATTTTAAGCTTCGAGATAGCCTTCCAAAGTTGCAGGCCATTTTCATTTATAGATTAAAGGGGCTCTGAGATATTAGAGAAATAGACCTCACTAATCAGTGAAGAGCAGAATTAAGATTTACATTCAAAGCTTTATAACCATAACTTTGTCACATTCTGTATTAGAAATGCTCAAATATTTATAAAATGGTGGTGATGCCTTGAGGAATGATAAAGTACACAGGAAGTTACCAACTAATCTGTTTATATTCTTCCTAAGTAAATTATTTTTCTACAAATTCCAAGATAAATATATAGTGTTCAATATATTGCCAGGCATTATTTGCTAAATTTTTATTCATAGTTTAATTTGTATTTCCTCCAAATATAATGTTGTGAGTGATTGAGTTTTTCTCACTTCTAAGTTTTTCTCTCTTTCTCTTTCTCACTTTCTCTTTTTATTTCTTTTTCTCTTTCTCTGACTCTGGCTCTCTCTCTCCCTCTCTGTCTCTGTCTCTGTCTCTGGCTCTCTCTCTCTCTCTGGTTTATGGAATACGTAAGTAAACCTGCTGTTTCTGTTATTTTATGACACTACTAATTTGAGTCTCAATATGTCACTGGGTATCTTTACATCTTCCTGACTCAAGATAAAGCCTGGAGTATAGCTTATCTACCATTCTTCATAGAATCCTTCAGGGTGATGGTGCCAGGTTAGTCCAAGTGTGTGGACTGTGTACCAACAGTGAGATCCAGGAAAGACCTCCACCTAAATACAAATCTCTTGCCTGCTGTGTTTTACTTATCCATTTATACTTTACCAACCTCCACTTAAAGAAACTATATTAATAAAATTTGAGCTACTCTATATAATAAGCATTTATTTCAACAGCTAGCATTTTTTTCCTTTTAAGAATAAATTTTAAATATATTTTGACTTGAAATACACCTTTATAAATATTTGGTAGTTTTATATTTTGTCTGAATATTTCAAGATTATTCATTTTTGACATTTTAAATATCATCTCATATACCATAATCAGTATTTTAAATCTCATTGCTTTTGCCTTTTAATTTTGATTTTATACTTTATTTTTTATTTGTGTTTACTTGAATGAAACAATTTACCTCAACATTTCCTGTATTTTACTTTGAAAGTTTAGCTTTAAATTTCTTATTTAATCATTTTTTTCTGAATCATTATCAATTTTTCTTTTCATCCCTTGATTCTTGTTTTCTTTACGGTACTTGCTTTCATAATTACTATCAGGATGGTGACAACAGTGATAGTAATATTGGAAGAATCCAAGCCATCATGGCCTTCTGATATACCAAGAGGATCTCCTAACTCATTTAAAATATTTATCCAAGAAACCTCACCCGGAAAAAGCTAGTTCATTCTGGTTAGGGCTATAAATTGCTATCCACATGACACTCTTGATATACTGAGAGGACGTTGCTTCCTGACAGCTCATATAATTCAGTCATTGTATCAGAAATTGTTACAAAAATCCCTAATGTACAATGCAAATAAAATACTCACAAGGTGGTAGCCATAAATCAGAGTAAGGTGGTGAGTGGAATGTACTAAAGAGGATAAATCCCTGTGTGCTACATAGAACTGACATTGATGAGGTTATAAATGAGATGAAACATCCTAACAGAAGCCAACGTTAAAAAATTTACCATTAAATATTACTGGCCTCCAGGTTACCTGTCTTTTCCAGCCTTCTGTTTTCATTTTTGACGATATCACCCAATTTTTCCTTGACTTCATGGGTAGTAATACATATCAACTCTTTGCCAATATCAATATCAAAAATTTAAGAATTTTTCATACAAACATGACTCTATATCAGTCCAGAACTATCACCTGTGTTCCTTACCTTTTGGTTGAATTATTCATGGGATAGTTCCAGCTAGATATTTAGCGTATATCTTAAGTTTACTCACTAACTTCTCTTTTTACAGATCTTCACCTTGAATGTCTGAGATTCTGTTCTTGAACTCTATCTCAGGGAATCAGTCTTCCCAGCCCAATCTAAGGGTCATTTACTGCACCATCTCTTTCATTCACACGTTTAATATGTCATCAGATGCTGTCAAATTAACATTGTCAATGGCTCTACTTCTGTTTAAAATAGTCCACCCCTTCTCAATTGTTTTGAATGATCCTCGAAGTCTATTGCTTGGAGTGTCAATTATCATTGTAATGCACCCCAACTACTAATTCACTCTACATTGCTTGATATTTGAAAATCAGACCAAGGACTTTTTTTATTTTACTTTTCCAGCATTGTTTTAGACTTCGCAAGTAGAGGGCACCTGATAGGCATTATGAAAAAGAGTCTTGCTTTCCTTTTTTGATGTGCCAACATGGCCCTGCTTTCACAAGAAAGGCAAGGATTTCTTTCAACATACTCCCTTGGTTCATTTTGAAACAAAGCAAACCAGTATCTAGGCAACAGTTTTCTTTTAGAGAATAAATTTCCATGAGATTCCACAGGCAGAGCAACACAGAGAGACTTTTCTCCCACGCTGAGCCAAAACTATATTCTCCAGAGAAGTCCTAGTAGGGATGGAAATACACACAGTGAACACTGCTGCGGAGAGCCATCCAAAGGAAAGGCAGGCTCACAAAAATATTATAGTGTGTCCTTAGTTCACCTCTTGACCAGATCAGTCAGAATGCAACTTCTGGTTCTTTCCCGAAATCAAAACGACCAGGCAAGGTAAAAGTTTTAATCAACTCATGACATCTGGGCAACATGACAGCACAACTAGAGATAGATGAAAGCACTTCAGAGCTGCTTCAGAAGACAGAAAAAAATGATGGAATAAATATATTTGCAGTGAAGGGGTGTATTTTGAGGAAGATATATTTGACTGTGATGCAGCATCTTTATTTAAACCTTCACCATGTTTTCTGGTTATACCGCATACATCTCAGCTATGGGTTGAAAATGAAGACTTCATGGATGAACAAACCAACCCAGTTCTCCAGTGCTCTGATCTTCCTACTTTGATTCAATTTTTTTCTCTTCATCTAGCAGAAGTAAATTATGTTGATGAAATTCAGCATCTCTCCTCTGGCATTTAAAAAACATTACCACTTTAGCTTGGGATCCTCTTCTTTTTCCCATAGATATTCCATCTATCCATTAATTGCCAGAGTGTCAAAATAAGGCTCTGGGTATTTCAGCAATAGAGAGTTCTCATGAGGCTCATGCTTTAATGTATGAGGACTGACAATAAACACAGCCAAAAATATATAGTCAATGACAAAAATGTAAGCAGATTAGAGGCGAATTACCTGCTGTTTAACAAAAGGTAATAATCTTCATTATTTCCCTGAAGATATATTAAATTATACTTTGATGATCATGTTGGAACTTGGGGCACTGGGAGAACAGGCAGCCAGCTTGCCGCCCTAGTAAGTGGCTGTGGGCTTGCCACACTAAGAATCAGATATGGATCTATCCCCTCCCACCCCATTAGCAAGTGGGAGCAGGAGGTCTGAGTATCACTTGGGAGGAAGAATGTATGCAGCGTGGCAAGTAAGGGGTATTTCCTTCTACCATCTCTTTGAAGGCAAATATTTTTATCACTGTTTTGCTCAGTTCTGATTAATGGTACTGCTCTATTCAATATTCTGTTTTTATAAGTTTGATATTTCCTTCCATTTTGTTCTACCTGATTGAAAGAACAACTAATGTGAACAGAATGGGATGTACTATTGTGCCTATTGCTGTTGTCCTGGTGACCTGCTGTGAAGTTTTCTTCCAATTTTACTGCACTGCTTTGCATGGGTTTGTTCTGTCTTGTTCTGCTATATTTTGCTACCTTCAAAAAAAAGTAGATAGCAAAGTAACAAAATACCTGCAAAAAACTCCCAACTCAACCAAGCTGATCCATGGGGCATGAATGAGGAGAAACTCAAAAACAAGGCAACAGAATAATATAAGGTGATTAAAAAGCAATTAACAACAAAACAGATCAGTAAGGTACTGAGCAACCTGAAATAGGATATAACTAAACAGATAATGTACTTAAAAAGCAAAAGGAGGAAAAGAAAGTGCTCTAAAGGATATAACTGCATATATGTTTAAGTGTGTAGGATTGATAACCATGTTGCTAAGTTTTTATTGGATCATTGAACAGAACTGTTTGCAGCCTCACTGTTTGAATGTCCACTTTGTATGCTCTAATTTTGTAACTTGAACAACTATGTCTAAGAAGACAATATGTGATTTATCAACTAGTGATTTCTTACTGTTTATTTTTTTTCTGAAATTCTGTATTGTTTCTACCCTTTTTCTGTTTTGCTTTTTTTCTCTTTAAATAATTTTTTTTTAAAATAAATAAATTATACTGTGATAACATTCAAACCTCAACTGCTAGTGATTTGCTACATTAAACATATATCTGTGTGTAATATTACATGAGAACCACTGGACAAATATGCACTTTTCCCCAGTGTCTCCACTTTGGGGTTTAGGCTGGCCCAGGAACTTCTATTCAGATAATAGAATGCTTTCTGACAGAAGGAATTGTGAGCCAGGCAACAATGTGAAGAAGCTTAAAGCTTTTGCCTGAAAGAACCTATGTCACTTCCATTCACAATCTGCTGACAAAGGAAGTCAGATGATCCATCCCTAAAGGCAAGTGGGCAAAAGAAAGTAGAATTACTCAGGGAAAGAATGCATATTTGTGAACAAGAAATACGAATGTTATATTTGTATAATATATAAAAGTATATAAAAATATAAGTATAAAAACCATTTTACAAATGCTAAAGAAGGATTCAAATGGCATATTTGTACTTCACAAATATAAATACCTTTTTACAAATGGTAAAGAAAAATTCAAATGATATATGTGTGCTTCACAAATATAAATACTATTTTTCAAATGGTAAAAAACCCATTTTTTTATAAAGTGATATTTTATCAGTCACATTTGAAGATCTCAAGGAAGAAAAAATTGTGAAGATATCCAGGGGTAGATCATTCCATAATAGGCACATAATGACTACTTTTATCCTTTTTGTTTTAGGTGAAAACACTTTACGTGCAGAGAAAATGATTCTTTTAATAGTAATTCTCTTGACAGTAATTGCTGTGATATGTCATGCCATGCATAGTTAGCATGTGAAGAAAATGAATTGGGCAAAACTTGTAATAATTATTACTCTAGTGAATGATGATTCAAATAGACAAGAGCATAAGAATATCTTTAAAAGCTTCTCTAGCTGCTCTTTCTTGAAACTTAATGGAACTTTCTGTTTAAAAAAAATATTCTGAAAGTATGACTTTTATGAGACACTTTATCGGATCTGATTTTTTCCATTGAGAAATTCTTATTCAAATCCTATTATTCAATTAATTGGTTCATTCTTTTTTATTATGTAGAGACAGAATTTATGAATAATTATAAACTGAATTTTATTTAAGCTTTGATAGAAATAGTGAACTTTATATAAATATCTTCATGAAAATGACATGTTTTTCTTATTGGACATATGATATCCTACTTTGTGTGTGTGAATAAGTGTTATCATTAACCTATATTTTACCTTCGAAACTTTTTCAAGGCAGAAATTATACTTAATAAGCTTTTTTCCTTATGATGGAAGTAAATTACATTCTTTATGGAATAATTTTAAGTGCTAAGCTGTTAAGTTAGATTGTCTCTAATCATAATCTATAAAACTAGGAAATCATTGTTTGCATATTTATGCTTTCTTATTTTTGTAAAACTCTTATGCATGGTGCTTATTTCATGATTATATTTCATTATACTTTAATTTTCTTTGTTAGTGTATTCATTACAGTCCTTTTAAGATTTATGCTTTTCAGTTATATTACTTCTACTAGAAAATAATTCAGGGAATTTACTGAAGTAGAATGGTTCATAACATTTTCTTATATTTACATTCTCATATTCCCATTGTAGTAACCGTTTCCATTAAAAACTTCATAAACTTTTTTCTCTCTTGATTAGTATTGGCAAAACCACAATTTAACTTATTGTAAAGCACTCAGAATTATTTTTAATCAATTTTATGGTTATTCAGTTTTCTCAACACTGAGTTTCTGGTATTACTTTGTAATTTCCCATATTTTCCATTGTTTTTTTATCTCCTGAAGTAAAGTGATAGGAGCTGGCTGAGGCCCTTAAGGCCTGCCTGTCACTCTGTCCTTTCACTGTTGAGGAGAGAGAGCTTTTCCTGAAGGAAGTAAAGGCCTTCTGTTATCAAGGATTTTAGCATTTGAGTAAGTGTGCCCCATTATTAATATGTTTTACTTCAAAGTTTCATCTATTTTTCCCCACACAAATTCTGTCCAGGCTTTTCCAACTTATTGATTTATATGCCCAGATTTCAATTTTATTTAATCTATGCATGTGTCTCCACTTTTCCATGATCTTTTTGCAACTGACTATGTAATAGAAAATAAAATACTCATTGGAGGGTTTGGATCCTGAATGAACAGTTGACAGATGAAAGTATTTTTTTGAAGTCAGATTATATATACAAAAAATGTGCACAATCCCAGGATATACAAATTGATAGAAATACCTACCTCTATGGGGTCCTCCTTGGTCAAATAAAAAATTTTTGGAAATATTATCAGAGCAATTGAAAAATTTAAACAGGAACTAAAGCTGTAAATATAATTTTGAGTGTGATCTTAAAGATTTACTGACATTATATTTAATAGGGACATTTAAATTAATAAGGAAAGTGTTAAGTAAACTTCTAGGTACTGAATTTTAAAAGGAAAGGTGCATTTGATTCAAACTATATTTATACGGGTCTCAAAAGATGTGTATTCCATGGCTTCAGAAAAATCACAGAATTTCAGTATATTTTCAACTTGCAAAGCAGTTTTCACACTAAAGTGTACTACTAAAATGTTTGCTGAAACTGTTATATCAATTTGGTATATTAAATCAAAGAAATGGTAAATACTGTGAAAAGTTCCAGTAATATGTGAAATGTTACAATTTCTAAACCTGCTCCTCACGTGGTTTGTTTTAATGCCTTTTCCAAGTCAACTAAGCATATGAATTTAGAAAAAAAGCCTACAGTATAGGAAGATGTAATGTTACAGATTTGTTACCATCTCATGTATTTAGTATCCATCTTTTGTTGAAAATTGGTTTTCCATTTTTTTTTGTATTCATCCTAAACTTTCTAAAATATGTATTTAGATATAAGTTTGTTTTTGTTATGATGCCTTTGGAGTTAAATGTAATTATTTTCCTCAAGTTTAGTACATTAAAAAACTTATTTCCAAGAGTCTGTATGTTGATAAATGTAATAATAATATAGTACAATTGACCACAGAAGTATTTAATCATTTTCAAACAAGGTACTAAATTATTATGACTTGGCCTGATATGCGTATTCGGAACTTTTGGCTTCCTTTCTCTTTCTTCCTTCCTTCCTGTTTTTCTTTCTCCTGTTTTTCTCCCTTCCTTCCTTTCACCTCCTTTGGTTCTGTGTGTCTTATTTTGCCCTGTCCTATCTCACCTTGTCTTGTCTTTCTCTTTATGATCACCCCCAGACACACTGAGATGAGTGATAATGAAGAAGGCAATGTCTGATGTTGCTCATTTTCTAGTGCATTACTGTGCCAGGACAATTGTACTCTAAATTATTAATTAAAATGACTTTTGATCATTAATATTCTTGCATAGTTATATATCAAATGTTGCATTAAAAACTATTCTACATCTTCCTTTCCCCTTAGTTTTAATTTCCATGTAGAATAGAGATCTAGCTCTCATTTTTTTAGTAGTATGTACTGGTTATTGTATGAGCCCAGTGAATGTGTGTGTGTGTGTGTGTGTGTGTGTGTGTATGTGTATTTCTGTTTCTGACTACAGTTTTTTTGGTTATTTCCTCAACTTTCCACATGAGAAAACTTGGCAATAGCATTAAATCTCTTTCCCTGACTCACACCACTAATGAGAATCAAAACTAGAACTCAAACAGCCCTGCTTGACTGAGTTTTTCTACTGACTTCTATTTCTAAAACTTTCCAACTCAAGCTCCAGTAATAAGAGAGGATACTTACTTTATTATGTAACAGTAATAAGTGGCAGAGCTGGTATTTGAAACCAAGCAGCACAGCTCCACATCTGGGATGGCTGACCTTTTAGAGATGCATGCCCAAACGGTAATGCAAAACCCACTTATTTATTATACCTGAATGCTGAAGTTTTAGCTTAGAAAAAAAAAAACTCATACATTAGTATCTTTTGTCTTAAAACAAAAATGACACACATGCTCTAGGCTTGCCACCACTGCTCTAGACTATGCATTCTTGACCATTATCATTAAATTAAGATGGAGAATGTGAACACAAAGCTAGCAAAAATCAGTTATTTAATATTCTACCAGTACTATAATCTTCCCTCTTTATACTCTTCCATTCGTACTACAGGAACATGCTGGAGGAGCTAGAGATAAAATAAATTTGACTTATAAAAAGTATTTTTCACTGGACGTGACACTCAGTTTGTGGGAATGAAATGGTATTGTTTTGTAAAGTTTGTGTTGGAGAAGGTTTAAGAAAAGACTCAGGGCTGCATGCTGAGGAGGTGTATTCAATGTGGAGAGATTCTGACCAGAATTCAGAATAACAAAGATTTGTGAGAGGCAATATTTATAATCTTTCAAAGAAATGGACAGTAGAATGAATAGTACCTAAGAAAGTTTTCATAGCCAAATGAAAATTGATTGAAAAAAATAAGAACTGGGAACTGAGTAATATCACAAGAGACATATGGCTCCAGAACTAAACCTGTCAAAATTGGCATGGCCACATATTTATTAACTTTCTTTATAATAAAGCAAAATGATATACATCATTTGAACTTTACATGGTTTTTATGTCTCATCAATGGCCTACCCTACAACAAAGACTTTATTCATGGAGAACAATTCAGAGAAGATACAAATATATTTTCAAAATAATAGATGCAGGAAAACAATGTCTTACTTCAAACCACATAACTGTAATTTTACCACATGAGAGTTAGGGATCTCTGTTTCTAGACTTATATCTTTATTGATAAACAAGAAAGATTTATCAAGATACTGTGTGGATGTGTTTGTAGCCACACTCATTTGAAGAGCTAATTCTGCTTGATTTTGATCCAGAAGTCTACATGAAGAACTTTATTTTCTTTGTAAACCTCTGAAGTTTAGAGCTGCAACTTTCTCTTGGAATAAAAATAGTATTTGTTCACCGAAAACCAGAGCATACATATTTTCCTTGTATAGTGCTTTTTGTAACATTCTGATGCACTACCACTTTGAAAAGTAATCTGATTTCCTTTACTTTAAGGAAAAGAAAACCCTAAAACTTACTTTCTGCTATTTTTTAACTGCTACATTAGGTTTTTTTTTTTTTGTCTTTCTCACAGCCATGATTTGTAGACTTTACTCTCCTTGTCTGAGACAATCAGTGTAAATGAAATGGGGAGCAGAAAGGTCAATACCTTCCTAATCCAGGAAATACTGTCTCAGTTTTACTTCCTCCAGTTTCTTCTAAGCCATAAATCCTTGTTTATCAGTGAACAAAATTTTGGAGCCAAACTTTTAAGAGTGTAGACAATCCCCTACTTAATGTACTCTAATGCTATCAAAGTTTTCCTTAGAACATTATGGCAAAAATGATAAATCACTGTAATTTGACTTTGGGCTAATTTTACTTTTAATTTAAAACTCTAATTCCTGGTCTTGAAATGTAGATCAGTGATAGAGCATTTCAGTAACATGTATAAGGTCCTGGGTTCAATCCTCAGCACTGCATATGAAACAAACAACTTGTATTCCTTTGTCAAATAAATTTCAGTAGCAATTATATCATTTCTAGTAACATTACTAACCCAGGGAAAGAAGAAAATTCAAAATTGGAAATATAATTTCTGCTGAATGCATATGGCTTTTGCATCATGGTCTAAGCAAGAATATACTATTTAAATTGAGATATGATTTTAAATTGAAGACCATCTCTATTGCAAATGATATAACTATATTATAAATGGCAAAATCAAACTGTTGTTTGGTCTCTGAAATAATTCTATAATAAATTCCAAAGGAAAATAACAAAGAATTTCTAATTTAAAGCTAGAAAATACTAATGCACTAATACCAAAAGTAAAACAGTCCATAAAACCTTCCTCTCTCTAGCAGACAGTACCTCTGCTATGAGTGATTACCAATGAAAACCAGATCTGAGTATCCTTGTGAAAATAGGGACATTAGTATTTACACTGATCCAGGTGTACACTTATCTTATATTTCTCCCTGAAAAATATACATACTTATAAAATAATAGATATCGAAATAATTTTAAGAGAATTATATTATAGTATGGAAAATAGGAAGGAATTAATTAAAATAAATTGAATGTGGCTATGGTATAAGCGTACATCTGTAGACAGATAGTATTTATCAGTTGATAGGACTGTAACACCTCTTACATTATCTGTTTACACATCTGTTCAGTTTTCCTCACTGAATGTAGTCTTCTTAACGTGTTTCACTTTTTATTTTTCAAAATTTTCCTTCACCATTGCTTTAGCTGTCCTTGGCACAAAAATAGTGCCAATCATGTGGACCTCCGCATCTAATTCAGTGTCTGTCTTTTGACATTTCAGAGTAGCAGAGGAAAAGCAAAACGTTTTTCCAAGCTGGATATAGAATACATTCTCAGGCTTCCAAGTCATCTTCCTCAGCTAAGCAGCAATACTGGAGGTTGGTGACCTTTGCTATCCAGGGAGGTGATGGCTGGGATCACCAGCAAAAAAATTTTACATTAAAACAAAGCAAAACAAAACAAACAAAAACCTTTCATGCACTGAATGGATGGATTGTTTATCTTATATTTGAGCCACTTGAAATGTGGACAATTACAGTTTTTGATTGGCATTAAAGGATCAAATATAAAATGCACCTATGCAATAAAAGAGTATAGGTGTGTTTTAATTTTTTTATGCACAACCTTTTTTTAAAATAGGAATTGGGTTTGTGTTTCCTCCTAGATCATTATTGTATTAATTATGGTCATTTCAAGCTTGAAAGAAAACTTTCCACAAGAGAAGGTATTTATTACTATGGATATGAAAAACACAAATAAATCACAAGAGTGTTATTTCATACGGAGTTAAAATTAATTGAAAATATTTCAAAAGCAATCACATGTGTTCTCAAAGAGTGACTGGCCTGGCTTGGTGTCTGGTAAGCTGTAACCTGTCATTAAATTACCAATTTTAAGTAAACAACATTTTTAATGTTTTATTTCATTTACTTTTCTTATTTTATATAAAAAGAAGTATGCTTGCCATTCTCTCTGTGATGTATGTTCCATGAATCTATATGAGTTGGTATAAAATCATATCTCATAATTAAACACATCTACTCCTTGATTATAGTGTCAATCTAAATAAAATCTAATGGTTTCACTTATTTTAAGGACCCATTCACCTTCAAAAAATGGAATTAGAAAACAGAGTTGTTGGTAACTAGGCCAGGAAAAATAGTATTGTAGGCTATTCTTTCTATATTATTACCTATCTTGAAAGAGGTGATGTATTTATCCAATAATATTCCACGGCTTCATTTTTCAGTCACTATATCTACTTGTTAGAAATGGGCAAGCCCATACTTGACTGAAATCATAGGTTATCAGTTTAAAAATATAATACACACTCTTGTAGTGCAGATAGCTCTTATATTTCTCCCTGAAACAAAGAAAATTCCATGTGGACATCACTGACAAAACTGGTTAGGTTTTTTAAATTTGTTTGAACTGTGGCTACATGTAGTACTGAACATCTTTTGTTCACCCTGGCATTCCACATGGTTTTTAAATAATAAATTTACCATTACATGGATTTTGGCCCCCATTTCTCTAATATTTCATTTCTTTAATGCACCACGAAGAAGGATTTGCAGTTCTCCACTAGATCATAATAATATAGATAGGTTGAAACTTGTAAGTAGATAGCACACACAATAAACTACCACTTAGCATATCTTAATATTACATATAATTAGAATGTTAAATGCCACCAACCACACTTTATAAATTAAGCTAATATACCTCTTGCTGGAAGTGTTTCTCACCTGCTGAGCAGCTATCATATTTAAAACCTGCACACAAGACTTCCTATGCCCTCAAGGATAAGACAGGCTAAAGTAATGATACACTATTGGAGCTGCATATAATCAGCTTCTATAAAAACATCTAGTTCTGATTCCAATTATGCTAATTCACTACCGCAGGACTATACGTTTCAGTCACCAGAAGGTTCAGTGCCTCTCTGAAACCCCATTGAAGCACACAAGCAGTCTCTGTGAAAGTATTTAGCAAATCTCTTTGTGATGCATCAAGGGTTTAAAGCAGTAATAAACCAATCCCCTTATATTGATAAATTCCTCTTAAGTCAGTAAGAACTTTGCTGGGGAGGAAGACAGATTTTGCTTCTGTAGTTCAGTCTCCAAAAGAATCTCTGATAGTATATGATAATATAGACATCCATTTTCAACTTGCAAAGCCACTAAGGGCAAGAGGATCATAATTCATGGTAAACCAACAGTTTAAATCCGAGTCACCCAATTTCAGTCCCTTAGAAGAGCTAGCAGTACTTTTTCTTCTGCATTTTGTATTTAAATGTGTCACTGTTTCATTCTTATGTACTTAATAGAGCTCTAAGGACACATTTGTTCTGATGTAGTGGAGAGGGATATAATGTAATATTCTTGTTTTACCAATGAGACCCCTTTTGTAAGAAAAAAAAAAAGGTTGATTTTTAAGTCCAGGGAAGAATCTCTAGCATAGAATTCTACTGAAGCAGAAGCTCAATTATATTCAAAGGACCCAGAAGGATAGTTCTATTTGCAGAACTAAAGCTTAGTGAAAATATTAGCCTGCTTTCTGACAAAATTCTTTGTTGTGTGGTACATACAGATTTTCCTTAATTTTTTTCTTATTTTCCAAGCATGAACTCATTTATTAATGACTTATATAGAACCATTGTTGTCTGTCAAACTATTCTGAGAAGTTATTGTAAAATACAGAGAGTCGTGAAGAAGCATATTAAATTTTATAACTCTTAAATTCATTACTTAATTAAGAATTGTACTGTGCAGCAGTTATTTAGCAAACATTTACTGTTCTCAATTTACCAGACTGATGGTACAATGCAGTCAGGAAAATCTAACCAGTGTTGTCCTACTGACTTTGAAGTTCTTTTTTAATATTATATAATACTTCAAATACTTCAATTTATAAAACAGTCTAAGGAGTTCAATTATATGATCCAAAATATACTAGTTAAAAGGTTTTCTGTGTAAATTATCAATACCTTGTATTGTTATTAGCATTATTATTATCTTGATGTATTATTAGTAGTATTATTAGCATCATGACATTTTACAAAAATTTTGATATAGTTGTTTCTAAAAAGCGTAAAAGAATTATCTTAGGAATTAGAAGTACCCAGGTCTTCATTTAAATGTTACATCTCTCTTTTATCTGACTCTCAGTCAAGGATAGGCTTAACTAATATTCAACTTAATATACTACAGAGTACTATCTACGTGCTTTGGTGCTTTTTTGCGTAGCTTTTGCATACAAGTTTCATATCCATATCTATAAAGATACATACACGTTGCTATGATTTTAAGTTCCTTCTTATATATACTGGACATAACTCTCTAATAACTAGATACATCAATTGAATTGAAAGTATTTCTTTGTCACACATTACATTAAATCCTGTATTAATAACTAAAACTAGAATCCTCAACACTATTTTTTTTGGGGGGGGGTACTGAGGATCGAACTCATGACCTTGCACTTACCAAGCAAGTGTTTGAACCTCTGAACTAAATCTCCAGTCCAATATTTTGTTCTTATCAAGGAATTTGTAATGTATTATGTGGGTGAAATCTATCAGCAGATAATTTAAACAGGATATAAAACTATTTTAATAGGTTTATTTCAAGAGGCTTGTAGACCAAAGACACTCAAAGTATTTTAATCTGAAATAGTATTTTGAAGGATATCAAAGCCTCCAAATCTTGCACCATACATAGCAAAAGTTACAGGACAGTTTTAAAACTACAAGAGTTTAATATCATTTGTAGTATCTCCTGCTTTTTAATTGACACCAATCAAGTTTTGTTATTCTTCATCCCATTTAGCAGCTTCTGGATTGGTTTCTTCTGGTCTCTTGTTATTTTTGAGAATTTTTTCTTTTCATGCTTGCTAACTATAAGCCCATCTTCATATCTGAGACCCTGTCTTCACTAAGACTTAATCCACTGCGAATATTTTCAATGGAATTTTTATTTTCCTGGATATCTGCTTAAATCTGCCTTGTGGATTACATTTTTTCCCATTTTCTTTTCTTTTCTTAGCATAATTCCTGGGATGATGCTTGTAAATTGCCTATGGTTTGTTGCTTTATTCCTAGTAAACAGGACATGTAGGAAATGAGTACTTCTCAGAGGTATCTTCCAGGTGTAGCTAGTTTTTGGGTTTTGAGTCTGTTGGAAGATCCTCCTTCTTCAATTTGTTGAAGATGGGTAAGTGCTACTTGTTTGGCCTAATATCTGGGCTTTTGACACTATGCTACAGTATTTTCTGTGACCCTAAGTCAAACTCAGTCATAGATCACCAGGATGAAGAGCTTTTTAGAACAAATATGTCACTTTTGGCTATAGTGGTAATAATCACATCAAACATAGTCTGGAAAATGTCATGCTCAGATAAACATTAATTTGCCACTTTTAACCATATGAAATAGATTTGTAGCTATATAACAAACTCTAAAACACACCAAAAATTATACTCAGTATACAATTCCTTAATATGTCAGTTTTGTTCTCAGGGGTTAAAATTTAAAGTAGGTTAAGAACAAAATAGAGAAATGGAAGAAATGGAAGAATAGGAAGAGATTAGGAAGTAAGACTGAGGGACAAAGAGGGATCATACTAACTTTGGGAAACTGGTGCAGTAAACTACAGAGAAAGAGATAAGAAAGTAATAAAAAAAGAAAAAAACAGAACCACAACTACAAAGAGGCTAAAACCATGCTCACACACATAAAAATAAAATCAACCAATGGAGGAGAAAAAAGAAAGAAAAGGAAAACAAAAAAGAAAACTCAAAAACAAACATACCACCACATCAACAAAAACAAATGAGGGAGAGGGAGTCCAGTTCCAGAATCATCTTTGCTTTCACTGGGAGACAACCTGAGGAGACAGACTCTCAATCCATGTTGATTTATCCAAGCAAGCTGGCAGTAACTTTTTTTGACAGTCGGGTGGACAATCTCCGTGAGCCTGCACTCTGACCAAGACCAGAATCATTTGGTTTGCCACTGTCTGAGAACCTTCTGAAGACCTGAACTTGGCTGGAAGCTTCTAGATGGAACCAGTAGCAGTTCTGAGCTCTGAGCTCAGCCAGACTATCTCCAAGATGGCTCCAGGCCAACTGCTATTTTTCGCAGGAGGACTGAGACTTTCACACTCACCACCAGCCAGTGCAGTCCTTCATGTCTGCTGATACCTTCCTCCACTGCTGTGTCTTTATGCAGAAGACCCCAGATTCATTAGCCATTACTGTGTGTCTGCTGGTTTGAAATGCTCCTCCTCCTGCACAATGGGTCCGGATTCAGGGAGAAGGCACCACTGGCTATCTTCTTTGTTGAAGTTTCTCTCTTCACTTTCTCCATGGGCTTCAATTCATGCTTCTGATTTTTCCTGGGTCCAGGAGACACACTTCCCCTCTTATTGAATCCCTCATGTTGCTGTATTCCAGTGTCTGGATGGTACCTCTCAGAGAGGCTCTTTCTCTGCTGCTTACCACTCTGCCATCTTTGTCTCCCCAGTCAAAACGCAAGAATTCAATGCTACTTATAATTACATAAAAAATTTGAGTGACAAGCACTACTAACACTGGTTAGAAGCTTTGTATAAATCATTGGTTGTAGAAATAACAATGATTCATGAGTATTTTAAATTGCTGTTTTAACCAATTCTGATGGTATTCCAAAACACCATAGATTGAGTAGGTTAAAGAGAAAATATGTATTTATCATGTTACTAAAATTTTGAGTGTCCAAGACTTGATATCTGTCTGGTTTCTGTTGATGGTCAGTGTCTGGTGAGCATTCTCATACTGATTTTCAGATGGGTGGCCGTGCTTGGAAACAGAAGTTTCATGTGTCTCTTCTTTTCATAATCACATCATGAAATATTGGCCTCTTAACTTTATCTAATTTGAAAAACTAAAAACAGTATTTTGTTTCTGAAATAATTTGTGGTTTTTAAGTTTCCAACATAAGTCTACATTTTTGCAGTTAATAAAAATGATTTTGGAAAGAATCCTAGAGCATAAACCTAAAGAATCTCCTTTTACTCAATAGAACCTCAATGTTAGAAATACTTAAATTTCCATTAATTAATTAAAATATATTTATTAGATCTTAAGGTCACAATTGGAACCTATTATGGATTTTATTATCAACAAGACAAAGCAGAAATCAAGAAATCATATTTAAGTAAATAAATGCTAAAACTATTTCATTAATATATAACTTCATTATCCAAATTAATAGGTTGGTTTTAGGAAGGCTCCTGGGAGGAAATGACACTTAAATAAAATATATTCACGTATTTTATCATAATGCTAATAAAAATTCATTATAGAGTCAGCTGATTTTTCATACAGTATTTAGCTCTTGCCATTTAAAACTGACTCATGCCTCGTCTGTTAAAATACTTTTTTTATCATTCTGGGAAAACATATGTACCTTGTGTATGTTCTTGCTGACTTCTGTGCCATGTTGCAGCACTAACCCACAGAAGGATAGTACCATGTAAAACAGTGCATATCAAGCTTAATTACACGAAGGGAATTTGTCAGAAAGCCTAGAAAATATAGTTGGTTTAATATACTAGGTAGAGAGTTGTTTTAAAATTGAATATATATGACAGAGTCCAAAACTGAGAAAAGAGAAAATCAGGTTCCATCACGCAGCAGCATTTAAAAAACTCACTGATTCATACAAAACCTTAAACTGTGTTTCTAGATGTTAGAATAGTGTGAAGCACAATATTTAATTTCCTTAAACTTGTTTGGGTTAGTTTGAATTAGTTTAAATTTCCAATTGATGATCAATGCAATAATCAAAACTCTTGAATCAGATTTTTTTCTGCATAAAAATCGCCCCAAAATTTAGTGGCCTGAAACCAGAACAGTTGATCCTTTCTCATGATTATAAACTTGTTGTTGTATATCTAGCTATAAATAAAACTGAATGAGACCTTACTGAAAATGTGTATTGAGAAACAGAGGCTCCTCTACTTTTGGGAGACTTGGGTAACTGTAAAACATATTGGGGGTAATTATGTCACACAAGAAAAGATAACTAGAATCTCACCAGATAATCCTGTCTTAAACTTAGTGGTGTAGTTACATTTCACTTCTGGAAACAGTGTGAATGGCCACTGCTTTCAAGAGAAATGGACTATAGAAAGCATCTGACTTATAGATGGGACACGGGATATAAAATACTGACTTGTAAATTTTTAAAGCATATTTATGAAAGAAATGCTTCCATGTACTTCCCCTGCCACGAATACCTGAAAAAAATGCTGAGATTTTAAAGTTTGCAGATTTAAGATGGAATAAAAGATAGGGATAAAAATTATTATCAAAATTTTACTTTATTGCTTGCTGAATCTTGTTCACTGTCTGAAAATACTTTTATACAGGTGACTGAGTTTACTGCAAAACGTTTCCACAATCATGGTCTCATAGATATTGAAACAAATTTAAACCTTATAATTCAGAAACATTAATAAAAATGTATTTAATGTTGCTTATAGTTTTGCATAAGTTAGAGAAGTAATAGCAGAACAATTTCAAAAAGGTAAAATTTTAGTTTTTCAGAGCATCCTGGCTGGCCTCTTTGACCCTAGGCCAATATCCCTAGGTAAGCAATGTTAAAGATTGTGTTTTATCTAAGTAGTTCTTTTCTTTAGGATTTAGACACTCTTTATTTGATAAAATATACATAAATGTATATGATACATGTAAAAGCTTCGATTGGAGGCTATATTAAACATACCTGTATACAAGTTATGTAGAGGATGTACATCATTTATAAATATGATTTTGTTTGGAGCTATTTATATAAGGAATACATATGTATTTTTTTGTTACACCGTTTCAAAATTTTTATATTAAACTAAATACACAGAAGAATGTAAAAATCGTAATACTAGGTCAGCTCAGTATAACTTGTAGAATATTAACAATCCAAAAAGCTCTCCTTAATCTTCTTCCAATGAAAACATGATTCTTTCCTCCTAAATTGAATCAAGATGGTCATTTCTAATGCTATGGGTTAGGTTTGCATGTGTTTTTATTTATCCAAACAATTTTATTTCTGGTGCATTCACAGATATTATATTGCAGAAGTAAAAATTCAGTTTTATATGCCATGCAATAAATTTCATTAAAAATGGTAAGAAGCCATTTATTCTGCAATCGATCGATTTTAAGTTAAAAGAACATTGCAATGAACTGTCTTATATATGGTGTTTGGTAAACACAGGCATTCCTTTTTCATAATAGTTACTTAGCATAATTGCTATGATGTAGCATATACCCATCTTTTTAAATGTGCAAGTTTTCCAAAGCAATAGTATAAATTTGAACTTCCACTAACAATATACAAGCTATGCTTACATACTACATTGTTTCCAGTATTTTCTAATTTCATTCTTTTTAACTCTTGGCATTCTGATTTTTAATGCATTCCTACAAGATTATGGCCTTCAGTTTAATTTCTTTAGGAGGATAAATGTTTTCTATTGTGATGGGCCATGTTTAAACACAGTTATATATTATTTGGTTATTATCCTTGAGAATGCCAATTCAAGTGTATTGATCAATTTATAAAAAGTTCACTTGAGCATTCTTACTGCTATATGGGATCTAACAAGACTGAGTTGAGAGTGTTGTAAGTCTGAAAACAGTCTGGCAACATAGTGAGACTCTGCTTCAAAGCAAAGCAAAGCAAAGCAAAGCAAAGCAAAACAAAACAAAACAAAACAAAACAAAACAAAACAAAGCAAAACAAGCAAAACCAAACCAATGAAGCAACCATACAGAATTTGAATTATATATCATTTGCAGTTAACTTTAAAGTGTATCTTACTACATTTTATTAATCTTATTAAGATAAAACTCACGTGATAAAAAGTTAATTATTTAAAATTTAGAATCAGATACTTTGGTGTACATTCACAAAGTTTTGTGAGAATTACACTCTTCTTAAGTATTTTCATTATGCCAAGAGGAAATCAGATACCCATTAGCAATTACTCCTCATTTCCCAGCCCTCCCATTCCTCTTGGAGTCAGTAAATTATTTTTTGCCCCTATGGATATATCTAGCTGGAACTTGTCACAAAACTGACTTTTCAATAGCCTATTGCATTTAACATAATACTTTCAATATTCATTATGTTGTCATAGTACCAGAATTTTGTTCATTTTTATGTTTTGGTATTAGTCTATCATGTGGACATAAAACATTTTATTACTCTATGCATCAATTAATGAGCATATAGTAATTTTCACTTTGAACTATTATAAATGATGTGGTTGTGAATATTCATTCACATGCTTGGTGTTTGCCTGTTTTTAAAAATTATCATAAGATACACCTAAATGTGAAATTACTGGGTCATATGTTAGCCCTAAGCTTAATATTTGAGGATTGCCAAAGCAGTTTGTCAAAGCAACTGTGTTATTTATTTCTTCACCCTCTTATTAAAATTTGTTATAGTAGTCTTTTTATGTACAGCCTTCTCAGCGGATAAGTGATATCTCAGAAATATGCTGATGCCTCCTAACTTATGTTGCTCAAGTCATGAATTTTCAACTTCAAGGTTGTGTGAAAGAGATATTCATTCAGTAGAAACAGTACTTTGAATTTTGGTCTTGTCCCAGTTTAGTGATATGCAGTGTGGTACTCTCTTACATGTGGTAATAAGCCATAGCCCCCAGTGCACAATGAATGCTGATATCCTGCAGCTCATTGTGTTGTTATCCTGTGATTATCAGTAGTCTATGTGTATTAAATTCATTCTTTTAATTTATGCTGGAGTGATTAGGATGTGCCTCCACTGTAAATTAAGGTGTATATATATATATATATATATATATATATACATATATGCACACAATATAGAACAGTTTAGTATGATTAAACTATGATGACATGCCTAGGAATATAAGATGTAAAGTGAATGAAATAAAAGCAAAAGCATAAAATTGAATGCCAATGTGTTTCAATGACATATTTCTAGTAACCTGCATAATTAAGTCTCCCATTTCTTCTACTGAATTCCTACAACAACGTTATCCATTTCCAATTAACTGGCAGAATTTTCTATGTCTTTGTTGGAGCAAATGTTAGTGCTTACAATTTCTCTTTCACCATAAGTCATGATGGTAATTTATCACAAATCACATAAAATATAATATTTTGGCATGCTGTACTCAGTGCTAATAAACTAGCCACTGTTCATGTTTCTCTAAAGCTTTCACCTTAGGGTTTTTTTTCCCATGTGATGCTGTTAACAGGCAAGAATGAAGAGACAGGGTAGCTTAACACACACCCCTTTAAACTGGTCATGAGCACACTAACATGGGAAACACGGGAGAGGCACGATTTCAAGATGTTCTTTCGTTAATGCATTAGTCAATTGACTTTTAATCTACACCTCAAATTATTTTTACATAATATCAGTTTTTGTTCACAGAATTAATCCATCCTTATCTCAATATTAATTATCTCTCTATTTTGCAGTCATAGTAATGACACAGAAGATACAACTATACGTTTTTTGTCATCTTGCATTTTTCAATCTTTATTGGTACATGTTTGCAGTGCGTAAATGAACATATTCCTCATGGAGGTTTGATATATTTACATAATATATCTTAAGTAGCTTGTATAATATGTTTTTCAAAACCTCAAAAAGGTTTTCTTAATAGACTCTTTTACTAAGTGGATACATGTGATTTTATTAGAATAATTTATAAACACATGGAAATTTTCCAACATGACCATATATAGAACCAGGAACACATTTCCACTTCCGTGTATTATTTTATCAAGTGATTTGCCTCATATTAAATATTAATATCCCTTCTCATTCAGAATTATCTTTATATTATACATTATTCTTCTATCGTATGCATGTCGTAAGTCCATCTGTAATTTTAAGAGACACTATCTGCTCACATTTCTGATTTAGTCGCCTCAGCCCTGCTCCTCCCAACCCTGGCTGCGGCTCACAGGCAGTTTCTACCGCCCTTGCTCTCCAAGCTGGGGAAAGTCGTCACCATCTCTACTCACCCACTCAGTTCAGGGATTGTTGCCCTCCCATGATTTTTCAAACTTATGGGCTCATTAACAAAACTTTCTATTTATCATATAACTTCTTCTTTTTTAAGAAGAAGTGTGGCCTATTACTATATAAGCTTTGTTCAGTCAAAATAACCATAGTTTAACTTGAGAATAATTGGTGAATAATGAACATAAAGACCAGTTCTACCTGAATGTGAAATATGTGTAAGTGGCAAGGAAATTTATTCCAGATATTCAAATGCTCCTGGTAATCTCGTGTTTATTTTTTAAGTTTATTTATGCTGTGTAGTGATGCTTTTATGTAGATTTACATTAAGTTGTTAAAACTATATATTTCAGTAGGTAAAGAGAAAAACTTGAAAAAAAATCACAAAAATGTATGAATTTAGAATTATAGTTATTTGAAAAATATACAATTATACATATAATAAATCAGTCTAAGACAATTTGTATTTGACTAGTTTGTTACTAACCAGTCAGGAAAGACAACATAGGAAATCAGAGAGAGAAGAAAATAAACTCAGGAAACCACCATCTTTGCTCTAAATTCTGTATTTTACATTTGACAAATATGAGTAATTGAGTCCAAGCAATAAGGTTGGAAAATGTTAATATCTATTGGATCCTTATTATATAGTATTTTTAGATTGATTTCTTCAGCCATATTGTTCTTTTTTGAACATATATACAAATTCATATTATGAGTATTGAAACAAAAATGGTAACAATTTCCATAATCCTGCCAGAAAAAAGGTTTATAAAATGCAGATATTGTAGCTATTATTTTTTTGTTCCTTAAAAATGAGTGTCAGTTATTTAAATAGTTTGGAGATGTTCTGAGTTAATATGATTTTGACAAATTATTTGATATTGAAGAACACTGACAATATAATAACAGAAAAAAAACATACCTGAGTGTCATTTAAATTATTCTGACCATTAACAAATGAAAATCTAGTATAGTTAGTTAAAAGAAATGTGAAGGTTAAAAAATGTTTTCTAAGACAGAGAGAGGCTCTGGAAGATTTTGTATTTCAGAAAGCAAATTGGAAAAAGGAGTTTCAAGATAAAGAGGAAAACTTCTATAAATCTGGCCCAAATATAACCTTGAATTCTTGAACTATCCAGATCAAACTTAAATATTAATATAATCCTGGGTATTCCTCAGGGATTTTCATTATGGGGTCAGAAATGGAACAAGAACTGTGTACACTGAAATCCTAAAAATCAGGTTAAAAGAAAGTGATGAACAAAATAAGGAATTTTAGAGTCTTTCAAAATAGAAACTGGAAGTAGGTTCCTACTTCTCATGACCATGGATAAATATTTATGTCTAATATTCAATTAGCAGGAATGATCCACACTGTAGAAGCTTACAGGTACTGGGAATTTACTATCCATGGACAATCAATGGTCCATAATTAATGCATGCTACTTCAAGTTTCATTTCTGTGAAGAACTCTCTTTTAATATTCGCTCTGTAGTTAAGAGCCAGAAATATTTTAGAATATAATCACGGCAGTTTATATCCTTTTTTCCACTTGATATAAGAGTCAAAGTAGAAGATAGTTCTGTGTGCGAAATATCTTTACTGGTGACCAAACCTTGATATGAATAGAAATTACTTGTGTATTGAGCTATACTGACAACAGTATAATTGCAAATCCATTATTGGATGTAATGACTGTATATGGAGTAAATATGTTTATAATATTCACTGTAATTAACTTATATCAGAAGATTGACATATCTCCTTAGGCTCTCTAAAATACAGGTGACAATTCAGTTTATACAAGATTGATGATAAAAACACAAATTAGCAAATTAATCTACTTGCTGGAAGAAATCTACAATCTCTACAAAAGATAGAGCACACATACTCCAGTTGATGCGACCACGTGAAAGTTTCTCACTAAAGAAGCATTTCACATTATTATTTATTTTTCTGACATCACTTTTCCAATTCCAGTTACCACATTGGATTTTTTTTATGTAGTTCTGAGACTTAAAAAATTTAAAAAGAGGTTTGTAGTATTACCTGGGATGTAGTCACTGTAAAAACTGTTTAATATAAGTTAATAAGTTACTAACGAGAATACAGGAAGTGGAAAGTCAAAGATGTATTTCAGTAATAAATTCTGGGGTTAGATGTGACTTACACCTAACCATGGGAGAAATTCAGATGAAACTGTTGGTGAACTCAATCTGAGCTAACATAACTGCAGAAATGATGCTAATATAGGTTCAGAAGACTCAGCAAGCTACTATAAAAGAGAAACATGTGAGCACAAAGGAAGCCCCTGCCCCACCGCCACCTCCGTTTGCCCGTGGCCCTGCACAACTCACACAAGAGACGAAAGAGATGGCTAATGTGCCCACACCCACCAATGCCTCTATCCCAGGTCTCACATGATCCGTAGGGGAGGCCATAGGAGGTTGCCCAAACTACTGAATGTTCCCGGCTCTGCTCTTGGCTTCTCCCCAACTCAGAACAACAGAAGTAGCAACCCAGAGAATGACTTACCTGAAGATGAGACCCAGAGAAAACTTTCACTTCAGGACTGATTCGGCACCATTTTCCAGAGAATGGGGTGACAGGCAACCCTGAGTGACAGGTTTAGGGAGAGGGGGTGAGAGTTATACAGGGATCTCCTGGGATTCCCTGAGAGGCCTCAGTCAAGAGGATCACAGGGTCTATGAACTGTAGCGACAGGCTGGGTTTGGCAGGTATAATCTTTACAGGGGTTGGACATGAAAGCGATGGCATTTAGTCCCCTGGTAAGCTTGCACTGCTGCCTACATCCATTTAGACTAATTTCTGAATGACTATAGCAAATGCAGTCAACTGTATGACTATATGAAAACACTAAAAAAAATCAATAGCATTCCTGTACACAAACAACAAACTCACTGAGAAAGAAATTAGAGAAAACACACCCTTTACAACAGCACCAGAAAAAAAAATGAAATACTTATGGATCTATCTAACAAATGAAGCAAAAGATCTGTACATTGAAAATTACCATATTCTGAAAAAAGAGATTGAAGAGGATATCAGAAAATGGAAAGATATCCCTTGCTCATGGATAGGAAGAACCAACATTGTGAAAATGGTCATATTTTAAAAACTGTTATGCATATTTAATGCAATTTCAAGCAAAATACAATTAGCATACTTTACAGATCTAGAGTAAACATTCCTATAATTCATTTGGAAAGAGAAGAGACTTAGAATAGCAAAGGCAATCCTGGTCCATACAGGCTAGGCAGGAGGCATCACAATCCCTGACTTGAAATTATACTACAAAGCTACTATAAAATCATCATGGTAATGGCCAAAAAAAAAAAAAAAAAAAAAAAAAAAAAAAAAAAAAAAAAAAAAAAAAAAAAAAAAAAGCAAAACAAAACCAGACCCAAGATCAATAAACAGAAATACCTAAAAACACACTCATCCACCTTATATTTGACCAAGGGAGCAAACAGTTCACTAGAAGAGAGATATCCTCTTTAATAAACAATGCTAGAAAAACTGGCTTTCCATATGCCAAAGACTAAAGCTAGACCCATGTCCATCAACATGCACTAAACTAAAGTCAAAAAGGATCAAAGATCTAGATATTAAAATGAACACTAAATTTACTGGAAGAGTGAGTAGGTAGAAATCTTGATAAAATATGGGTAGGCAGAGAATTCATGAACAAAAGCCAAACTGTGCAAGAAGTACTTCAAAGAATCAAAAATGTGATTTCATCCTAACAAAAAGCTTTTTCACATCAAACAGAGTGAAAAGACAACACATTGAGTTGGAAAAGCTTTAGCTAACTGTCCCTCAGAAAAATGAGTTCTATCTGGAATATATAAAGAATTGAAAAAATCAGACCCTCCAAATTCAATGACACAATCCAAAAATTGGTATCTGAGATGAATACCCACTTCTCAGATGAAGAAATACAAACATAGTATAATTTCAAGTCAGAAGAGGTGGTGACTCAAGCATCGTTGGTCATTTGAGAAACGCAAATTAAAACAACACTGAGATTTCATCTTACCTCAGAAGGAATGGCTTCTATCAAGAAATCAACTAATAAATAACAAGTGCTGGTGATAGTAGTGAATACTGCTGCTGACAGTAGTGAATACTGGTAAAACCACTTCTCCACTGCTGATAGTAGTGAATACTGGTAAAACCACTGTGGAAATCAGTTTGGAGATTCCTCAACCAACTAGGATTATAGTTACTGTTCCATCTAGATATTCCATTTCCCTCCTGGGTGTTTTCCCAGAAGAATTATAAGCATCATACCCAGTGTTATATGCACAATCATGTTTATAGCAGCACAATTTGTGATAGGTAAATCTTGGAAACAACCCAAATTCCATCAACTGAAGAATGGGTATAAAAAGATGTGATATTTGTACACAATGGAGTACTATTCTGCTATATAAAGAAGGCTTTTATAGGTAAATGGATGCAAATTGAGACCATGCTCATGAGCAAAATAACTCAGACTCAGATGTGTAAACACTGTATTGTCTTCCCAGTATTAGAAACTGAATGAGTAAATAAGATCCAAAATATACAGTAGATGTTACAAAAAAGAAAGAAACTTCTCAAAAGGAAAGAATAACTGGGATGGGGCAAAGGAGAAATGAAGGAAGGGAAAAGAATAATAAAATAGCTAAGATAGTTATCCTACTAATTTCTTTCTGTTCATTGAAGAGAATGGCATGTACTTGCATATGTTTGATCAGTTTTTCACACCTATACCAGTAATCTGAGCAACTACTTTGAAGATAATATGCAATATATTAACTGTTGTTAATTTCCTATCATATAGCTATGAAATTCTATATCATTCTTTTTTTCCCTTTAAAATAATAAAAAAAAAAATCCAGTAGTGATTTCACTAAAATCATAAACCTCTTTACTCTACTTAAGGACAGTTTATGAATAGGTCTTAGGTTTTGTCAGTATCCTGTTGCTACCTTTTTTTTTTATCAGGAGTGGAACTCAGGGCCTCATGCTTACCAGGCAGGTGTCATGCCTCTGAGTTATATTACCAGCCCTCAAGTTGCTATTTGACACAATTGTCAATACTGAGTTTATTACAATAGACCAAATGACATAGTTACTGCTGTCAATTGATTTTCTCTGTATGCCAACATCTGAATCGCCCAGAGGTTATAAACTATAAGGTTGCTCACTCCTGAAGAACCATACACAGGGTCAAAGGAGCGTCAAAACCCGGCATGAAGAATTGAAAAATACAAGAACATGAAAGAAAAAAATATCAGCAATAAAATGCCTCCAAAACCTCTGAACTACACCAAAACCATTTTAAGATAGGAGCAACCAGGAAGAGGAAATTGTAAGATACACAGCAGAGAGGGTATCCATACAGCTAAAATAATTCAAAGTTTGACGAATTTAAAGAAGATATAACTAAACAGAAAATAATCCTAATGAAACACATTATCAGTGACTTGAAAGAAAAAAGCTAAAAAAGAAAAAAAAATCTGGTGGAGCTAAAGAAAGAAATATAAAGTATTGATGCCCAGCAAAGGAAATAATGGGCGTGCAGAAAGAAGTTTGAAACAGAAGTCCAACAGATGAAAAATATGATTGACACTGTGGACAGCAGAAGAGACCAATGTGAAAACGGTGCCAGAGTTAGAGGATGGGGTTGCAGTCAATGATCCATTAAAGAGAGATTCTTGTAAAACAAGAGAACATGAAAAATGAATCTGGGAGCCATGGGATGACCCAAAGAAGATCATTATAGGGGTAATTGGAATTAATGAAAAATTAGAAGATATTGCAAACAGTATATAAATGCCTGTTTACTGAAGTAATGTCAGAAAACTCTCCAAACGTGGAAAAAAATCCAGGTACGTGAGGTATATAGAATGCCAAATAGCCATGATAAAAAACATGCCATGCCACATAGTAATAAACATACAGAAATCCAGAACAGGAGGAGAATCTTAAAAGGCTGCTAGGGAAAAGCAACAAATCATTCATAAGGAAAACTCCCTAGAATTACAAAGATCCTCTTAGCACAAAACTTAAAGTCTAGGAGAGCTTGGACTGAAATGTTTCAAGCTCTAAAAGAAAACAACTTCCAACCCAAACTGTTATGTCTTGCCAAATAATATTTCAAATTGGAGAAATAAGATACATCCATGATAAAGAGAACATAAAGAAATGTATGACCACTAAATCAACAGCCCCCCAAATTCTCAAAGATACCCTTAGAAGGAGTCAAATAATCCAACATTGCCAAAATACTCAATAAAATGAGTATGTCATGTAGGAGTAGCAATTTTATAGAAGGGAAAGCAATCAAAACAGCAATAGGAAAATAATACTATGACAGAAGACACTCAATATCTATTAAATGTAACTATCAATGTAAAGGGACTTGATTTGCTACTCAAGATAGAGGGTAGTAGAGTGGATCAATAAATAAAATCCAGAAGTATTCATATACAAGAAACATTTACTACAAAAAGAGCCTCATAGACTAAAAATAGGCAGAAACCAATACTGAATGCAATGGGAACCTTAACCAGCAAGGTAACTATCTTATTTGCAGACAGTGTACTTCAAAGCTGGTCAAAAGCAGCAAAGAAGGAGATTGCATATTACTTTGAAAAACCATTCACTGGGAAGAGATAACAATAATTAACAGATTTGTACTAAACATGGTTCATCCAATTTCAGAAAATGTACACTGATAGACATAAAATTTCAGGTAAACTTTAATAGAAGTATAGTAGAGAACGTTAATACCCCCTATCGTAAATAGGCACATCAACTAAACAAAAAATCAACAATGAAATATCAGTTAAATAAAAACTTTGAACAAATGGATTTAATAAGTACGTACAGTGTTTCACCCAACAACAGCTGAATACCAATTTTTTGTCTGCAAATGTTGCTTTCTCTAAAATAGACCAGATTCTTGTTAATAAAGCATGTGTAAGTAAATGCAAAAATGCTAAATTTTACGATGAATATTATTACAACACAGTGTAATGTAATTAGTAGTGAATAGCAAAGGAAAATACAGAAGCAATGCAAACATATTGGAGAAAGCAATACACTTTTGAATAATCAATGAATCACAAAGGAAATTAAAGAAGAAATAAGACGGTTCCTAGAATTAAATGACAATGCCAGCCTTACTTTCTACAACTTATGGAACACACTGGGAGCAGTTTCACGAGGGAAGTTCACAGCTGTGAATGTCCACACTAGAAAAACAGAATGAGCCCAAATAAATAACCCAATTAAACATTTTAAGTTCCTAGAAAAACAAGAACAATCCAAATCTAGACCTTGTAAAAGGAAAATTATTTTATGGATCAGAGCAGAAAAGAACTACACTGGGACAAAAAAATCAATGCAATGAATCAATGAATTTAATGCTGCAAAATTTAAGAGGCTGGAGTGACTGGGAAAAACAGGAGGATTACATTTATTTCAGGTGTACAACAACTCAGTGGACTCCTGTCCATAAAAGCTGAGACCCAAACAAGAAAGAGCTTCAGTGTAATACGTGTTGGCAAGGATGTTGATCAGGCAGTGTGTAACGGGGGTGTGCAAGGAAAACAGTTTGTCAAGCTGTGCTCTGTGGCCTTGATCAGGTAAAAACAGGATGTTATAAGGACAGGAGGCTATACATCTTTACTTACAGGGACAAAGTTACTCCTTGTATCTCTGTTGGAACAAAGAACAACAGGGGGAACTCAATCTTTTTTTTTTTTTAAATTCTGCTTTTTAAGTCTCACTGGCTCTATGAAAGAATAAACAAAATGGCCAAACCCTCACCCAATCTCACTGAACAAAACAAAGAAAGGGCACAAATCAATGTAATTAGAAATGAAAAAGGTGAAATCACACTAGACACTGCCAAAATCCAGAAAAATATTAGCAACCACTTCACAGGCACATGTGCTGAAAAAAATTAATGAGCTCAGAAAATATGGAGAGATTCTTAGTGTCTTCATTACTTATTTTTTTGATGATAGAACAAAATACTCAATGATAGAAAATTGAAGGAGCAAAGATTTACTTTAGCTCACAGCTGTAGGTTTCAGTCACTGGCTAGTTTTAGGGAAGGACATCATGGCAGAGGAGAAAGCATTCATTATATGATAGGCAGAAATTAGTGCTTGATCAAGGAAGTAGGAAGTGTACACACTTTCACACCATGACCCCGGTGACCCACTTCCTTCCAACAGGTTCATCTCCTAGCATCACACCCAGCTACAAATTCATCAGTGGACTGATGCAGTATAGCATAACCATGATATGGTAATATACACCCAGGATATAGCCACTTCTTTAAAGCCTCCACCTATAGCATATGATGTTTCGGGAGGACATCTAGTTATAAGCCATATCACCCAGATACATATGAAATTTCTGAATTTGTAAAGTTGAGATGTGATTTTATGAGGATGCAAAAAGCAGAGAATCATGTGAGTAGCTGAGCAGTGTAGATATATAAGAAGAAAGCGTTTGATCTATAAGCTAGAAAAGGAGAATCTGAGGGAGTGCACATAGAGATTATTTAGGCAGATTAAGAGTGAAAGCAACTAAATTAATTGAACAATGAGAGACATATGGTGGAGACTAGAAAAGATTACTGGCTGCTGCTAACAGTAAGTTTTAAAAACTACAAGTGTGCATAAAAATATATTTTTGCCAAAAACTTTAGAAACTATTTATCTGTATTAGTTAATTTAACACTCTTTTGTTGGACATAACCTGAAGTGACCTGTGGTGAACCATGTTTTTATTGTATTTGTCATTGTATGTGGATAAGACCTGTGATTTGTGGTTTGTTGCCAGAAGAGTATAGCAAGGAACATAGCAAAGCACTCCAACAATTATTTTGGTCTATGGAAGTCCCCAGCTTTATGCAGTTTTAGGTACATACTCTCCAGCTGACTTTGGAAACGTAATTTGTCATATGAGGAGAGCGACAGTGATCGTGTACCTCCAAGGGCTTCATGGCAAGGAGCCGCAGTGAGTCCTTCCTAGAATACAGTAACTCTGGGATGATTGGCAGTTATAAAATAAGGATGCTCGTCTGACAATTTCAAGACAGTAAATTCAAGGAACAACCACTTGAGCTTGGAAGAAACTTCAGAAATGAATGCAGTCATGTGCTTTGCAGCCTTTTGACACCCTAGTAAGATATCCTTTTTAAGCCAGGTCCAGATTCCTGAATCACAGGAATTATAAGGTTACAAATGATGCTGCTTTAACATATTCAATTTGTGGTCTTGTGTGCAGAGCAGTAAGTTATTAGCACCCCTGAAAACAACTCCATGAATTCAGCCATATTGTTATTCATTACTCCAAGTGAGGCAACTGAAGTATGGATTACACAATCTGTCAATCTTATACAGTCAGCAAATAGTGGAACTAAGAATTTAACCCAGATAACACCTATTACACATGGAATTGGTAAATTTAAATGTAGAAAACTAGAAAATTCATTATTAAATAGCCAGACCTGTTACTGGGCTTCTTATGTGTTTTGTACTCTAAAGACAGGGAATTATATTTTAATTTTGAGCATAACTGTTGAAAATATTTCTCCTTTTTTATCATGTTTCTCTTCACCTGGTCTTTTTTTTTTTCACTTTAGAATTGAGAATATGCATGCAAATGATAGTCCCATTCTTGTAGAAAATGCACCTTGGGTGATGTAAAGAAAGGCACACGTTACGTGTAGAAGTATGAATGGAGGCAGGGTAATGATCTAAGAATTTTGCTTCATTCTAAACCTCTAAGATGAGCTCATAGTGCAATGACTAAATAATACACTGTGCTTTAATTCTGAGACCTCCATGGCAGGGTAATGATCTAAGAATTTTGCTTCATTCTAAACCTCTAAGATGAACTCATAGTGCAATGACTAAATAATACACTGTGCTTTAATTCTGAGACCTCCATGCCCAGTAGATTTTGGGTAAAGGCAACATTGTACCATAGCACAAATTATTTCCATTTAAGCACCTCATTTTTGTATTTGTGTTTGCACCTGACCTGGAACATTGGCCTATATAACAAAGATGAACTATTGACAATAAGATTTCACCGATTTACTACATCTAATTATAATTGAAATTAATATCATTTTTCTTGCACCCTAAGGGAGAAAATTTAGATAAAATTGTATTATTTTCTAAATAATATATTTTTGAAGTGTTTTTATTGTTTCTTGCTGATCACTGAAAAATATTACACCAACTTTAAGATTGAAATGATGCTGAGAGAATTATATTCAAGTACTCCCGTAATTCTATCAATAAAAGGTAGGTTTTATGGTTAATTTTTAAATCATCTCTTCTGCTTGAAATGATGGAAATAGAGCAAATATTGCACAGCCTATTTATATGTTTTAGAATTAGATATTTCTTTGAATATTTTTATGGTTCTACAACCAAATATCTTTTAAAAACAATAACATGTAGTTAAAGAAAAATAATCACATGGTTCATCTTCAACACTGTTATGTTTCAAATTCTCTTAGTTAAACTGCTACAATAATGGATTATCTTAAATATGTTTATCATCTTCTATTATGAAGAAGCATCATAAAATATAAAAAAATTAGTTACATAAATGATTTTTAGTATACTACCTGTTCAAAAACCACTAAAACATGTTTGGGATATATGTATAAAATGGAAAAACATATTTATGATATGTAATCCACTAGTAAACTTTCTTTGACTGTATTGGATCCAACACACTAAATCCCAGCACTTGTTTCTCCCACACAGTTTTTCGGTGTGTAGAACCTAATATTAGGTACCATTCAATTTGTTCTATTTTCCAAATATTTTACTGTTGAGTATCTAGCAATCTTATTTAAAACTGCTAGGAAATATTACAAATGTTCAGTAATTTGCCTAAATAAGAGATACACTGTGTATAGAAAATTCAAAAGCTGATCTGTTCTTTACTTTGTTCTGAAGTGTTTTATACAATTTTCTTCTTTTTGACAGATTAAAAATAAGTACAACACAAGAATATGTTGGGTAATAAAATTAGATCATATTATGGTCATTTTCTTTGGGAACAGTGAAAAGTACTTTAGTCAATTTCATTGTACTATTTAGGGATAATTATCCTTATTAAGAAAAGTTTAGAATACAATTTTGTTGTTTTAAATTTAAGACACAATTCCTTAATTTGTGATGGTTAAGTATCTTTGCAATTGTTTTCTAGTTAGACTAAAACCACCTTCAGAAAAAAAAAACTGTACTGTGTATGAGTTTTAAATCATTACTTCATTTTAAATCATTACTTGAGTATTTTGTGGCTTATATTGATAGAGCAGGTCTTAATTTTTTAAATTTACATTCTCATCTTTTCCATTCTTTTGTTCTTATTATACACTAGTAAAAGCAACTTTCCTTAAGGCACAATGTCAGTGAGCTGTGCTTTTTCTTCTAACATTCTGCGACTCTTGAGACATGTAGTCTTTTACTGCCATCAGTGACTTAAGTATATTAATATCTACTGTCTTCCTAAGTTTTGTACTTTCCCAATTTCTTTTATCTTTCTTATTTTATGTATTTTAAAATGAGGCTTTTTTAGGAATTCCATTTTATTTTCAATATTGGCTTATTAAATATAATTCTTGGTTGTTTTATTTACTGTGACCAATTAGATTATAATTTTATCTATTATTAATACACTATTATCTATCTTAGCATAGTCGATGTGTGCCAGTAGTTTACTACTCTCCTTCTAGGGACTCCTTTATATCCATACTAATATCTTTGCTAGTTCCATAGAGGAATCAAGATTATGCTCATATGCTTTATTCTGTGTTCTTAATGTTCCTTGGATTGAATCATCTCAAATGACTTATCTTCAGTTGTGCTGATGATTCTTCTGCCAGGTTAAACCTACTGTTGATTCCCTCTATTGAGTATTTCATTTCTGTTTTTCTATCTTAACTCCAAAATTTTTATTTGGTTCTTTAGCATTTTTTAATTTTTTTTTATTTAAAGAGAAAAAAAACAGAAAAAAGAAATATTACAGAATTTCAAAAAAAAAGGATAAACAGTAAGAGATCACTGGTTGATAAATTACATATTGTGCTCAGCATTTTTTCTACATCGATAGGCTCTCTAGGAGTAGAATTGTTTTCATATGTTCTTTTAATATTAATATTTTAGGCACAATTTTCCTTAGTTCCAACATATTTATAAAAGCAGATTTATGTTATTTTAAATTATTTCCAATAAATGTGTCTCCTTATAGCTAGCTTATAGAGAGTGATTTTTCCCATTTATGGACCATAATATCCTCTCCACTTATACTCTTTATAATTTTGTTGCTATTAGAATGTGTACTTTTGAAATACTGTAACACAGGAACTTTATGGAGAGGGAGGAACACTTGCTTTTCTTTCAATCCTATTTTTCATATATTTCAGAATTTATTTTTGTCATAATTGTGTTCACGCCTTATGCTGCTGTTTCTGCAGTGACTTTTGAGGGCTAGTTTTTTTTTTTAAATCTGTGTTCTTTATCATGCATAGTCATTAACTTCTCTGTTGTGTTAGCTTGAGTCATCTACTGATTTCAGAGACATTATGCTAAATATAATAAACTAAAAGTCTCTTTGTTGCTATCTGTGCACAACATTTTTCAGATTGCATTCAATCAAGGGAAAATTCTTTGGCTTAGATCCCTGGCAGCAGTAGCCTCTGATAACTGCCATTTCAAATAATCACAACACATAATGTTAGACATATGCCCAAGATGTAGCACATGTTACCCAGAATGAGCTCTGAGAAAAAGTAATAAAGACAGGATTATAGATAGAATCTTATTAGTAGTGAGCTATCAAGTAGGTCAAATCTGAAAATTCTCCAAAACAGAAAATATCAAGGAAGCTCCATGCCTATTTTGATCCATTATTGGATAACTTTCTAACTTTCACAGCTGCCGTGATTATAAGGCTTTGGTTTTCAAAGTTTCACAAAATAGGAGAGAAAGGGATGAGAATCAGTTACAGTACAACAATATGGAGACAAAATTTGCTTAAATATTCATTTAATTTGGTTTAATTCTCCTGATATTGTTTTAAAACTAGTACCAACCTCCAAAGTTCTGATGTAGCTAATTTTAACAGATTTTGCAATTTTCCTTTTTGTTTTTGTGAAAAGATAGATTTTCAAAGAAATATATTTGTTGTTTTGTTACTGTTGTCCACATTTATTTACAAAATATATCTTGGTAAATATGAGGTTCTGACTGACACTTTATGAGTTAACCTTAAATTTGTTTCAATACATTATCAGTCTTAAGTCAGCTGTAATTCTTAGCTTTATTCATTGCCTTATTGTCCAATTGAAAACTTTTAGTATTTGCTAATTTTAAATGTTTCAATTATGTTGTGAACCAGTTGGGTTCATTGAATGTCTTGGATCTGTGGGTTTATGTACTTAATTCATTTTGACTGTATACTATTCACTCCAAAGGATTTTTTTAATACTTTCTCCTCCTTCAAAGCACATGACTATACAATTATTAGGTGAATTCAAGTCATTATATACATTACAAATGTTTGGATTTTTTCAGATTTTATTTATTCTTTATATGTTTTACAAAATTTTTGTTTCTATGCATCAGATTCACCAACTGTTTTTTGCTTTTTGGTTAGTTATATTTAAAGGATATTTTTTTATCTCATATATTGTAGATTTAGTTTCAGGATTTTGATTTACTTTCTTTTATTTCTTCTGTTTCTGTTTAGCTTAGTCACTCTTCTTTATATTTTCTTCATTAAATGAAAAATAGTAGTAATCCTTGGCTTACTATCAGTTTGTACTAATTCTTTCATCTCTGTCACTAAAATTTTATTGCTATAGATTGATGTTTCTGCTTCTTATGGATTTTATTTTCTTTCTTTGCTTGAATTTCTGGTAACATTTTATTAGAGAACAGGTATTATATAAACTTTGCTCCCAGATAGTTTCATTCATTTAATGTTATTTAGCTTTGCTATGGAATGTTGTTAAATTATTTTAAAATATTTAATCCCAGGTAGGCTTGTAATTAAGATTTATTAGATGACACCAATCATAAACCAGTTACCTGGCAGCCTTTAATCATGGATTGTATTTCAATTCTGAACCAAATTATCAATTTTCTAACTGATGATTACTTCTTTATCAATCTATTTTTAAGTCTAGATGTCACAGATAACAATTATTTCCAGACATGGGTTAACTTTCAGGAGCATGTTCTCTTGATCTTTAGCACATTTATTTCTCGGACCTAGTTTTGCTATTCATATGGATAAAATAATTAGAATTTGTAATTCTACATGAAGGAACCCTCTGTAGAACTTTAAAATTCCCCCCTCTCCAATAAATACTCATTCCTGAAAACTCCTACTTCTTTAATTTGCTACATTCCTACTTTGAACTTATATTTTTAATACCTAGATTGACCTCATTTTCCTTCTTCAAATTAAGAAGTAGATATAATGTCAGATATGATGAAATGGTTCATTTTTTATTTCTCCTATGTAGGCTACTCTCTTTACATTCAAAATTCATTATTTAAAATATTTTGTGTAAATTTATATTTGTCTTCTCGAGAAAGATGAATCAGTCTATATTAAACTGTTTTACCAGAAACAAATATCACACCACACAAATAATTCACAGTATAGAGAAAAGGAATGAGTAGCACGCTTTTATAAAATCCGAGTATTTTTCAAGAGGATTTTTATTATTTAGTGTTCAAAGCTCATAACTGAAATACAGTTTTGTGCTCTGAAATATTAAATCTTATATGAGCTGTACTTGCAAAATATCCTTGCAAATGACAGCATTCCGTATCACCCATTGTCCTTGCTCTTTTTCTTACAAAGATTTCAATTCTACATTGACTTAGAGTTACCTATTCTTACACTGTAAGGTATGTACTGTAATTGATGCAAACAAAAGTGTGATTTTAAGGGATATTCTCATAAATGATGAATTTTTCCAACCCATAATTATTCTTTTTGCAAAAGACAGAAGTCTACTAAATTATAAGTATAACAAAAGAAACATGGATAGCAGGAATTATGAAAATGAGGCCTAAAAATTATAAAGCAGGTACTTGAAGTCTTCATAGATATATATTAGTAATAACACTAATATTCTAATCTAAATGATGTAAATAATTAGGTTTTTACTATTTGAATACTGGTTTCAGGACTGAATCATCACTGTCAAAGTGTTCTCTGAGCATCCAAATTTTAAAATCAGTAAGATGAACATCTTAAAAAACACAACTAGCCAGAATTTTATAGATAACTTATAGCTCTCTGACTAGCCTGAGATTTAAAAGATCAAACTAAATATAGTCTTCTAGGAATATTTTATATGTCTAAAATCATAAGTTTTATCATTCAGAAATTTTATGTTTAATGTTCTTGCTGTGTCTCTATCTGAGTAAAAAATCTATTCTACTCCAATTCTGAGTACAGTATATCCATGAATTAAAAGAATAAGAATAGGGGTTGGGGATTTAGCTCAGCAGCGTAAGTGCCTGCCTTGCAAGCAAGTGGTTCTGAGTTCAATCCCTGGTACCGATAAAAAAAAAAAAAAATATATATATATATATATATATATATATATATATATATATAATTTGTAAAAATACTAGAATTCCATCATTTCAGGATTTTGGAGTCACTGATTTGATAACATAACTTTTGATTCACAAGTTTAAATTTCCCCCAAATAGAGAATATCTCAAAAGATCAACATTGTTTGGAACAGATTTTAGTCACACTTCATCTCTGTTCAAAACAAATTCATGCTTACTCAGAATCATACTTACTCAGAACATTCCTGCTACACTCAAGCATACAAAATTAATTTCCTCTTCACAAAATGCAAGGCTGGGCATCTAGAGACAACTTGACAGAAAATAAGCAATTTAGCTTCAGTATAGCTCTTGTTAGACTTTTATTATCATCTCAAAAAAATGATTGCATATGAATTTATCATTTCCAGTGATATCTGTTCAGTATTAGACTATTTGAAAATGAATCTGAGTGGATTAAACTGCATTAGGCATAATAGATAAAATATGAAATTATAGTCAATGATTATATTACATGTAACATACATTATTTATACTGATTATCATATTAAGTACAGTTATTATTAAGTGTGAAGAATTCCTTCACAGATGGGATAACTTTTAAAGTGGTAAAACAGAGGAATCTAAAGATTTCTTTCTTGTTATTTTATTCCCTTTTCAAAGTAAGGTATTTAATTTTAAAGAACAGAAAAATAAGTATTGTTCCAAATGCTGTTTCAATAAGCAGGCTTTATTTTGACACTAATAATTTTGTGTCCGGGGTTTCATATTCTTGCATAATGCATCCCACATTGCACCAGCTCTGGTCCCTGTAAGCAATACCACAAGCAAAAGTGACAGTGGACAGTTTTATAATATTATGTCATACAGATACTGTGTTTCACTCTGGAGTACTCTTCCCATTGCCTTTGATCACTGATATTTGAGGGAAACTAGTTAATATGATGAATAGCTCCACAATGGAGCTCATATAACAAAAACTGAAGTTTTGAGGACCACAAATAGAGAGAAGCCCTTCTACTACACACATGAGGAACACAGGAGTCACTATTTTTAGGCTTCCTAAAATACGTGTGAATGAACTTGAAGCAGATGCTCCAATAGTCCTGCAGCATGCAGAGCTGACAGTTGGATGCATCTTTATGAGCTATTGCATGCTAAAACTACCCAGGTAGACTGATCAAACTTATTTGAGCTACCAAAATTCAGAGTTATTAATGTTTTGTTGTTTTAAACTGCTAGGTTTTGGAGCAATTTATTCAACAATAATACCTTACTAAAATATCCATCCTCATAAGCATGCTCTAAATTCCTGTCACAGGGTAATCTACTCTATGTTTTGGCACATCATTTTCGTATTTCCTTAGCCTTTTCATTAATGATTTCCTCCTGTATATCCTTGATGCAGAATCATAACCACGATTTGAGAAATAGCTTACTCTCAGGTGGATTGCTTATCTTTATCAGTGTGTACCCCTGTGTATATATTTTAACATAATGCATGGATATTATAGTGACTTTATAGTGACTTTTGTTTACTCTTCTGAATTAATTTATAGTTAATTAATGTAAATATATCTGTATGCAGCCCTAAATATATCATTTACGTTTTCTTCTCTTTAGGCAAGTATTGCTGCAAATTGTATCACAATTTATAAATGTTTCTGTTACTTGCTTTTTGGCTCCTACCAAATATTATATTTCTAATATTAACAGATGTTACTATGCCATTTTAAATGAAATAACTGTTTGTAGGAAGATAGTTCTTTAAAAACAATATAGTTCAGCCGGGTGGGGTGGCTCACGCCTGTAATCCCAGCACTCAGGAGGCTGAGGCAGGAGGACTGCTGCGAGGTCGAGACCAGCCTGGGCTACAAAGTGAACTCAGGGCCAGCCTGAACTGCATAAAGACCCTGTCTCAAAAGACAATATATATATATATATATATATATATATATATATATATTTCATTGAGATAGTCAGGAGCATATATTAACCCTAGTTCCTTCAATTATTTTTAAATAAGAAATGACCAGTTATTGAAATGACAAGTAATAGCTCAGAGTTTTTATTTCTGTATCTGTCACATCAGATGACTAACTACTGGCCTAAATTGTTTTCTCTTCAGCGTTGTCCTCAGTATACAAATCTTAATGTTCAATGTGCTGATTTAAATGGAATGTTGTCTGGCCTGCAGTGATTTTATAAGAAATATTAATGTGAAACTCTCATAACATTTATTTTAGTTACACTCTGGAATATGTGATCCATTTGTCATAGAGTGGCCTATTCCAATAACACAGTGAAATTATTTCTGTACACAATTAAAACCAGAAAATATTGCCTGCCTTCTAATAATTTAGTCTATAGTTTGCATTATGGGCACTATAAAACTTTTTCTTAATTATAGTTACTTCTATTGCCTTTTAGGAAGTTGAAGACCTAATTTGCGGTCCATTTTTAGTGATTGTACAGGATGTTATGGCACATAATTTGTAGGATAAAATCAACTTGATTCTCATTCATTGTTCTACTCATATAATGGTTAGCCCATCTCTCCTTATGAATTTTTTATACTGTATTTTTATGTTTTTGCTTTTTATCTAAACTAAAAATAAGAATTTATCATGGCTATAGATTTAGCTCAGCAGTATAAGCACCTGCCTTTCAAGTGCACATTCTTGAGTTCAATCCCTGGTACTGATTAAAAAAATAATTTATTAAAATATTCCTTATTAATATGTTTGTATTTATGTGTTTTGATCATCTCTTAAATTTTCCTTTGTTAAGGAAACAGAGTTTTGTAACATCACTTTGTATGCTCTGTTTGATACACATGAATACCTGTTAAATATACATTCAGTCTAGCATAAGAAATTCTAAACTTCTATCAAAAATTACATAAAAAGATTTTTATTGGTTCCTCCCCTACTTAAAACACTTCTAGCTACAGTACTCACAGGGTATCTAAAAGAGTCTTATTTAAAATGTTGAGAAAGGTTTTTAAGTATGTACTTTAAAAAATCATATTTCAAGACTATGCTTGTTGACAGCTGTGAAATAACAATGTAATTGCATCATAACTGTGAAATATGACTTCTTCTTGATTATAGAAAGGGCTATTTTACCAATTCTGACATGTATACAACAGCTTCATGGCATCTTGTATTTCCTGATTAATTAGGGCCCAATATTTATCATGTCAGATTCATTGCAAAGTAATTCAAAAGTGGAGTTAAGCAGATTAAATATATAAAGTAAAAAAGTAGGTTTAAAAATAGGATTATGCATTCTTTTGTAATTACACATTGGTACTTCCTACATATTAAAAAGTGCATGTTCCTATTTTAAACTAATAAACCATCATGATAACTAAAAAAATGGAAGTGATTTCATACAAATTGGTGGAGTCATCCTTATACATTTATTTACAAGTTTTCAGTTTGCTCCAAATGACTGTTTTAATTTAGGTATATAACTACAAGTTCAAAAGTTAATTTACATGTTTTACAGGGAAAATTTTGTAATTAATCCTTTTATAGAACCTTAGGTATAATTCATTCAGTAATAAGTTTGGTCTTGTCATTATAAAAAGAATGCAAATGCATTGATTTATATTTTCTAATTCATTTAATAAGGATTTTGGAAAATAGGACACTAATTGCACCAATTTTTAACTGTGAAATATGACTTCTTCTTGCTTATAGAAAGGGGCTATTTTACCAATTCTGACATGTATACAACAGCTTCATGGCATCTTATATTTCCTGATTAAATAGGGCCCAATATTTATCGCGTCAGATTCATTTTCACAGAACTTTAAAGATTTATTTTTTAAAAAATTACTTCATTTTTGATAGGGCACACTTAGCATTTAAATTTAGTCTTATTATTTTTAGAACATAAAAATAAATGTTCATTCTTGACCTCAGAATCCATGGGATAAGATAGATACATACCAAGCATCTGTAAAGCATGAAGAACATAAGAGAATGTGTATCCAATTGATAGAATAGTGATCAATGCACGAATTTCAGTGTTTGCATGATTTTACCAGGTTGAGAAAAGTGGAAATTTGTGGAAGCATTCAGATCACAAAAAATAGCATAGCTAAAGAAATGCAAATCTAAGGCATAGTATGTTCTTCAGTACACTTGATCGCTACATGGTAAAGTCTGGGGTGGAGAAGCATTGAAGATAAAGTTGACAGAATACGTAGGCAGAGGTCATAAGAGGAGTTGTTCAACAATTTAAAGTGTATCTTCTGGCAAAGGATGATTAAAGCTCAAGAGATCCTTTGACTTTTCAAGTACCTTAAACAAATACTAAATAATTTCCTTAGAAAGATCCCACATAAATACAAGTCCCAATTTAATGTCTTCAAAAATTTAAAACATTTAAAAATGTATTAAGGTGTCATTATAAAACATAATGTCTTTAAATATTGCTTTTTTTCTTTTAGTCTTTTTTGTTAGACATTAGCAGTGCATGATAACATTCTTTGTGGGGAGCTGGTACGTGTACAGAACACATTTGATTTTTTTTAACTTCCTTTCTCTCTCCCTTTCAACCTCTGTCTTTTGATCCCTGAACAGTTAATCTGGTTATAAACAAATAGTTGCATTGAAAAAAAATGAATAGAATGAATGCTATGGCCTTAAGTTTATATTTAAAATGAACACCATATAATTATTTATAGGAGGATTTAGAAAAAATATAGAAACGTTATTTCCTGTATGAATTGTTATAGATTCATCAAGTGTGGTGAGATTAGTATTGGAGAAAAGAGATGCCAAAGACAGACAATAGAACTGAGGCAACCAGTGTCATAAATCTCTGAAGGTGACAGGCAGGTGGGTGGCTGGGGGATGGAGGGCGATTTAAGGAGACTGTCAGCATCAGAGGAAACGACTTCACTCCTTGTGCTTCTGTTACTGCAGACTGCGGAATGCTTCAGGAAGGGTGCACCATGCTTTTGAATGGAAATTATTGCAAAAGAGAGATTTATTCTCATTATCTTTTTCTGCCCAGTGGTTCTAAAGAGCAAATCAGTGCCTGGGATATCCAGGCAAGGGCTCTAGCTCTCAGCTGCAATTCCAATCCTCATTCATGCATTTTTATATCCACGAACATTTTTGTATTATTTTCTAAGTTTGACAGCCATGGAGATATTTCCCTAAGATCTCCTTTCGGCTGAGAATTTCTTCCACAGAGTAGTCAGCATCTACTTCCATGTTCCCAGTAATAACACGTACTTTCATATTTTCCCCTAGGCTTTGAGTAAGTTCAATAAGAAAATTACAGAATCAGTCTTGTCTAAACCATGTATAATACCTTTGCGGGCAGTGCAACCTCAGGTCCGGGGCTATCTAATGGCTGGTCAGATTCTGAGACTCAGAAATTGTTTCTATGTAACGTTTCTTCCTTCTCTTTCTCTTATTTAGTCACAGGTTTTAAACCTGCATCTTGGTCTGAAAGTTTCTATCAATAAATCTGTTGACCTTTTAATTTTTCCTTGGTGTCTACTTCCTGAAGAATTTGAACTTTCACAGTAAGAGATCTCTGACAATAGTAACAAAATGGCTTCTTTTTTTTAATCCTATGAAGATTTGAGGATAATTTGTTATCATGTATGTGAAGATAATGTTTAGCATTAGATTTGCATGGCACAAACATTCCTTTGAAGTAGCTGGCCCCGGTGATTTGGCTGTGAGCTTCTTAAAGTTATCTTCTCCATCTTCTTCAAGTGAGTGATATATTCCCAGTTAATTTCTCAACATGAGATTTCAAGAGCTCTTTAGCTTCTTTCCATTTAGCTCTTAACATTCCCTCCAAGAAAAACAACTTTCACTCCATTCTCAAGCAATTTTACAAAAGCATTTAAATCAACAGTAAGTGTTAGCTTTAGTCTAATTATATAATCTTTGGTATTGATGGGTATTATTGTTGTACCATACCTGAGCCACACAGTTTAAAGTCATTTGTTTATTTTTACTTTTTTTGACTAGATATTGCTAAGTTTCTAAATTTTCCAGACTGAGCTCGAATTTTCCATCCTTCTGCTAAAGCCACCCAAAGTGGTTGTAATACAGGTATATACAGCCAGAATAGGAATAAAGCCTTTTTGTCAAAAAATTTAATATTTTAGTAAACTTTCCTTGAATAATTAATTAAGATTAGTAAACATTGGCAATTATGATAATTTGGAAGGAACAAAATGAGTGTTCAGGCTACATACTGATTCAATAGTTCAGTGTTTAGGGATCAAAAATGTTGAATGACTTGTTTGCAAAAATGTATTGCTCATATATGCTTTATTAAGAGATATGATTATACATAATCCTCAAAAATCCTTCTTTCTCAAGCAGGCTCAGGGAATCTCCAGACAACTGACAATTTCCTTTGACTCTTCCGTTGAGTAAATATGGTTTATAAGAATGAGACTCCTCTAGATTGTAACAGTATTGTTGGGCACAAATATCAAGCTGAGCAGAGTCAGTGTATCAGAAATACTTGTTATATCCTGACACTTTCTTTTGAGGGATAAACCTATAGGGCAATGTGCACTTTCCACATAGCAGTGTCTCATTCATAGTAAAATGGCTTTTTTTTTTAGCAGTCTAACTTTTTTTGAATATTTTAGAAATGAGCCAAGATTATAACAATTTCTAAATAAAGTGTTAATGCAGATTCTACTGTTATTCTGATGACAGGAATGTAGTTTAAATCTTGGTGTCACTGTTTTTGTAATACGTGCTTTCAAAGACAACTCCATTGAGAACTCTCTCCTCTGCAATTGTCTTCACCCTCAATTTAAAATGTTTTCATTGTCTCTGAGTCCATGGTGAAGAACTTGCATCACTGCATACTCTGTCCTTCAGTCCCTTTCCCCTATTGCATGCTTTTCCAACACAAGATGCTGTATTCCTATCGCAAAATACACGTGAAGGTTATTTCACTATTTATCATTTTAGCGCCTACCTTAATAATGCATTTTCCAGTATGCAGGTAATTTCTTGGGTATTGTTTAAACACCTTAGCTCTGTTTCATTAAAAATATTTCTTTCATTTGCTTTGCCCTAATCCTCATAACTTTTTATGTTATTCTTTTGATTCATGCAACTATAAGCAAAAGCAAATCTAAAGGTCACTATGGAAAATTGAAAAAAGGACAAAAATTCCAATAAAGTCTAATAATAGGAGCATTAATATCAGAGACACTTAATATTTCAAATGATCTTCATGTAATTATCTTCCCAATCATATGAAACATATGACTTAAATTGAGTCTCTTTTCGTTATACATTGTATTAAGAATATATTTTCAGTGAATTTACTTTGTTATACACTTTGCTTAACTTAAAATAACTCACTGAATTGTGGTGAGGTAAATGTAATGCCCTGCCTACATAAAATTTGGATGTTTTGAGAAATACATAAGGGCTATATAGTATAAGCACAATTTGATAAATTAAAATTTGTTCATGATTTTAACTTCTCTGTGATACGAGGTTTTCCTTTGACACTCTATGTGAAACGTTTATTCGGAGCTCTATTTTGAACCTTATGAACTGGTGTGATCATTGCACTTCAATATGTCTTTTATCCAGATAATTAACTCTCTAAAGGCAGGGCATCTTTATCATCATTTCATTTTTTCATAACAAACCAAGGCAGAGATCTTAATCTCACTTAGAAACTGATCATAGAGTACATGACACAATTTTGATTCTTGAAGGAAGTGCAAAACATTCCTCAGATTTGTTTCAACTGATATGACTCAATTTTATTAAGCTTTGATATTTGGAAATCTATACATTTTAATGGAGCATTCATAGGGAAGTGATAACAGGTTACATCAGATAAATCAAAACCTACTTCCTTAAATAGATCATCAAAAGTTAATTATATGTATAGTTTCAGCCTTATAGTTGTGTCTAATATATTATTTGCCTAATAAAGCGCAAATCTGACTTTCAAGTGGCGTAACTCAAAGGATTATTATTTACTATTGTTTTACATGGGCATGAAATGAAATTGTGCAAAGAAACTCCAAGTGGATTGAGAGTAGTGTCTCTAATTGTTATGACTTGTGTCTAGTTTTCACACCAAAATCTCATGTGCTCATCACTGGGGCTTTTTTCAGAGGAGATGGTTCCAGAGCTTGTGATGCTAGAATTATGGGTGTGTGATTACTACATTAGTCTATTGATTGGTTTGGCATATTTCTGGGTGTGACTGCTGCCTGCTCCTAGAGTAGATAGATGTAAGAGACAGAAAAAAGGTCTCCGGTCACTTGTTATTTGCTGCATGCTGCCTTCTGCCTCCCTGCCATGACCCCCTGCCTCAGAGCCAGCAAGCCATGGAATGTAATCTCTACCAACTCTGAAGCTACAATAAACCTTTACTTCTTTAACCTTGTTTTTCCAGTATTTTGTTTCAGCAATCAGAAAAGTAACTAAGGCACTAAATTTGATTATTGACATGACAAAAAGGAATTTCAAAAAGCCTAATGACATAGAGATATTCACTATATATTTGTATCATACTGACTTCAACTCAATATAGCATGCTTACTTGGAAAGGAATTTTCAGTGATAATATCAGAGAGTAAAAGTACACTGAGCACTATTTTTTTCCTTTTTACCTACATGTTGCCTAATATTTCATAGAACAAAAATATTTCAAATAAATCAATGATATATGTTATTTATAAAAAGGAATGTTCATATTATACAAAACTATTTATTTGTAAGATATATTTTTATTAACATTTTGTAAAAGAGCTGAGCGATGGCCAGGGATAGAGTGCTTTGTTAGCATTCTTGACGCATTGTCTGGTAAAAAAAATTCTGTGCATTCCTAACGAAAAGAGAAATTATAACCATTCGTATCTTTAATTATTACTTACTCTTTATAAATTTTTTCTTCTAAAGATATTCAACATCTTTTTAATTGCAGTTCATAATTTGCTTTGCAAAAGTATAAGAAAAAATTCATTACTTAGTATAGTGGTAAAATTTCATTGTTTCCTTTTAAACAGGTTAAAATAATTTAAATATCTGAATGCGAATAGGTTTCAAATTAAGAAATATCCCAGAATATGATACATGCACACTCTACCATCTTATATAATTGATGCAGTTACCATGTGTAATAGTGGTCTCCAAATAAGTACAGATTCAGTGCCAAAAGATTGGTTTTTAGCTGTGATAATGTGGCCTTTTTATATCCAGAAATCCCAGGAGTTGTTTGTTTTTACCCAACACACTGAATTTCAATGAGTATAGTGACTGTGAAAACCACACCCTTTTCAGGTGGGCATTCAGAGGCCATGTGCACAGCTGTGTTTGCAGAGTGTGTTAACAGGCACTGGTATTATGAAATTCTCAATCAGCTCTAACTCACGAGGGGAACCACACAAGCCAAATGATATCCCAATGCCTGTACTTTGTGTAGCTTTGCTAATTACAATGGAGTAATTGAAGAACATGGAAATAGCTAATTTTATCACTTTCTAGATATGCATAACATATGGCATGTAAAGTGATATGAAAACAAAGTAATTACGTAAAATTTAAAATAAAAACGTACTTTCTTCTATGCATGCATTGCATGAGATCCTAGTAATGCAGAGCAGCATGAACCTGGAAATGTAGCAACAGTTCACATGTCACTAATATCTACACATGGTGTCGCATTCTTCATAAGCTATGTGGTTCATACTGCTTTCAACATACGCACCTTCTCTTAGTCCACAGCTATGATGTAGAGAAATCCTATACACCCAGTGAAACAGAACACTACATCTGAAAGGAGGTGACAGTGTTTATTCATGTTATTCCAGTGCTTGCTTAGTGATGATGGAGTACTGTAGAATTTCCCTATAAAATTAATTCCTTCAATTCTGAGTACCTCCTGAAGTACTTACCATTGTCCAGTTTTCTTGGATGGATAGCCTTAATGAACGGCCCATATCACTTTCAGAGTAGTGCTTGCTAGATAAGAAACGACTTGGTGAGTGAAATTGTTCAAATGGTAAATTGAGAGTCAGCTAAGGAAACAGATCTCTCAGAAAAACCCAAGCACTAGAAATATTTTGATTGATTGCTAAATGTATACCATTTATTTTTCTGTGTGAATATATTTGAACATCAGTAATGCAAAGAAGACATTTAGAAGACAGTTCCTCACAAAGTCTTTATCCTTTCTCCCTTAGATAGTGTGAAGGAACTGAAATAACATGATTTGATTTGTATTTAGAAAAATAATAATAGCAGTACTATTTAGAATAACTTGCTCAGAGTTGAAGAAAATGAATCTCTGTACCAGGTTTACTTGACTATCAAGGCGCCACAAGGGTAAATAATTGCACTATAAATCATTTATATTTTGTGATAGAAGGAAATTTCTGGTAGCTTTTTTTTTGCTCAATTAGAAAGTCGTCTTTTGAAGTCTTAAATAAAAGCTCTTCTTGGTAGAAGACAGAACTGCAGCTCATCGTTAATTTATAGCAAATGTTTATAATTTGTGTTTCTACTTTGTTTTTCAATATATGAAAAATACAATTTTGGTATAGTTAACAGATACATATGAGTAATCTTCAACTTCTTATCGATGTCAATGACAAAAATCAGAATTAATTTTTTTGGATTTTTCACTTTCAAATATTTTGTTAGATTTCTATTGACTCAATTGAACTAAAGAATTGTTTAAAGAGGTTATTTTCATATGTAACATTCTTGTTATTAATAATAGCATATATGATGAATTTTAATGAATTATTATATAATTATTTCATGGCAACCTGTTTCATTCTATTCAAGTCAAATTATATTGTTAGGATTCAGATTTCCTTTACATTTCTATTTTATCAATGGTAAGCATCGATAGACAATACTAAGTCATGTTTTATAGTCTTTTTCTTTGGAATTTTAATTTTTATTAGTTCATGCTGCAGGACACAATGATTACACTTTTCTTGTGCATTTAGTACATTTACATAACACATATTAATTTTTTAACCCTCTCCTCCATGCTGTCCCTTCCTTCCTTTGATCCATATCTTGATTCTCTTTTAATTTTCAAACTCTATTTCCCTGTTTTCTTTTTTGATTTTGTATTTTAATTGATTTATCCTTTGGATTTCTCATGTAAGAGAACCCATGTGATATTTAAACTTGTGTGTCTGATTTATTTCACTTACCATTATGATCTGAAGATACATCTATTGTCCTACAAATGACTTAAATTTTATCTTTCTTTACATTATAGTATGGAACTATATATGTGTGTATAGTTCTATGGAACTATATATGTGTGTATATATATATATATATATATCTGTATATAATTACATTTTTTATCTTTTCATCCATTGATAAGCACATAAGATATTTCCAAGATTTTGCAGTTATGAATTGTACTGCTATAAACATAGGTTTGCATATATCACTGTGATGTGAGGTCTTTAACTCCTGGAAAGATACTCAGCAGACAAATAGCTGGGTTGAATGGAATTTTGATTTTTAATTTTGAATAATCTTTCCCTAGCAGCCTTACAAAGGTTCCACTTTCCCTGGAGGATGGAAAGAATTTTTATTTGATTCCTTGATGAAGTCATTCTATCTAGAGTAAGATGGGATTTCTCTATTGTTTTAATTTCTGTTTTTCTAATGGCTAAAGATGGTGGACATTCTTTCATGTTTTTAACTGGTCACTTGTATTTGTTCTTAGAAAAAGTTTTCACATCACCATTTGGTAAAGAGACTGTCTTTCATCCGTCATACTTTTTGGGACCCTTCGTCAAAGAGAGCAACTGGGGTTGCATCTGCATCTTTTATCCCTTTCCATTGTCCACGTCTCTGGTTTTCTACCAATACCATGTTGTTGTTGTTGTTGTTTCTGTTGTTGATTTTAATCACTGTTGCTTTGCTATATAATTTGAAATCCAGGATTGTTATGACTCCTAACTTGCTCTTGTTGCCCAGGATTGCTTTTGCTAGTCTGGGCCTTTTTCTGTTCCCTAAGAACTTAAGGATTGTTTTCTCTACTCCCGTGAGGAGGGCTATTGGTATTTTGATTGGGATTGCATTAAATTTATATATAATTTTTGGAAGTATGACCATTTTGACTAAATTGATCCTGCCTATCCAAAAACAAGGGATTTTTTTCCCCATTTTTACATATCCTCTTCGATCTCCTTTTTTCAGACTACTGTAATTTTTTATAGTACTGGGAATTGAACTCTTGACCTCGCACTTGTCAGGCAGGTGGTGTGACACTTGTATCTATTCCTAAACCCCCAGCGTACTATAATTTTTCCATATTGGAGTCTCTCACTTTCTTTGTTTGGTGAATTCCTATGTATTTTTTCTGAAGCTATTGTGAATGGTACTGTTTTAAAAATATCTTTATTGGTGGGTTCATTATTGCTGTAAGGGAATGCTATTGATTTTTGTTTATTGATTCTGTATCCAGTTATCCTGATGAATTTATTAGTTCTAGGAGTGGAATTTTTGGGATTTTGTAAGTAAATAATTATATAGTTGGTGAACAATCATACTTCAACTTTTTCCTTTCTTTGATCTATCTCTTTTTTTTAACTTGATTTTTACTTATTTCTCTGGCTAAATTTTCAAGTACTGTATGGAGCAGTAATGTTGATAGTGGATGTTTTTGACTCATTCTTAATTTTTAGAAGAAAGGCTTTAAACTTTCCCCATTAATAATGGTGTTGGTAGTTGCTTACAGTACAAAAATTAAGAATAAAAAGATACTGTTTGCCATTATTAGCAATAGAACTATTGTCATTGGACAGTTGAGAATGTATAAAGTATAACTTGAAAAGTTTCTTCTGCAGCTTTTTATGTAAATGGGAATTTAAAGAGAAATAATTAATACACTTGCCATATGTATATTGGCTTTAAAAATTAAAAATTATTTTAGCTTTCTGTAAAATTACAGAAATATAGATGACTATATATATATGAGTTATAAATTATTGATTTCAGAGCTACTATCAAATAAAAGTGGGCCAGAATTTCTTGAGGTATGTTATTAAAAGTTGTGGCAGACCATGTCTATGCCCTTGTTAATCATCTCCTCTTTTGTGTGGTAAGGACCAGATATGACATGGCACCCACTTTCTTGGTTAAATTACAGTATGTGGAAAAGACAATGGAGAGTCAATCCTGTGGTTACCTCTTTCATATAAAATTCTTTCAGAAAAGACTAGAGTAGAGGACTACTACTGGCTGTAAAGAAGTAGCCTTCTTTATTGTGAGGGAGTTATGTTGAAATTGTCATGGCGGACTGAAGGTAACCACAGCAAATACCTCTGAAGGAGATGGGGAGCTCTGTGTGACAATTAGAAGGAATTGAATTCTGCCACCTGCCTCAATAGACTGAAAGAGGACTCGAGGCTCAGACAACATCAAATGCCTGACTGACACTGTATTTTTATCCTCACGGGTCCTTGAACAGTGAATCCAGTCACTGAGCCTGGATTTCTGTCACAAAAATTGTGAAATAATAAAGAGATGTTTTTGTAAGCCTCTAGGTTAGTGATAATTTGTGTGGAAGTAAGATAGCACTAGTAGACACAAGGGAAAAATCATAAAATGAAGGACTAATTGGTAGTATTGTCAGCATTCCTGTAGGCTCAATCCCTAGAACAGTGGTGCTCTATGCATACCAAAGCAGGCATGCATGGCCTTCTCTGTCTGCACACAATCCCAGTGTGAGCTGTTTTTTCTAAATTGAAACTTCAGTCTTTAGTTTTAATTGCGTTGTTGACACTTTGTGATAAGTAAATAGGTTTTGGGTTGCAGTTTGGACATTCAGTCTATAAAAGGTTCTCCCTTCACCTGGAGGATATATTTAAATGGAGACCATTGGAGTAAATGCAAAATATCTCTTTTACTATACTACTAACAACTAAATTTAATTTGAGATAATAAATTCTATTTTGTTTTATTTTCCTACTAAGGACATACTGAATATGCTGTCATACTCAGTAGGAGTACAAAATTCAGTGTAAATTTATTTCATGGATGGTGTGTTAATCCTTGTTACTTAAAGAATAAGTCACAGTCCAGATCATCAGCATCTTATGAGAAATTGGAAAAGTATAACACATCGGGCACCAGCCAAAGTCTCCAAACCAGAAACTTTATTTTGACAAGATCTGTAGTTTCTTTGTGTTCAACAAGGTATTTTGAGATGCACTGTATGTAAAGGTACAAATCATGGGGGAAATAATATTGGGCCCTGTGGACCATAGGAGCAGAACAAGTACATATTTTCCTCATCAGTAGATTTTCTTAAAATTCACTTGACCTTAATCCATTCATGGGAAAATAATATTGGGCCCTGTGGATCATAGGAGCCAAACAAGCACATGCTTTTCTATTCAGTAGTTTTTCTTAAGATTCACCTGACCTTGATCCATTCTTTTACAGTATATTTTTAATTAGTGGCTTCAAACAGTCAAATAAAGGATTTTCATTTCTTGTATAACACATAAAACACTCTAAGGATTCACTCCAAGTGAAATGGATGGGAATTATAAGATAGTCACCATTTAGTCTTTAGACCTAATGATACACGGTGCATGAAGCAATATTTATTTAAGAAAATCTACTGAAGTTTGGTGCTCTGACAACTGACATTTAAACTGAGTCTACATTATTTGAACCAAGACAGTTAATGTCTTTGCTTGTATTAACTTAGTGAAATGGAAGCTCTACTCCAGAATAGCATAGTCAACAATACAAGACTCCTTCTGACCCCAGATGTCAGTCATAGGGGTATTTTCCCAGGAGGGTATGATATCAGCATTTTTTCATTCTACTCTAGTTACATATTGCCTAAACTTTGTTTCTGATAAAGGCTCTATATTGGGTACCACTGCTGAATACAGTGGAGCCACAGCTACCATTGGTCCTGCATTTCTGCAGAGGTTTCATGCTGAAACACATAGACAACTCAAGGAGACCTAGTATTGCTGTATTACTTAGCCTACTCTCAGCCCCAAAGTCATAAGTTAGAGGTACATACCTGACTGATGGAGAACAGATTATAAAATGGATATAGCACTCTCAGTCTTTACCTACTATATCTTGTGAACACCTATAGAACACTTCACCCAATATCAGCAAACTATGCATTTTTTTCAAAAGCATGTGGAACATTCAGCAGGAGAGAACATGTGTTTAGCCAAGAAAATACATTTCAGTCCCTTAAAAAGGTAAAAAATAATTTCAAAACAATATTCTCCAATCTCAATAGAATGCAATTAGAATCAATAAGTAAAAGTAATTTGGGAAACAGGAAAAACATGTAGAAATAAAGTAACATACTTTCAAATAAGAGAAGGCTCATAAATGTTTTAGATGAATAAGAATTAAAGCTGAATACAAAAATTTCTGCAGTGAAAATGTCTTGGTTACTTTTCTCTCGTTGCTGAGACAAGGTACCTGACACCAAAAATTAGGGAAGGGAAGACTTCATTTATTTATTTATTTATTTTTTGTACTGGGGATTGAACTCATGACCTTGCAGTTGCCAGGTGGGTGCTTGTGCCCCTGAGCTATATTCTCAGCTTTTTCTTATTTTCTTACAGTTTTGGAGTTTCAGTCCATACTCAGCTACTCAGCTGGCTTCAAGGCAGGGTGCTTGGCTGATAGGCAGCCATTCATGGTGGCTGCAAACAGTAAGAGCAAATAGAGCCAAGGAGAAGGGCAAGCACACTTCCTTGCCTCTCTTACATTGTATGCCTGTTCTGCCCCTGGGCGGGTGCAGCACTCAGCACCAATCCCAGTGCCAGACAACAAACCAATTACAAATGCTAGATTTAGCCACTCCACAACTGCATGAGGCTTGGGGGGGGGGCATCTAGACACAAAGTATAACAGAAAATGAATTAGTCCTCAGAAGGGAATATATAGCTGCAGATTCCTATATTGCATGATAAAGTAGATATTAAATCAATGAGTGAAATTTCAACACATGATGTTTGGAAAAGAGCAAATAACACATGAAGTCAGCAGAAGGAACATAAATATCAGAGAAGAAATTTTTCAATAGAAGATAACAGAAGAACAATAGATAAAATCAAGTCTCAGGTTTTTATAAAAAAATAACAAAAGTACTGTAACAAAATTTAGTTAGATAAAGAAAAAAAGAGAAGGCAAATGAAATTCCCAGAACCTACAAGGAAATAGGAAACCTTATATGAAACTCACTAAAATAACAAATGTAATATTTTTTTAAAGAGGGTAAAATTAAACACAGCAAAGCAGAACAAAACAGAACACATAAAAGCAGTGTAACAGACATAAATTTCAAAGCAAGACCATCAGAGATCTTCACTATCTATCATATCATCTCTTGTTTTCTTCCTGCTAGTTTTCCATATCTTCACATACAGAGAATTCACATGAAGTAACATAGTACAGAACTGATCTGAACAGCATAAGGGAGGTGTTTTAGGTCTTCAAGACCAGACACTGGAGAAGTCAACAATGACTGTCATAGTGTCTCTCATTCTCTTCAAAATAGCTGTCCATACCTTTATGTATGTTGAAATTAAACAATACAAAACAGATTAACATCACTCTGAACAAAGAATAATAGTATTGCTGGTTTCCACATAATGACTCTACAGAATTAGCACTGGGTACTGTAGTGTCTCTTTTTCTTCAAAATAATTGTTCTTTTCATCATGCATTATATAATCAGTTCTCATAAACTGTTTAGAAGTTCTATGCATGCGTGAGTCCCTACATGTTTTTCTATCCTTTCTGTATTAGAGGGAAAAACATAACATAGCAAGACAAAACAAAACAAATTCCTATAAAAACATGAAATGAAAAAGTCATATAAAACCACAGTACAAGGTGATCTACAATAGTTACTGTGTTGTCTCTTGTTGTCTGCAATAGAATTGTCCATATCATTAGGCATAATTGAATATAGCAATATAATTGAATATAGCAGTACATAACAATATTAATAAAAACAAAACATTGCAGACAGTGTAAAACTTCAAATGAGGTAATAATCAAACCAGAGTGGTAATAATCAAACCAGAGTGGTAATAATCAAACCTTGTGAATCTTGTCATCTTCAGTGCAGTTGCCTATACTCTCAGACTTGATACGATCAATCATAACAGCTTTGAATAAAATCTATCAATACAAAACAGTAATCTAATGAGCCAGATTCAATTAAGATCAGTCATGGTAAAACAGTGTAAGTTATACAGAGCTTCAGATTAAGTTAATAGTAAATTAAGGATGATTACCATACTATATCCTGCTATTTTCAGGATAACTGTTTGTGCACTCAAATCTAGTACAAATAGACAAACTGGAACAGAATATATAATCCATCTGAACAGAGTGGTGTGAGTAATGTGGCTTTAAAATCCTGATACACTATTAACAATATCCTCTGTTTCTTTTTTTAGACTATTCCTCCCCTTTCACTTCCACAGGGTGCTGCGCATTTTGGGTCCCACAAACTCCCTCTGTTTTTAGACTGGGGGGAAACCTTCTGTTTACTTAAGTAGTTCTGGCTGAACCTTCTCACTCCTGGACTTGATCTCAAGTTGTATTCCTTTACCTACAAAAGCCTCAAGGTTTTCCTTCGTTATAGCTGAGTAGCTCTCTACTGCACATAAGTATCCTGTTTTTCCAACCTATCTGCAGGTGCTGGTTTAGTTGCCCCTATTTCTCTCTGGTTCCCTGTCACATAGAGCATTGTTTTCTCATATTTGATTTTCAGTCCATAAAACCTCTTTCAGGTTGATTATATTTCCTATAATGAGCATCTCAATAGATCCTATCTCCTTATCTACTCTGACTATATTTCATTTTCTTTTTTTTTGGTGCATCAAGGCCATCTGTGTTAGAGATTATAGCCAACCTTCTCTGCCTCATGTCTGCTATGCTATTTTTCTGCCATTGATTGTCTACTTTTCTCCTTCACTTTACTGCTTGCTCTGTTCATTGAGGCCTCTCTGCCTTTGTTCCTGAAATCCTGGTATTTTTTTTTCCTCTCTCTCTAGAATGTCCTTCAGTATTCAGCTGTAGGGTTGGATTGGTGGTCACAAATTCCCCCAGTTCCTCTTTGTCATGGAAGCACCTTGTTTCTCTATTAATGTCTAGTGACAGCTTTGCACGGTACATCAATCTGGGCTGGAGGTTATTTTCTTTCAGGTCTTGAAATACTTCACTCCTAGCTCTTCTTGATTTGATGGTGTGTGTGAGAAGTCTGCCGTGATTTTGATGGGTTTTCCTTTATAGGTGATCTGTTTCTTTTCTCTGATGGCTTTTAATATTCTGTTTTTATAATGAATTTTTAAATGAATTATACTGATTTTTATATGTCTGGGTATACCTCTGTTTTGGTTGTAGGTGGCTCAAGTTCTCTATGCCTCATATGTCCGAATATCATTTTCTTTTCCTATGCTTGGGAAGTTTTCCTTAATTATTTCCATCAATAGCCTTTGCAATTCTTTGTTTTTATTCCTGCTTCTTCACCACATTTCTTATTCTTAAGTTACAGATTCTCTTGTCATCTTCTAGTCTTTGTGTTCTTACTGCCTGTTTCCTTGTTATTTTTAAGAGATCTTTCCTTTCATGATCACACATTGCAAACTTGTCTGCAAGATTTTATAGTCTATAATTAGTTTCTTTCAAGCAGTTTTGCCAGCTTCCAATGGTGTTTTTAATTTCCTGGTAATCTCTTTGAATCTGCTTCATGTATTCTAGCTTTTCTTTATATTCTTTGTTGAACGTTTCTCTCCTGTTTTTGTGTTCCTCCCTTCTTCTGTCTGTGTCTTCTTGAGAGGTGCTTAGCATTTCTTCTGTTAATCTACTTATATCTTGCTTTACCTGATTTAATATTTCAGTTTTGAGCTCATCTACAAGGTCCCAAAGATATCTCTTAATGTCCATTGAAGCCATGTCTGATGTTGCATGTTTGCTGCTCTCAGTCTCTTTTGTATTTTCCTCTCCTAGATCAATGTTCTCAGGGTTTTGGGCTGGGGGATTTTTCTTGTTTCTCTCTCTTGCCATGTTTTTGGTTCCTTCCATACAGGTGTATAGTGGAGGTCCCAGCCCCTTTCCTTGTTAGTTATGGTTCTTCTGAAGCATGCTGGCAAGGGATTTCTGCCCTCTCCAGTTTGCTCTTGGTCACTGAGATGCAAGCAGAGGCAGCGTATGCTGGCCCTTCCCCACCAGGCCAGTCAACCTTCAGAGGCCCTCAGCACTTTAGTGTATGCTGTGTGTTGGGAAGTGATTTGGGATGACTCACTAGGTCCCAGCCAAGGATGTGACCCAGGCCAAGCAGATCCCACCAATCTGCTCTTCTAAGGGTGAAACCAACTGAACTCATTGTCATTCCTAGTTCAGGCTCCTCCTACCTGATTATAACATATCATCCATTTGGTCACCCCCTTCTTATGGGGGGGGTCTTATTCCCAGCACTCATTGTGGGTTAATGCAGGTCCCTCTCTGGCTCTGTTCTCTGTTGGGCTCACTGACCTCCAACTTCAGCACAACTGGCTAGTGGCAGAGGCACAATTTTGGGTGCTCCAGCGGGTTCGGGCTGCTCTGGCCAGTCATGGTGGCCATGTGAATTTAGGTGGCTTGAGAGTGCTGTGGCTGCTAATCTTAGCTTCTCTGGTAGCCCCGCGACTGTGAGTTTGAGCAGCTCTTTTTGCCTTTAGTTTCTTCCTGTGTCAAAAGGATCCATCTCCTTCTGTCTAGACCTCTCCAAGACATTTTATTCTGGCATGAGTTGTCTCTCTTGGGAGGTTCTGTATCCTGCTGTTTATTGATCTGCCATCTTTTCTCTCTCCTCCAAATGTAATATTATTAAGAAATACAAAGCTCTCGTCTTAAGTGCCATCTTCTTAGAAACCTCTGCACTATGAGAGCCAAGTGGAGGAAGAAGCAAATGCACAGGCTGAAGTGTAAAAGAAGTAAGATGAGACAGTAGTCCAAGTAATCTTGTATACCCATGGAGGCCAAAGGAGCAGAAATAAGGAACTCTGGAGGCTGAGGACACTGGTACAAGTTATTGGACTGTGTGCTTTCTAGAATGTTTCAGTGCATTAGAATCTCATTGACATCTGACCGCCAAGACTACCTCAAAGTGATCCACCTTGTTGGTCACTAAAGCAGTCCCCCAGTCTTTTTCCCTGGAGCTATGGCAGTCTGGACTATTGTTCTCACTTGTGGCCAATTGTAACACGCGTACAATAAATCATTTCTTCTCTTAGCTGAAAAAAAAAGAAATACAAAGAATATTATATGTCAATAAAATAGGAATTTTCATAAAATGGACAAAATTTCTTGAAAGTCAAAAAATCAGAGAGATAGTCTTAAGAAAGTTACCAAAATAAAAATGCACAAATACTAGGAGTTAAAAGCCAAGGGAAAATGTAACACCAGGATGCAAAGATTGTGATTATTGCCAAATTTAACTATAACATCATATAATTATATATCTTTTGATATCATTGGCTACTTTGTGTTCACCAATGACTGCTTTGTATTCCTTCAATAACCAATACATAATTGATACAGACCAAAAATGTGAATGCATTATTTAAATATTGACTAACATAACAGAGATCATTTGATTTATTTTAGGTCAAAAATATTTAATATTGGAAAAAATATGCAATATCAGGAAAAATTTGAGGGAAAAATAGGAGGTCTGAGGTATTAAGAATGAAAAATGACATTGTTTCCAAGAGCAGCTAGGAATTTTCTGGGGATTTCTTTTCTGTGTATATAGCTAGTTATTAATGCTGCTTCTGGTGACAGATTTGACTACTTCTCCTTCTAGATCAGCTTCCATATTATAGGTACACACCTATGATTGAGAACTCCAAAGGGACCTATAGAAAGAGATTCTAGAAAATGTAGGCATTTTAGATTGATACAATCATGACTAAAAATGCAAAGAGAATATGCAGTGTTTAACATTTCTACCTAACTGTGTAGTTTAATGAGTCCTTTACACACATTTCTATAGTTTGGGTGTGGAATATGCAACAAAATCCATGTGTTATAGAGTTAACCCCCAGCTCAAGGAGATGCTTGGAAGCAGCAAAACTATTAAAAGGGTATGGAGAATGGAGGAAGTTAGGTCATGAGGAACCTGCTCTTAAAGGTATGATTCGTCCACTGGCATCTTTCTGGCATCCTCTTTGCTTTCTAGACAACAAAATGTGAGAGATTCCCCTTGACCCCTGCATCCTGCAAAGATGTATGATGGCACCAGAAGCCCAAGCAACAGGGTCAAGGGACAATGGACTGAAACCTCTGAATCTTTGGGCTAAGAGAAGCCTTTCTTCTTTTAAGTTGATTAGGGATCTAATGGATGTTGTCATTGACAACTAATGTGACATTACTTCATCAAACCTTTACAACTATTGTGGGAGATAAATACAATGTTTATTTTATGGCTAAAGGGAAAAGAGACTCACTGGTGTTTAAAGAACTGTTCAAAACCACACAATAATTAGCTAAGCTGAAAAACTAATTCAGAGCTTCTAATGAAAAGGTGTGAATACTGTTACTATAATTCTAACAAGAAACTTCTGTGTGTTTATTTTCCCCCAAGTGTGAGTCCTATATTTGATTTTGAGATTTTCTTAACTGTTTTCTTCTGATAAAATGTTATACCTATAATTACAAATGTCTGTGTTTTAATTTGCTTTCTATAACAGAAGCTTCCTTCTCTATATAAATGAATTCCTCTCATGTCTCACATCTTTTTCATGTTGCTGTAACAAGGCAAAAATAATTTGATTGCAACTGTAAATATATTTATTGAAGCTTTGGTGATTTAAGACAAAGATAATACCAGGGTTAGATGCATGCATATGTGATTTAAAGATAGCAGTGCCTAGTAACTGATTATATACTCTGTTACCAGTAGTTAATATATTTTAAATAATTTATTATTAAATAATGAAATATATTATGCCTTATGTGCTGGTGCAAACCATTCAGAACCTAGGAGGAAAAACAAGCCAATTTGTCCTTCCTGTGAGTTGGTAGAAGCTATGTTCTGCCTGAGAGGAGTAACAAGAAGCCAATTCACCCTTCCCATAAGCAACTGGCACATAGGCTGGGAGACAAAATATACCTCCCTCCTCCCCAGAAGTAACCCGCTGATTCAGAGGACAGGCTAAGTTGATAGCAGCTGAGGTACAAAAGTAACTTAATGTGAGTATTGTTTGACTTTTCAGGCCTAAGGCCAATTGCCTGGGCATCTATTGAGAGGATAACAATATGCAATATAGCAACTATGAGGGAGTTCCTTCCGTCTTGTTTTTGAAATCCAATGTTGTTCTCTGGGCATCTATTGAGAGGATAACAATATGCAATATAGCAACTATGAGGGAGTTCCTTCCGTCTTGTTTTTGAAATCCAATGTTGTTCTCAAATGAAATCCATTTGTTCTGTTTTATTGTTTTGTTTTCTTCATTGTTCTGTTTTGATTGCTTTTATTCTGTTTTGTTTTATTTGATTTTAATATGCCTGATGGTATAGGCAGCAATTCTGAAGATAGCAAGAGGCATTATAGTAACCATTGTTAACTTCTTATTATCCTGTTTTGAAATCCTGTATCATTTTCACTGTGTTGTTTTGATTGGTTTTATTCTTTTTTTTATTTCATTATGTCTGATGGTATGCACAGCTACTGTGAAGAAAGCAAGAGACATTATGGTAGCTATCACTGATTTCCTATTATCTTGTTTTGAAGTTCTGTATTGCTTTCACTGTTCTGTTCTGATTAGCTTTATTCCATTATTTGGTTTGGTTTTATTCTGTTTAAAATTAAAAAAAAAAAACAGGCCTTATTTCTATTAAATGAATTTTGAGTGTGAAATCATTTCCCCATACCTATTCTAAAAGAATCATGTGTAGATTCTAATGAAACTGCTGACATCTCTCTCCACGTATTACTATATCTTCATGGAAAAGACATAAAAAGTAAAACTGTGCAACATATTTTACTTGATTGGCTATAAACTCTCTGATGCATTTCCAAGTGCCGAAAATAGGCTTTCTTGATGCATTTCAGGAATAAATCCTTTGTATCTGATTAAAATTCAGATGAGCATTGTAAACTATTGTAATTTGAAAGGACTGAACTCATGATGCAATCTGCCTCCATCTGCTTTCAGGTGTAAAGTAGGAGGAATTTTGCTGAGTTCAATTTAGGCTAGAATTCAGAGAATTAAACATGCCAGTCTGATCCCCCAATTTTTTCTTGTTTGCATCTATGTCATTTTTTCTATGCCTGCATAAGTTTAGTCAATCTGCATAATATGTTGATGTTAATTATATTAAAATATATTTATAATATATACTTTTTCAAATATGTAATCATACATTTATGGAGAAAAAAAGCAGTCAAATTATTGGCAGGGCTTTTGAAGAGTTTTGGAATTGAACTGACTGCCATAGGCTCAGTTATTTGCCTTTGCTAACATTTTTCAGCACAAATGAAAGCAATGAAATAGAGCCATATGTATTTAAATAATTTATTATTAAATAATGAAATATATTATGCTTTATGAGCTGGTGTAAACCATTCAGAGCCTACTATTTAACAGGAACCAGTTAAATAGTAGACTCTCAGTGGAAAGTCATTGCTCCAGGTTTGCTAGCAGAAAGACAGGGGCTGTGACAGAGACAACTTGGGTTTCAAAATTAATTCTCTTGCCTATTAACTGTGGTTCATGGGATTATTTTTGTACCAGGAATCAAACTCAGGACATTGTGCTTGCCTGACAAACAATTGTGCCAGTGAAGTATATCTCCAGTGGGAATTCTTCACATTTCTTTGAGCCCTCATTTCATCTTCGATAAATGGCCATGATTAATGTACATCACAGGCTTGTGAGTGGACCATGGCTAGAGGGCACCTAGGAAAATGCCAGTGTTACTGGTGTGAAATATCCATGGTCTCTTTTTACTCTTCATTTTATCTGCATGACCATAGTCCCTTTGTTAAAGGGGAACAGAGAAAGAACCATACATCAATATTCTACAAAGTATGCCCTGGACTTATTGCATGCTTCTACAAGTAATCTATGATAATTCTCACATTTTGTCACTTGTGTTTTAAAATGACTCTTAAAATGTAGAATCATAATTGTTGGATAATTAACTGATTTAGACTGGGAATTTTGTTTGTATCTAGAACATATTACCTCTAAAGAATATTATTTAACAACATAGAGCCTATTTGTAAAAACACAGTGATGGTCTTCATAGTGCCGTAGTGCAATGAAAGCCCAAGTGATATCAAAAGAACCATGGGCTGAGCAAAGTTTTCAGAGGAAAGAAGAAATATAGGATTATTGGGTTACCACATGGTCCTCTGAAACAGAAATCAGTCTGTCCCTTAAGTAAAGGAACCATAGTCATAATTGTCAGTTTTCCACTGCAAATGGCATTTTAAATTTAGGCTAAAGCATTTTTTATTTCCTTAGGATATTTATTTATTTATTTATTTGGTAACAGGAATCAAACTCACAACCTTGCACTTGCCAGGCAGGCACTTAAGCCATTGAGCTAAATCCCTAGCCCAAAGGTTGTGTGTGCAGTTAGTTTTGTTTTTTTTTTTGTGTGTGTGTGTATGTGTGTGTGTGTGCACTAAGGACCGAACCCAGCTTGCTAGACAAGTGTTCTACCACTGAGCTAAATCCTCAGCCCCTTCCTTAGGATTTTTGAGACAAGGTCTCACTGCTGTGTAGTTCAGGTTGGCTTTGAATGCTCCATGTAGTCCAGGCTGGCCATGAACTCAAGGTGAACTTCCTGTCTCAGCCTCCTTTATGATGTATTTACAGGCATATACAATCACAACATGATCACTTGTTTACTAATTAATGCAAAGTATGTTCTTATTATATGAAATTTAATTTAACCTATGATCAGTTTGCATTACACAGGAACCATAGTCAAGATAACTAGAATAAGTAATTTTATTCATTGTGCATGTTTAAATAATGGTTGACATTTTTCTGAAAACCTGCAAGAATTTTGATTTCACATAATTTTATGATTACACAAATAAATGAGCATTTACTACTAATGAGTTAATTTTGAAAAACTGATTACTAATGAGTTAATTTTTAAAAGAAAAAGTCCTATGTATGGTATCTATGAGGTTATAAAATGGTAATAATGTTAAGTGAATACAGGCATTGCATAGTTTTTGATTTAGGTCTGAACTCGTGTTCAGAGGTAGGTCTTTGTGAAGGTAATTAGATCACGGGAATGGTATGGTCATCACTGGCTTAAGTCAATTATGGATTCTTTGCAGTGGGAGTAAAGGTTCACTGTTCAGCTTGATGGACTTCGGAGCTACCCAGCTAGTTGCTATCGTGCCCTTCCAAGTGCCTCATGCAGGCAGGGGTTTGCGTAGTTATGTGTGGTTCCTGACCCTCTTTTTTGGCACTGTTCCTTTGCTATGCTGTTGGTTATTATGACCCAGTCAGTGTTTCTGTGTCACACCCTTTCAGCACCAGGTTTCTGCCTCAAAGCCAGCAAATCTCCTGAAACTGTGACCCAATTTGTATCTCTCCTCCTTCAAGTGTGGGCGTCAGATACTGTATCTCAGTAACAAGAGAGCTGACCAATGCAATTGCCCAATGCTGTAAGGAAATGGGGTCTTGTTAGAGGACACAAATCACCGGGAATGCCTCTTGGAAGAGCTTGTTGTTATTTCCAGTTCCTGCCTTCTCTCTTTCAACTTCCTAACTGCTGTGGGCTCAATAGTTTTCCTCTGTTATACGATTCTACCATACAATTTCTATTTTGGAGTCAGCAAACCATGTACTGACTGAACCTTTCAAAGTCATGATTAAAAAAAAATAAACCACTTTTCCATTAAGCTGTGAATGTAGGGAGATTTTTGTCCCCACAACTGGAAAGTGACTGACATAAAATTTATACCTAAAAAGTGGGGTCATTTCTATGAGTGTACCTGGTTTGAAATTCTTCTTTGGAACAGAAGTTTGGAAAGGTTTGGAGAAGCCATACAATATTTTACTCTAGACTTGATGACCAATACTCATGAGAATTCAAAAGACCAAAATGCTGCAGGAATGTGGACAGTGAACACCAGGCTCTTGGGGCTTCAGACAAGAAATAGGACTGTATTGGAAAATGGACCAGACACCACATGTGTTACTTTCTGCTAAATAACTTATCTACATTTTTCCCATGAACTAAGATTTTTATGTAAGACTCAATTTAGACACAATTAATTTGTTGGAGAAAATTGCAAGGCCTCCAGTATTTAGGCTGTGACACACATATTGCTGTCTACTTTTAGCCAGAATTATGTAAGAATCATCGGTAAAACCACAGCTAGAAAATGTGAAAATGTTGTTGGCCAAAAAGGAGGCATATCAGGCCCAATTAGAGCGTGATTTCTGAAAATATTTAAGCCATTAAAAACGAAGCAGACTAAAAGGAAAATAAAAAAGATACTTGAGTGTGTCTCAGAAAATGGAGAAATCCAACCCATCAGAATTTCTAGGTGTAAAAAGATAAATTCTTTGGGCCACCTTTCCTTGAAAATATTGTGACAGAATGTGCTTATTACTGAGGAATAACTGGTGGTTCTCTGAGTTCATCTAGGTAGGTATTCAGACGCAACTGCAGACATGATTTGAAGGGTTCCAATCTGAATTATTTGTAGACCTTTGTATTGTCCATGCAATATCTGTCTTCCAGGCTAGGAGAACATGATCATTCTGGTGTCATCTATGCTTTTACATGGATTTCAAAATAAGGTCTGGCAGGCAAAGTAATATTTAACAGAGTCATAGTCCTTGCCAGGGGATACTGAAAAGGTTAGGCATAAAATTATGGGAGTGAAGTCACAGCTTCACACCAGGAAAATGGAGATGCCACAAACATGGAACATCAGCATAAGAAACCTACAGGTCATGAACAGAGCCAGTTCAAGCTGAGAGGCTACAGTGGCTACAACACGCTGGTGAAGGCCACCAGGGTTTGGTTGCCCAAGCCCTTTGCAGATCACATTTTGTTACCATGAGCCCCAATTGCTGAACATGAAACTGAAAGATTTAATGTTTGCCTAGATTAGTTCCAGTTTTCTTTGGTCCCTTTCCTTCCTAGGCATCTGTTTCTGTGCTTCTCAATGAAAATATTTACCTGATGCCATTGTTTTTGTTTTGTTTTGTTTTCATTTCTTTGAGACAGGGTGTCACTGTGCATTTCAGGCTGGCCTTGAGCTCACTTTGTAGCCCAGGCTGCTTTTGAATTCACAATGATCCTCCTGCCTCAGCCTCTGGAGTGCTAGGATTACAGACAGGTGTCAACACTCCTAGCTCTGCCATTGTTTTTTGGAAGCATGTAACTTCCCCGCCCCCCAGGCTCATATTAAACAGTTTGCTGAGAATCTTAGAGGATAATTTGGGTTTGGGTTTTGAGCAATGTTAAAATTTTTGAGATTTGGCAATTTCCAGAGATGGACTAAAAGTGTTTTGTATGAGATGGACATGAGCTTTCTGGGATCCAAGGGCAGAGTATGACGGTTTAGAATTAAAACCACCTCCCAAAGTCTCTTTATTCAGTGGTGGGGCTTGTGGAAAGCTCCTTGTTCACAGGCTAGCTGCATGAATCAGTGGATCCTTCACTGGTTCACAACTGGGTGTACTCTTAGGAGTAGGAGCATTTTTAGAGGATGAGTGAAAGAGGGTGTGACACTAAAGGTGATAGTCTTCTCCCTGGCTCCTCTCTCCTCTCTTTGGTTCTTGACTACCATGGCTTCAGAAGCTTTCCAATGTGAGTTCCTCCTGCCATCAGTTTCTGCCCCGAAGCCAGGTGACTCTAAATGGACTGCACTATCTTAAACTACGAGCCATAAGTAAAGCTCTTTTCCTGTCAGTTTCAGGTGTGAGGTCTGAGATATTTGTCTCACTAACAGGAAAGTGACAAACCTTCCTCGAATTAATTCTTCCTTGCATGAAGAAAGAGTGAAATGACAGGTGATGCACTGAGGTAACTTATTTCCCTAACAGCTATTTTGATAGAGCATGCATTGGTACAGTTTGGCCAGTGCAACTGTTTTAACCTGATATATGATATGTTTACCATCTAAAGAGTTAATATTTCTGGTTGTCCTCAAAATTTAGACATATTTAAATTAAGGAAATAGTAACAAGAAAAATGAGCAGAGACTATAATAAGGAAATTCACAGAAGAGAGAGTACAAATGACTATCAATGCAAACACATTACACTTCATTAGTTATCAAGGATTTAATGACTGAAACAGATTTTTTAATAATAAAATAAATACGAAAGATTAATCATATCCTTCACCTTAAAGATATAGCAAAATATGACCTCTTTTCCATGAAATTGGACATCACTCTAAACTTGGAATCTGTGTAACAGCATTTTTAAACATTAAAGTGTACATTGCCCATTGAGCTAGCAGTTATATTCTGGGCCTTTATCCAGTAGAAAATGAAGTGTCATATAGAAATAAAGTGCTAAAACAATTTTTATTACACTTTCTTTGAAATAGAAAAAAATAATAAAAGCATTCCCAATATCTATCAGTAGAGAAATATTAAAAGAATTATGGAAAATCAATAATGTGATATGTGATTTGATCTATTTAGTTCAATCCAAATACATTGTAAAAAGAGAAAAGTAGGGTGCAGAGTAATGTTTTTCATATAAAATTTGGTTTTTTTTAGAGAAAGACTTATAATCAGCTTCACAGGAAAGTTTTCTTAGATTGTGATTGCTGAGTCCAAAAGGACAAAAGTAAACTTAGTGTAATAGACAAATTCCATTAAAATGTTGCAACAATAAGATTAGTAATTTAATTGATATTATTTGAGACTTCTAAATTCTTTATAAATTCACAAATTAATGGTTAATTTTAAGAGAATCTTTTATCTCTTGTTTCTCTTTGTCTCTTGTTTCTACTACACAGTGCTTGACATATACCTATTACTCATGGATGGATTAGTATTCATTGAATTATTTATAAGTTTTAAAGTATCTTAAAGAATATTTGACTTGTATGCTCATTTCTAGATTCCCTGCATATTTCATAACTAAGGTATTGGTGAGAATGTTTGACTTGTACAGTTAAAATTTCAAAATAATAAACATTAGACCTATATTTATATTTCCTTGTTACTACAAGGTAAAAGGAAGAGATGGAAATCTAATTGTTAATTTAATATGACTTCCATTAGCCAAAAGTGGAAAGCCTTAAATCACCTTTCACCACATGAAAGGTGGTACAGGCATATAGTCCCAATACTCTTAGCTGGATCTTAGGGCAAGACAAAGAATAAAAAAGAAACAGGACTGTAACTCAATGCAAAGACCCTGTATCAATGCCCAACAGAAAAAAAAGTTGAGGTTTTGTCCTAGAAATGAAGTAAACAATATACCTTATAATTTTCTATATTGTGAACACTACATACTTTTATGAAAATAACATAATTTTAATGTTCTTTTTTGAGATTTTGAATTTTAGAACATGCAGAATGTACAAAATGCATTTTCACATAATGTTTCGGTAAATTAAAATAATAGCCATGCATATCTTAATCCCTTTTCTCATTGCTGAGACGAAATACCTGATATTTAAGGTTAAGGGGGAAAGGCTTATTGAGCTCAGTTTGTAGATATTTCAGCCTGTGAAATATCTACACACAGAGTGAGTTGGCAGAGGAGAATAGATTGAGTTGGCAGATGAGAACAGTTTATGGTGGGCAGACTGTAACAAAGCAACAAGGGACCTTCACAGCATCTTTCTGCCCCTTTTATATTCTGTGTAAGTTACCAGGATTAGGGCAGTGCCAAACCAATAAATGGACCAATTTAGTAAACACATACCCTTAAACCCAGCATCGCACCATGAATCAGTCACACACACTACATTCAGCCACCTCTTTAAAAGCCCCATCTGAGACTGTATGAGGTTTTGGGGAGACATCTAGCCACAATCCATACCAGTACAAATATCTTATTTGCATTTTCAGAATGTAATAGATGGGTAAACTTTAATACCAGTATGATATTATGTTTGAAAACTCAAGCTTGAAAACTGATGTTTATTAGCAGATACATTGATCTGATAAATGAGTTCAATCACTCAGTAGTAGGTAGGTGGGTAGATAGATAGACAAGTAGATAGATTGATAATTACTGCTAAAATGAGAGAGGAAAAATAAAGAGCTCAGACTGAAAAAAAGAGTTTTATTTTAGACTGGGTTACTGTTGCCAAGGATTATCTTTATTATTTTTGTTATTGAGAGAAAAATCACAGAATATTTCATTCACTGTTTTTATATATATGTTTTGATATCATAAGTGTCTCTTTATAAAAAACTCATTTCCTGAAAAAAAAGTCAAATAATTCTAAGAGAGTTAAAGACCTCAGGGGTCTTTAACTCTCCTCTTTGCTTCCGTGGTATGTTCTTGTGAAATGCATGGTCCTGAAGGCATGATGCTATTTAAAACACAAACTTTATGAAAACTTCTTACAGAAGAAATATTCTGATTTTTATTTACTAAAATGTTATATGGGAGAGGCCACTGCATCTTTGAAATAGTTTGTGTAAGCCAGAGGCAATGTAATAGAATTTTAATGGCTTGATTTTCCTTTTAATATTCTTTCCCAGTTTGTGCCATCTTCTTATCTGTGTTTGTATGTTAGGAAAAGTAGTGCATTATGTTTTTGATGCGTTATTTATGTTGTCTTTAGCTATGAGAAAATTCTTTCCCGGAATACCCTCTTTGAAGGCCGGTGATTATAGTTCAGGAGCACCGCACCCGCCTGGAAGGACAGGGTCCCCACCTCTATTCCTGTTACCAAAACAAACAAGCAAAGGAACAAAAAATCCAGTATACTCACTTTTGTTAGATTTGTTTGGTTAACCTGAAATAGTTTTGATGGTGTCAAGGTTGTATTTATTCCTTTTTTCATTCATCATCAGCCATGGTCAAAAAGGTACTCAGCATTCTTAGGACTCTATCTCTCCATTTTTAACTTAGGCACAATTGTATCTGCTTATAACTATCACCAAGATACTTTGCCAGATATATTCCTCAGATTGTTGTTCCAGTATATTCTAAATATGCAGATATCAGTAGGGCTTCTGTGATTAAACACTAAACATAGGTTTAACTCATTGCATTTTTATGTGTTTATCGTACCAGTAACCCTGCCTGCTGTACTTTTGCAAACTCTGACATTCTATCAAATCAACTACACTAACATTTCTGTTCCCTTCCAATTGTCCATTTACATTCATGAATTTTACATATTTGTAATCATGGGCTAGGCACAACTGGGTTTCATTCAATCTCAAAGTAAACACATTGGCTCTGAACAGCTTTGCTCTGTCTGTGGGGTCTAAACACCATATGAAGTTTCCATTGGTTCAGCTTCACCTATAACTAAAATATCTTATTGAAATACTGATTATTTAAAGATGTTCATCTTTCCTCATTCAGTCCAAAAGAATTCACAAAAATATATACAGTTTCATAAAGATGCAGTTTTTATCAGCAGATGAAAATTTGTTTTAAACCATGATCATCTGGAAATACTGTGTGTGTGTGTGTGTGTGTGTTGTGTAGTGTGTAGTGTGTGAGTATTCACCTTTTTACCATATAGTTATTATAAGAATGTCTGGATCATTTCAAATAAATAAAATAAAAAATAAATTTTGATGACTTATCAAAAGATTATAACTCCTATGAATTTTGACAACTGAAGAAGTTGAAGATATAAGCAAAAACTCTTATAATAGATACTTGTAACAGATGCTTCCCCCAGGAAAATCTATAATATTCAGCACATCTTGTCATGGTAATGAAACAAGAAGCCAGCAGATATCATTTTGTATCAGCTACTAGTAAACTGCTAATCCCAAGTTTATGTAATGTTACTTTTCTGAGAAGTGGTCATATTTTTGTCTAGGCAGCATAGCTATTAACAACTTGACTCAATTTGTGGTTATCTATTGCCAATATCACAAAAACCAAGATTAGATAAAGGTGTTAATGAGTGTGAGAGGCTTTTTATGAAATTCAAGAGAATGTCTCCTAGAAATATTTATTCATGGGAATGTAACTACATCTAAGAGGAAACAGGGAATTCAGTTCCATTTCATACAATCTTTTAGACACTGTCATATAAAAAATACACAGGCTCTTTAATAAGAGTCCGAGTTAGCTTTTCTTATAAACTTGACTTTAAAACATTTTTTAATTTCCAACTGTATGGAAATCAGTATCTTTCTTTTCCCTTCTTCACAAAACATATCCCAAATTTTTTTCTTCCACTCCTCCGAATGATAATTATCACATACTTACCTATGCACTAAAGTAGGAGAGAGAGACAGTAACGAGAGACAGAAAGAGAGATCTTACTAGTATGTACTTCATTGTTCAGGCTTCGTGAAGAACAGCATGCAATGTTTTGACTAAGGGTAAAAGAGTCAGTGTTGATGTAAAAGAACAAGAGGGTTTTGAGCCCATTTGTACAATACTAAGAAGTTTGTTAAGGCAAACAAATAAGAGGAAGAACACTATAACTCAATACAGAAGTCTGTAAGAGGACAAGAACAGATTTTATGAGCAAGTAGGACACATTAGCCAAGCAGTAAGCAGTTCAGTATGTCTGTGTAGCCTTAGTATTGTATTGGAGAACTTCTGTGTTGCATAGACATAAAAGCAGGCAGATGTGATATTAAAGAATGTGTCTTTCAATTGCGCTCTTTACACATTTTGAGCAAGAGAATGATACAGCTGGATGATACATTAACAAACATTTAGCAAGGGAGCAAAACAAAGTTGAGGGTTACACTGATTTTAGAATCTATGAAATTACTTACCTGACAAAAATTTAAATGTGCAAGTAAAAGAGGCAACAAAGGTTATTTCCAGCATTTATGTAATTTTTAGATAGAAATTGACTATACTGGCTTTTATGTTTTATTTTATACTAAGAATGCAAGTGTTATTTCTAAATATTTCCTCGTTATAGTTGCATCTCACACTCTGTTCTAGTGGGAAACTCATCTTTTAAAGAAAAGAGTTTTCTTCAGCTTAGGAAATTTTGACTTACAAAATATGACAAGCTATTCATTCTTGTCTCATGCATATCTAGGTTCAAAAAAGTAAAGGTAATGTGTGGTTCAAACATCACCATTAACTGCCACAAAGTATCACAGTGAGTTTGGGAAAGGGGTATAATTTTATTGATAAAAATAGAATAAAAATCTTGAGAGAAAATGAAACAGAATGAGTTATTTTAAGTAGGATTTATAGCTATATATTTAATGTGAACTGCCTTTTTAAAGGGCTTCTGAAAATTTAGGTAGCAATCTAAGTGCTTAATCTATATTTCATCTCTTTGGCCTTAAATTTAAGAGGGTAACATTTAAGATTCAGCAATGTGTGAGTTATCTTTGAGATTTCTTATTCAGGTAAAATTAAATCTTCAAAGGTTAACTCTTCATTTTCCATGCTACTATGGCACGAAAGCTAATAACCCAGGTGACGGATGTATACACATCCACATTCACATGTTAGCTAGTGGTTTCCTGTGTGTAGTGTACAGCCAATGAAAGAGCGATGTGCATATTAAACTTCGAATTAACGCCTGCTGCCAGTAATTTAGATGGCTCAGCTTTCAAGTAGCTTTCTGAATGGATGCACCACCGTAGAAAATAATACAATTATAAAACATATTCTAAGTTAAAAAGTGCTTTTATATTAAAATGAGTTAAACTTTAACTAGCATATAAACCTCACTCTGCCTTAGCTAATATCCTCCCTGTGTTTTTTGTGATAACTTGAAATCTATTCATAGCTATTCTCAAGTATACAGTACACAGTTGCTAGCTGTAGTCAACATAACATAATATAGCTTTCTTGAGTTCTCTTTTTCTATTTGAAATTTCATATTTTTCAAACAATGTAACCTCAAAACAACCTTTCCATGCATCTAGTTATTATTATTGTGCTTTCCCCTTCTACAATTTCAATTTTTAAAATTCCACATATGAGCAAGACTACAGAGCATTTTTTATGCTTCCTTTATTTTTCTTAATACTGTAAAAAAAAGTCTTTCTTCATGCTTAGATATATACACATTTTCTTTACCCACCCATCTACATGTTTCCATCCCCTGGCTGCAGTGAATACTGCTAAAAAGTCCAAGAAGGTGCAGTTATTACTTCTACATGTGGACTTTCTGTCTTTTAGGTTCATACCAGTGAAACATGAGAATTTTGTGGAACTTTCATTTCTAATCTTGGGGGAAACTCCATATTTTCCATAATGGTTGTACAAATTTACTGAAAACATTTTTATTCTGAAAATATTCACCTAAAAAGAATAAAAATGTTATCATAGTCGATAGGAATTTAAGGAATATACTATTATTATACTTTCAAAAAATTTCTTCCAATTCTGGGTTAATAATATCCCTCACACCTTTAATATAAAATAATATTCTGAGAATTATGCAGGTGACATAATTATGCAGGTAACAATAGGAACACACATTGTTAGAAAATGTCTAGCTGCTCTAGAAAGAGACAGTTACTTGAAGAGAATCCTTACAAAATTAATAGAAATATTCTTTATGATTCAGTCTCTCAAAACTGCTGTCATTATCTCTTTTCATATATTTATCATTTACTCATTATTTTCATGAATCTTCCCCTGGTTTTGGTTTTCTGTATGCATAGTTTTGTTTTTAGGGGATTATTTAGTGTCATAAAACCAACAAATGGATTTGAAACATAGTAGTTATGTAGTATGAATTCCACCTGCAATGTTCATAATTGAATACTTAAGCTTTATCGATAATTTCTGTGCTGTCATTCATTGGGAAATAGGTATTGCAAGGGATATTATTTGCATTAATGATGTAAATATTTTTAGTACATACAATGGCTTAAAGTAGTGAAATGGTTTTATTCAACATTCTAAAGTCATGATAAATTAAAACACTACAGAAAAAATATTAAAAATGTCAACAATAACATGAGACATATGTATATATTTTTTGAAACTTTGTATTTTTGTCCAATAGAAAAGACACTGCTATTTAAAAATGTCATTGGATTATTGATATAAGCTTCATTTAGACAAGATTGGACACATTCAAGTTAATACAGCCATAGACATCACCTTCATTTAAAACCATAGAATGATGAATAATTTTTCTTTCTTGTTGTTGTAATATTTTTCTGTCACCTCATTGTAGAGCAAGAATGCGATTGTGAGAGAGAAAGTTAAGTGTAAAGTTGCTTTTTAATATTTTAGCTGAGTGTATGTGGGATATGTTATGTAATATTGTATACAGTTTTGTGAAAGGTAATAACCGGCATAGCTAATTGTTTGATTTAAAAATGTTCGAGTTTCATTCTTGCCATGTTATAATGTCATACCACCTCTCTTCTTTCAAAAATATATGCTTAACATCCATAACTTGCATTCAACATTTATCTTGGGAGAAATACTGATTTTTCATACAGGGAATTGAACTCAGGACCTTGTGCTTGTCAATCACGTGCTGTGCCACTGAGCTCTATCTCTTGCCTTTTGGAGCAGTTTTCTAATACATAGCTTAGGCGTTTAACAGTGGTCATTGAAGGCTCTTAGGTGGACAACAGAGTGACACTGACAAAACATACTCACATATGAGTTTCTTGAAGGCAAAATTTATTTTATTTAAATGTTATTGGCAAATCGTCAACCTGGGAAAATAGTTGCACATATAACTTGCATAGGTAATAAATGTATGCCATTGGAAATATATTTTCCAGTAGTTCAAAAGACTTTCATGAATTCTGGGTCTCAGTCAGGGTTATGTGTTCAAGGTGAGACCTTGTCTCCAAAAAAAGCACAAAAATAAACATTTTCTTATTTAGATTATCATCTTTAAGCTGAATATTTTATTTATAATATAAATTTGAAATCAATTCTATCTTTTCCATAAGAAGTACCCAGTTTTATTTTAAGAAGTAGCAAAAGCAATAGTGTTCTAGAAAAATTGAAATTAACAATGGCAACCTTGTGTACTTAGTGGTAATTTATTCTAAAGAGAAGATCAACTTTCAATATAAACATTACAGATGTCATTAAAATGTCTAAAATGTATAATTTTTCTAAGTACACCAAGAAATTTACATATAAAAAAATCACTGAACTATGGTAAAACTAATGAAGATAGACTTGGGAAAATCCATATCTAGGTTCAGAGTCCAGGTCTAGGACAGCAAATGGGTGATTTGAGTTCTCTCCTAGATTCTTCTGTGAACCAATGAATGAAAGTCCCAAGGAAACAGGACAGACATGGAAAAGTATAACTATCGGTCCTGATGTCAACTTGATTGGACTGAGTAAAGGTTAGAAGAACAGTAAAGCATAGCTAGGTGTATCTGGGCAGCTCATATAGTCATGACTTTGGAGCCAAATGGTCCTTGGCCTCTTTCCTCTCTGGTCTCACAATGCCCTAGCACCGTGATGTTTCTGTATTAGAGCCACCTAAGCATGGAATGAAACCTCTGAAAATGTAAACTAAATTAAACTCCTAATTAAACTCCTTTTGTTTCAGCAAAAGCAAAGCTGAGTAATATAGAGAGCTTGAAAACAGTTGAGAAATAGGGGCAAATCAGAATGCAGTAGTTTAAGAAAAAACAAAGTTGTATAAATCTAAATAGGAAAAAAAATCCTACCACTTCAGGGGGAAAGAAAAGGAAAAAGAATTGTTAAAAAGGCAGCATTAGTGCTCTATCTGAGGAAGGCTAGCAAAATATTTTCACATTCTGTAAGTTTTCTCTTTACTCTGTTGTCTGATTCTTTTGCTGTGCAGAAGTTTTTATTTTTTTAATTTGATATGATCTTGGAATCATCCTACCAGATAATATATAAAGAAAGTGTGGTATTTATACACAGTGAAGTATTACTTTGCAATAAAGGATACACTTGAGTCATTTGTAAGACAGTGGATGCAGCTTGAAACCATAGTGATAAATACGATAAATTAGACACAAGCTTAAATATCACATGTGTTTCTTATATAAGAAGCCCAAAATGTAAATAAATAGTAAAATAAAAGAAAGGTAATAGGAAGCAGTGAGATAGATCTTTCACAAATGGAAAAATGATCAAGAGATGGAGACACACACACACACACAAAGAGAGACAGAGAGAGAGAGAGAGAGAGAGAGAGAGAGAGAGAGAGAGAGGACAGAAGAGAGATAAGAAAAAGAATTAATATGTGTTATGTGCATGTACCAATTCCCCACAATCATTATGTAGTAAAACAATACAGTAAATTAGTATTGACAATCTTGGTGATCACCAGCTTCCAAATTTAGAGCCAGATAATAGATGGCTTACTTCACTAAGTTAAAATATAAACAGAAAGGAAGAGATTTAAGGTAATGGATTTCAACAGTTTTCCCCAGCAGTATTTGGCAATATTTGGAGACACTTGGTTATCATAACTAGAAAATGATGCTACTTCCATCTTGCATAGAGACCATAGATCCTGGGAAGCATCCTGCAATCAACAATAGAGGTGATTCCTTCCCGCTGCATGGCAGTGAATTATCATCCCACACTGGCCATCAGGAAGTTAGAAGCACTGATGTTTTGGGGAAAAGTTTTCAACACATAGCATGCAAAATCTGGTCACATCCTAAATACCTGGAATGTGAAGATATTGCTGGAAATACCAAAAGAGACTTTGCAGATATGGTTAAATTACAAATTCCAAGAAGAGGGGTTTTATTTTGAGATATCTTAGAGCAACCAGTGTGATCAAAAGGTCTTGTTCTTTTTCAGTGTTTTTTTTTTTTTTATTAGTATGTGTTTGGTTACATAATGATTACATTCCTTGTGGAGAGTCGGATTAGGGAAATGAAGTGGGAAAGGCAGCACTAACAGAATACAACAGAAGCAGAAATAAGCCTTAAAAAGTGTGTGAGAGATTTAAAAGTGTTATATGGCTGGCTTTGACAAGGAAGGAAGAGGTGATAAACCCAGAAGCTAAGGAGGCAGCTAAAAGTAGGAAAATTCAACAAAATTGATCTTTCCATAGGGACTCATACAAGAATACAGCCCTAATGGCACTTTGAATTTTAAATTACTAAAGCCCTGTACAAACTTCTGGCCTTCAGAATTGTCAGATTATATTACATTGTTTGAATTCGATGACAACATGTTACAACAACAGCCATAGAAAATCGATAATTGTTGAGTTTGAGTTAGACCTCAGGTAGAAATGGTCAGAGTCAGAAAGATCACTATTACAGCAGGCAAAGGGGTAGAGAGTGACAAACAGGAGGAAATAGCAAATAAAAATTGCACCTGAAAATCAAACAAGGATTGAAAAGGTTTATTGTACTTGAAAGAAATCATTGTGCTCAAAAAGAAGTCATACTCAACATGATTTTGGTGGCATATTAGGGCTAGAGAACTTGAAATAGGGGCACAAGAAGTAAAAGGAAAATTAGGAGTGGAAAAAAGGCCTTTTCATCTTTAAGAAATAAAAGAAATAGCAGTATTTGGCAGGAAGCATCATGGGGACTGAATACCTGTGTGTTTGTGTTTATATGCTCTGTGTTTTTGAGAGAACCTTGTGCGTCTGGAAGATGAAAGAAAAAAGCAATTGAAAGATATGAAAAAAGAAGAAAGAAAGTCTCCTGAAGTGTGAGCTGCATTACATGTAGTCAATGTCTAAAACAGAATGAGAATAAAAGACAGAAGCATGAGAATGAATGGAAAGCATTTATAAATGGGCAGGGGGCAGGAAGTTCTGGGCATTTCTGACTGGTGATTGCCGCTCTTGTCTTACAAACTTGCAGGCAGAGGCTCACAGTGAAGTGATGTTACAATGAGGGAAGTGGTAAGGGGTGGTACAACTGAAAGACAAGATTCAAATTAGAATATCTGAAAATGAGCCTGTCAAACAGCAATGCATTAGAGTTTTAGAGAACCAGATCTGTTAACATCTACTCTCATAGTCTTTGTGATGAGAGCAGATTGTGGTCAGAGTCTTGAGGAAAATCTATAACACATAGTCATCCATTGAACTAAGAGCCTGAAGTAAACCAGTGTCTTTAGGAAGAGGCACAATTTCAGGAAAAACAGCTGGAGGCTACCATTTTGTAGACTGTGGATAATAATAAAAGATTCTTTTTAAAAATGAAGGGGAAAAATCACAGAATAGTGAAGAAGAAAGGAGAGATTTCTTAAGGAAAGAACCATGTCTATTTATGTGGTAATGTGTTTGGTAAGTCCATGTTAAACTTCTCTTTAGAAAATTTTATGTATGCGGAAAAATTTAATGTTTTCCTTTGCTTGGGATTTATGATATGTTTGCATTGAAATGTTTAAGTTGAAGTGATTTATGTCCCTTTATTGGTGACATAGTCACCTCTAAAAGGAAATGGCCCAAGGTCAGTTATAGAATATTGAATCACACTTTCATTAAACCTGGAACAATTAGAATTAATAGAATTTTCTAAATGGAATAAAGGTTATGTCAAGGTTTTGCTGACTGGACTGCAACATTATTGCCTTGGATTAGATATAAAAATGACCTTAAGTAATTCTCCTGATAATTATGTGCTGGTACACAGGCTTTCAAATTACTTTACAGAAACACTTACCTAGGTAATATGATGATATCTGTACCCAGCAAATGATTATTATTTCAGTATTGTTAATCACCAAAAAGGAGATTATGGCTAATATAAAACTAGAATTTGCACTGTACTTAGACATTTCTGAGGCAGCTCATTAAAATGAAGAGCAATGTCTATGTAATTTATTTCACAAGAGTTATCTAGCAACATTCATGATTTCAATGGTATATTTTACAAGGATCTTATAATTCTCTTCATATTTTTTTTTCTACATGTCTATTAGTTTGAAGTTTTCATTCGTCAGTTCAGGCTCTAACAAGAGTCACTATTTAAAATGTTTTGGGATGAGAAGCAATTAGTATTTCTAACAGAAAAAGTAACAATCAAACCTAAAACAGTAACAAATATACTAACAGTAGAGACTAAGTTATAAAGAAAATCACAACTCAAGTATAAGCCAACATGCAATTGAACACAGCGTAACTTTTCAGAAGACTTAAAAATAAAATGCTTTTGGCAGAAATTTAGTAGGATGCATTGAAGAGTAACTACATCAGATTCTTCATCTGAAACATTGGCAGTCAGATGAAACTTATGTTCATAAAGCTCTAATATTTCCTTTATGTAGCCAGAAAAAAAATACTTTGTAAATAGTACTTGTTAAATTCACATAAGGTAGAAAATAGAAGTCACCAATAACCTTATCGTATTCTTAACAGTTTGCCCTGTTTCTTAGAGGTCTTTGTAGGAACAAAGTCATCCACATCATCATAGTTGTCAACATAGCTCATGTTTTATATGATATTGCTACCTACTTGGCCCTGTGGTAAGCATTTTTCACAATTAGCTCATGAAATATCTAAGAGAGACACAGAATTATTTATTTTTATGTTTATCAAGGGAAAAAATTGAAAAACCCTTTAGAATGAGATACTACTGTGGAAATCCTTTTCTTTTCAGTGTTTATTTTTTAATCAGTACACAATTGAATTCTACAATACTTACATTCCTGGTGGGGGGAAGTGCACGACGGTAACACATTTTAGTGCTTTTTTCATCCCCGCCATTTCCTCCACTTTCACCGCATCTCTTGGCCTCTTTCCCCTTTGCAAAAGATTTCTCTGTTTCCTATAATTTATCTTTTATTCTGTTCTTTTTTTATATTTGATTTATGTCTGTATTTGCTCTATATTTGTATTGCTTATGTTAGAGAAACCATAGTGAGAGTGAGGCCCTGTGTACAATTTATTCCACTAAATATTATATTATCAAGGTGTTTTCATTTTTTCTACAAATGACTCAATTTTATCATTGCATGTGGCCCAGTAGTAGTGCTTCATAATGTTTAAATACCATATTTTCTTTATCTATGCATCTGTTGATGGACATATAGGCTGCTTCCAAGACAGCAATTATAAATTGTGCTGCTAAAACATATATATATATATATATATATATATATATATATATATATATATATAATTGTAATAGGTTTTGAACTCTTTGAGAAAGGTACAGGGAAAGAGAATTCCCGGGTCAAATGGAATTTCTAGTCTTAGGTTTTTCAAGCATATCCATACTGATTTGCATATTGGTTTCACTAGTTTGCATTCCATCAGCAGGTACAAGGGTTCCTTTTATTTTCCCTCAATCATTCCGGCATTTGCCTTTTTTTGATTTCTTCTTGATGAGAGCTATTTTTTTCTAGAGTAGGGTGGAATCTCCATGTAGTTTTAATTTGCATTTCTCTAATGATCAGAAATATTGAATATTTAATGTATTTGTTGGCCATTTTTACATCTTCTTCTGATAAATGTTTATTAATTTCAGGTGTTTATTTTTGATTGAGTCTTTTATTAGGGAAGTCTAATATTTTTTGAAGATTATACATATTAGTCCTTTGTCAGATGTGTAGCTAATTATAGGGAGGCATTAATTATAAGGAGCTAACTACAGGGATTATAGGGAGGTGGAAAAACTTTAGATTAGATGAGGGTACTAGATTTGACATTTGGACTGAGACCTCAAGTATAAAATGTACAAACCAAATAATGTACTGGGTAAGGAAAATTTAAGGCAGAGAAGCTTGGGTACATGCTGATAAACTGTATATGATAGTGTTCTGAGAAGTTCTGGAACTCCCCTCCACACACACAGGGAACATTATCCAGCCATTATTTCTGTGACTGACTCTGCCTAATCGCAGAAGACTTGTGAAAACTCAGCAGGTTTCCCCCACTATTATTGTGAATATGCTGTTTTTCCTACATCGTATAGTCAGATTCTTTTTTTAAGTATTAACTTTGCCTTTATTCACAGGCATGTCCCATACATTGAAGTATGTTTGGTTACAGCACTCTAAAACTCCATCAGCAGATGACCGAATAAGTAAACTGTGGGATACACTTTAGAGTAACATCAATTTCTTACAACTGTGAGGATGAGTAATCTAGAATAGGCTTGAACTAGAGTCAGTATGGTATTATTGTGGTCCTCCTCTATGAATTATAGAAGGAAGTATGGAAATATATTTCTAGTTTCTCATTTCCACAGAACTCTGGGTGGTTAACCTTTCAGTGAGGGAAAATTTGCGTGAATTTGCTATGAAGCAAAAGTTCTCATTCAGCAGGGTCAGGTTCTTTTACTCTGCTCTAAATTAGTTGTGCTCTTTTACTTCCAAGGAATAAACATATTACAAAATTTTGGATATTCAATAATATCTTATTTTAATTTTAGGAGAAAATAACAAGCAACAGATAATTTTAAACTACACAATGAGTGTCAGCTGAAATTTTTCTGGCCATTTTTGAATTCACTCTGTGAACCTGGCATTTTCAGAAGGATAATTATGATATCAATAAGAATCACAGTCAAAACTTCTGGCCATTAGGAAGATTGTGATTTCTTGGAACATTTAAATTTGTTAGATGTGGCTAAGGAATATTGAATATGATAAGAAAAATGGAAAATGACGAAAAGAAATAAAGGACATAAAGAGAGAGGAAAGTGAGAGAGGAAAAGGAAAATTTCAGCAACTCATTTTGTCAAAAGGTGCAATTATTGTTTGACTGCATGGAAAAATTAAGTCGTGATTCATAAAAATTAACTCAAAAGTTAACAGAGTAAAAATCAACCCAGTTGAAAATTAATGCAGAAAAATGCAAGTGTAGAAAAATATAAACAACTGCATTTATGAAAAACTGTACATTATAATACAATGTGATATATAGAAAATTAATAGTTTTATTATATTCTTTTCTTTATCCTTTAATTATTAATTTTTCACAAATCTATCAACATTGATATAATGATACATGCTTTTCATTTATTAAAACATGCTTAAATATTCTTGAATTTAAAATTACAGAAATGACACCATGAGGTCAACCCATCTGTTTTCTTGATATATATTCTCCAACATTTCTTTTCTTACTGCATCACTTTACATGTGGCACATGAGATTGGTTCTCTAGGGATGCCATCCTATTTGATTTTGGAATTCTTCCATGACAGTTCAGCTTCTCAGTATAGTATATGTTTACATGAATGTACTTGCACTTGTGTACACATACTTACTGTTAGAAAAAAACATTTTAAGTGTTCAAATAAATACACTTTTCACAACATGTAAAGTGTAATTATTAAACTATTCCAGTAAGAGTATTTTTTAAGATATTGCTACAGCTTAAGTTTCTGACCTTTAAGTCAAAAACTAGCTTGACTTGAAGGCGACACAAAAAATCTTTTGTAAATTCAAAAGTATTGAAGAAATGTGGTTCTATTTATTCTATTAATGTGGTTCTATTTACAATCAATAGAAACTTTCTTCTACATAATTTCAATGCAAATGCAGAGATATAATGGGAAATCTGGCCCTGTTTTCCCTTTTTATCACTGCTGTGTTACTATTAAGTATATGAAATAACACATGGACATTTACTGATCCTTGTCTTTATCACTTAAAGAAAGAGGGTAATTAGAAAAAAAAAACCCTTGCAATCTTAGAGAAGGTAAATATTAAGAATTTGCTGAAGTCAGTAATCAAAATTGTTTGCTGAATGTTAATGCATTATGGAAGAAGGTAGCAAAAACACAAACAAGTGCTAAGTATTTCAGTATAAAATTCAGTTATAGAGATTAATACAATTCAAAATTCTGTAGTTCTTATGTGATCACAATAGGGATTTATGAACGAAATTCAAGTAGGTCAATGCCATAAGCTTTGGCATCTATTTCCTTAATTTCAGCATGGAAAATATGACACATACCTAAAGAAAGTGTTTCCACAGTTTTGTGCTTTGAGGAGAAAGAGCCTGTTTAATACTTCAAACATCATTTCTAATAGCTGTCTTTCCTATAAGAAATAGAAATTTGCTTCTGTGACAGTATTCTGACAAACTTTATATTTCAGTATTAATTGGAAGTCTGAGTGGCTTTTCAAGTTAATGTTAGGTTTTTTAGGTCAAAATACTGTAATTCCATTCTATTAAACTGACATTTAAACATCATTTTTCTTCTACTTTCCAGCATTTATGCTTTCAAGTATTATCAAAATAAAGGTTTATTTTATTTTAGTGCTTGTAGGAAAAAAAAGCCACATAATTTCTAGAATCCTAAGCAAACATTTAGAAACATATGGCAATTGAAAAGTCATAATCTGGCTGTATACTAACTGCCTGTTTATATTAGAGTATTTCATGATTTGAGTACTGCTTGTCATCTAATCTGGTAGGAAGATGTAATATCAAATATGTGCTTTATTTAGAAGAGACATAGCCTGTTGATATTTAAATGTTTTCAACATATATTGAACCACAAACTGAGTTCCAGTTTCAATACAGCCTCTACCAAGGTTATCAAAATTACCATTTCATATTAACCATTTTACAAAACTATTATACTGTATTATTCAGTTGCTACTGCATCTATTTTAGAACATTCACCTGTATTTAATGAGTTTTAGATGCAGTCCTCATGTCAATAATTTGCATTACTCCTTGGGCAAGTGTATAAATCATCATTTATAAATCGATTCACATTTTAATCTTCCACATGGTATCTACTGAATGGAATACTAAGATAAATCAACTTGTAAATTAAATGATCATCATCTAATGGATCCTCCTGAATCCATATAGAGATATGTTTATGTATCTCAGTTTAAGGCCCACTCAGATCAACAAGTTATGGAGACTCACTTGAAAGAATGAAAATCCTAAAATGATGTTAAACAAGTCAATAATGGTAAGGCAATTGCTATTAAATTTTAAAAGCATTGCACATTGATTACAAAAGCACAAGTGGATCTCTCATCATTCATTGGATACCTCCCAGGATAACATAGCTATGTGATTATATCCTATCCACATGCTACAATATACTGATAAGGCCACACATCTGTTTCCAAGGTCCAGGGAATAATCATTGGTCTTTGTCCCTCTTTAATGCTATGTAAAACCTTTTCTTCTTTATTAATAACAAGTTGTATCCTGTTGAACAAAGCATTGATTCTATTGACCAAGCAATGCTTTCTTCCTGTAAATAATCTATCTGTATGTATACTGCCCTCAGTTGTAGTAAAAACACATTATACACTAGCAATAAAGAGCTGAAGTGTTTCCTGTTACACCCATGTACCACAGAATACTGACTACAGAATACTGATTGAGAACTATTAACAAAAAAAATCATGAAGGGGACATGCATTGATCAATAAATTCATTTGACTGTGGCTTGGCTTCTATTCTTGATCATTATCCAACTAAAATTAACTTTCATATTTATAAAACACAGACACCCAAGCTTAAATATCACATGGTTTCTCCTATATGAGAAACCAAACATATAAAAGAGAGCAGCTTAGGAATAATCGGAAAAAAGAGTTAGATCTTCTTCAAAGGAAAAAAAAAATCAAGAGCTGGAGGAAGAGGGAGAGAGAAAAAAGGAAGTGGATGCAAAACAGAATTAAGACGTGTTGTGTGCAGGTACCAACGCCTCATGAGGAATCTAGTCGTTGTGTACTGCAAAGAAGTATGAAAAAACCATAAGAATTACATAAAAAAATTAAAAAATTAATTAAAAGACTTTTGAATAGATTTAATATGTTTCTGAATAAATTGTGTATAAGTCCTCAAATAAAAAATGAGCTAACTTTTGATTATCAGAAGAATATTTAATATTTTCTCAGTTATTCATGCTGGAATGTGATTTTATAAAAAAGCATATATAAGCAAGATTCTTTGGGTTAAAACAAAATTTATACCTCTTATAAAAACTGCATAGTAAAAAGTTACTCTTTTCCTTCATTATCGTTTTGCCTAATGTGATTTCTGTGTCCAATGAGACACAGTCAGCATGAAAGCAGAAATTGAAAGTGTTAATGGATGGCCAGGGATAAAGCCCAGTGCCATAGCACCAGCCTAGCAAGCAGGAGATCCTAAGTTCAATTCCTGATACCAATAAAAAAATAAAAACAAAGAGTGAGCCGTTATGATGGAAAATACTTTTAGAACAGAACTGAGCATTGTGGCTGACGGCAGGCCAACTTCTAGTTCTGAGTGAGCTCTCTGTAGGCTAAACCAGCCTATACTCAAAGAACCATCAGACATCCACCGTACATAATGTCAGTAATTATGAACTTGCATCAGTAAGAAGCTGGGTCTCTTAGGTCTTATTATACTGGGTCTTTTAAGTCTTGCAATACATGGTTCACTATCAACTTCATTGGGCTGCAAGTGATACAAGAGAAAGGCAGAATTTAAAAAGACCAAAACATAGCTCTCTAAACTGCTTGGCAAAATATGCTGGCTAGTATGTGGATCCAAAAGCCTACTATATATCAGTGTCCAGTAGCTGCAAATCAGGAAAAGCAAGTGATTTTACTGGGTATTGTGGTTCCTATGGTTTGGCCTAGTAAAAATTCCTTTTTAAAAAGCACATGGCACTACTGTTTCAATTACTCACAGGTTTATTTGGGGGGTTTGAGCCAAAGTGTACCACTTTGTGATCTCAGTTAACAGTAATAGAGTTTAACTGTTGTAAAGCACTTGGTTTTGGGTTTTTGCTGTATAGCCAGTGTTAACACATGCTTGCTGTCAATGTTTTCCAATATAAATATTTACATTTTCATACATTTACTTTTTTATTTGGTAAATAAAGCAGTTAAAATTATCTTATTGGTTTGTAAAACAATTAATCCTGCAAATACAGTTTCAATTCCAAAGAAAAAAGTCATGTCAGTTCCTCTCAAGAGAAACAAGAGAGGGAAAGATACATATAAAATAACCATAAAAAGGGGTAATGAAGGAAAATAGAGGTTAAATAGCTAGCTGCAAAATTCTTCAAGAGTTGTGATAAGAGAGTCTATTGGAGAACAAGGAAGGAATGCTGAACATATTTTAGGGTGTATGAAATACAGATGATATTCAAAGTGCCCCTTAATGGTATGTGGAATTTTAAGCAAAAAATGAAACATCCATTACAATGCTTTGCAGTTGACTTCACATAATTGTTGAAAAAGCAAAATTATTATTAAATATTTACATTGTGCAGTTTTGTTATTTTTTAAGAAAATTTTATTTGGCTTGTGTGAATCTCTTCACTAGGAAATATTAGATTTGTTTCTACTCTACCACAGCCTTCAGGGATTAAGTGCCTCCATTTATGATCAAAATGCAGCAAAAATGGATAATACAAGTAGAAAATTCATATAATATACTTAAACTACCAAACATGATAATCTAGCCTGTCTACTTTAAATGTGCTCAAAAATCTGGCTTAAGTTACAGTTAGGTAAAATCATCTAAGAGAACAGGAAGTCACCAAGAAGCAAGCCCTCCCTGTGAATTGGCACCATGCACAGGTTGCAGGGGGAATAGCCCGATGCCAGCCTTTTCCTGTGGGTCAGTGTCATTTGCAGACTGCAGGGGAAGAGAACAAGAAGTCATTAAGAAACAAATCCTCCACGTGAACTAGTGTCAGGCACAGGCCACTGGGTAAACAGCCAGATGCCAGCTTTATCCCATGAGTAATCGCCACTCATGGACTGCAGGGCGAAGAGATCAAGAAGTCACCAAGAAGCAACTCTCCTGTGAATCAGCACCATGCACAGGCTGCTGAGTGGGGGAGCCAGATGCCAGTCCCTTCTGTCACGTGGGCTGGGAAACAAGAAGAGCCAACAAACACCCTCACCCCAGCCTGCCATTAGCGACCAACCGATCCAGAGAAACATAGGCTGCAATGATAGCTATTGAAGTAAAATACAATTTAATGCTTGTAATTTTTAGTGTTTCACTGACTTTGCAGGTCTAGCGCTGGTGATCTGATCATCTATTCAGAGGATAAAAATACGTAATGTGGCATCTATGTGGGATCTCCTTCTGAAGGTGGTAGCCTTTGTTAATTTCCTATCATCTTGTTTTGAGGTCCTGTATCATTTTCATTGTTTTATTTGGTTGAGTTTTAGTCTGTTTTGTTTTGATTTTATTTTGTTTGATTTTGTTGGTTTTATCTGTTTGATTTGTCTGATTTTATTATATCCAGTGGCATAGGCAGATATTTCAAAGATAAGGAGGCGTATTATGGTAGCCATTTTGGATTTACTCTTATCTTGTTTTGAAGTCCTCTATTGCATTCATTGTTTTGTTTTTACTGATTCTATTCTGTTCTATTTGGTTTTATTTTTACTATGTCTGAAAGTATCTGCAGCCATTTTGAAGACAACAAGAGGCATTATGGTAATCCTTGTTGATTTCCTGGTGCTTTGAAGTCCTGTGTCACTTGCACTTGGTTTTATTCTGTTTTGTCTTGCTTGTTTTTTTTTTTTTTTTTTTTTGAATAAAAGTTAAGAAAAAAAAAACAACTAACACCCATTTTATAAGGAAGCATTGATGAGCTCATGTAATTTATTATCTGTATACAGAAATACTGGCACACTGTAGACTGTAAACCGTTTCCAATCACGATCATGGGGTTTACTGGCAGCTGCAACTTGCTCAAGAGAGTATGTACTACATGTCAGTAATGTGGGAAAAGATCGAAATTAAAAATTCAAACTGTGGTTTCTGCTGATTCCTCTTACACTATTGTGAAAGCCAAAACAAATCCTAAGACAGGAACCATCTGCAGTTCAGTATTAATTTTCCATGTTCCCAAATCAAAAAATAATGTAACATCAGAATGTTGTACATCTTGAATTATTGACATCAATTTCCACCCTACAATGCATTTGAATACTGCTGTGTATTAGTAATGATTTCTAAGTGCTTATAGCATGAAAGATATTTGTGGAGAGAAATGAAAGAATTCTGGCTGCTTCAGAAAGTGATATCTATACAGTAAGAGTGAAATATTTCCTTTGTTTTTGTTTTATTGTGGTTGAGTAACAGATTCTGTCTTTTTAAATTAAGAGTGGTGTGTGGACCTGGGCCAAGACTCCTTCCTACTTATTTCCTAATGTGTAAGGCTTTGTTTTTTTGCAAATAAACATGCATAGCTTTGATGCTGTTTCAGTCCAGTTTCCGCCATATTATAGTTGTTCCTCAATCTTTAGTGTGCATCAGTATCACATGGTGGGTTAGTTGGAAATAGACCACCATGATCTATCCCAGAGTTTCAGATTCAGTGTGTAAGTTGTTCTCCAATAACTAGCATTCGTAACAGGTTCCTGGGTGATTCCCACTATTGCTGCTCGTCCAGAAACCCTACTTGGAAAATCAGTGGTCTAGTTAGTGAAAAAAAAATTTCAGCATGCTGCCAAGTTTTACATGTCATATTTTGATTATGAGAAATGATTCTGTTTTCTTTAACCATTTTATTGGAATCATTTTAATACATATTTGTATGCTGTATTAGTCAGTTTCTCCACTCCTGGGACAAAGTATACAGCACAATTTGAACGAAGAGAGGTTTAAATTGGCTCATGGTTTCAGAGGGATTCGTTCATGATTGGCTAGATCCAAAGCAGTACCCATAATGGTGGAAGGGAGTCCTGGAGCAAAGCTGCTCAATTCATAGCTGCTGGGCAGCAAAGCATGGGAACAGCACCCCAGGGAAAGGGAGGAGGGACTAGATATAGACCCCAAAGTCCTGCTTCTCTGACCCATGCAGACATACCTACAAGTGTGTTTTACTAATTCATATGTATTTCTTTATCCACTCAAGTTAACAGTCATATTAATTGTCACAGATGCTCTATGAGGAAAAAAAAATACCTGATGTATCCTAAAACTAGAATTGAGTTCAGAAGTAATATTGCCCTAAAATGCTTATATTGATTTGTTTATATAGCACTAAAGATGACACAGAGGTACAGTTTGGAGTGAAAATCCAATCAAGGATGAATCAATATGGGCACCCATTGTTGAAACATTTTTATAATTTGATACAAATAAAAGCCTTCTGGAATTATCCTTAAATTACTGACACTTGTAAAGCAATGTAACATTAACTTAACATATACAATGAATTCTAAAATTGTCTAAGTGTATAATTGGCCATGTTTCTTTCAACTCTTTTTTGCAAATCATAAACTTCCAGAGCAAATGATCAATACACTTTAATTTGCCATTTTCAGCTGCTTATTTTGTAAATTAAATATGATGGCGTTTACATTTGGACTAGCTTAGGTTAGATCAATGACAATAAAATCAATGCCATTCTTTGGGAAATCATTTTGAACTTTTAAATCAGGTTTTTGAACTCTTGCATAATCTACATCTAGGGTTTACTAGTCATCAATAGGTTCAATTGATTGTTGTACACAAATTATATGATACTCTGACTTTTAGCTGACTTTCATGGATTTATTCTAATTTCGTGTGAGCTAATTTTGTTGCTCAAAGCAGTTTAAATAGTATATAAAACACACTTTAAGTTGTTCCAATTGCAGGGATTTTTGGAAGCATTTTCCCAAAACTACACTAGATTATGTTGAAAGACAAGAAAATTTTATCATATCTCTTAATTTGCAACATTTTATATCAGTCTTCAAACAATATCAGATGTTACCATCTCACAGTTTCTCAAGGGTACGAATTCAAGAACTGAAGTTCCCATGTTCAAACTCTACAGTTTCTTATAAGCTCAAAGTTTCCTACACAGTATCAGTCAAAATGCTGACTTGATTTTAGTCACATGAAGTATTCTGAGCTGCTACACTTGATATGCATACCTGCTTCCATGAGCTGATGTATGTGATTCATTTATTTCCCAGGAAAAGTGAGTTGTTGGCAAGAAACATTATTTCATCAATATTTTGATCTTTCTTAAGGCACTCGGTTTTGCCAAGAGTGAGACATCCAGTAGAAGCCATTTGAGTTTCCACAATGAATTTAATGAGATAGCCTTACCAAAAAAACTCTGTTATGTACTCTGAAATATCTTGTTTCTTTCACAGATAAACTCTAGTCAGTCTGGAAGGAAACTGCACACGGAAAGATACACACACACACACAAATGGATACCAGGAGATAAAAAAAAAGACTGAATCTGTTTTGGAAGATAATTACTACAGATTATGACAAAACCATGGACAGATCTTTTATTCATGCTACTTAATTTTGTGATCCAAGAAAAGGACTAATAATTCATATTATCCTATCAACTTAAAATGTTTCTGGTTAGATGGAGATAGCTTTTTGATGCTTACTTTTTCTCTTATTACAACAACATAATGTGCATACTACCATTTAAAATTTACTTATTTCATTTGTTTCTCTTCACAGATATGTTTTTGCTAAGTAATATTCTCTCCAGCTAATATATTAAATTTTGTTCAAATGTTCGTAGGTTCAAAAATACACAAACACAGGAAACTTCTAAAGTAATTCATTGGTATTGTTGGTGATCCACCCAGGGGTACTCTACTACTGAGCTACATCTCAGTAATTTATTTATTCACAGTAAGTTCCCCATTTGTGAATAATTCCCATTCCAGGAGAATGTTCACTAAGTCAGATTAATTATAAGTAAGACACAGTTAGTCTTATGTACCTTGAAACACTTTTAGAAACCCTGGGCTCTGACTGAACACTGTACTATTATATACTATTGCACTGTAAGTACACATCAGTGCCACTGTGACAATGTCCAGCAGACATGTGAGCTATTTCCACTATTTGTGCGCCTCTACAAATGTTCGTGATGCAAAGTCTGCTCATGTCTGTAAAAGTTTGCAACTTGAATGTTTGTAAGTGAGAGACTTCTATTTATTGAGACATGGTTTCATTCAGACACCTAGACCTGTCTCAAACATAAGATCTTTGTGCCTCGGCCTCCCAAGTAACTGGGGTTAAAGATATGCATTATACTACCTAATTGAATGCAATAGTTTTCATTATGAATATTTCAGATTCATAGAAGGAAAACAAAACAAACATTCCATTGATCACCAGAAACTCAATGAACCATAAATATTGCTACAACATTGTACACATTTTGTTTAATTTAGTGGCTTTACGTGAGCAGTCCAATTCCTGAGAAATGCCAAGGTTTCATATTTTCATCAGAAAGGAGACTTTCTCCTTCATCGCTTCTCCTAACTAAATTTCATCTAAAGTGATAGCCTCCACTATCTTCTTGACTCACAAATCTGTATTTCTTGTCCAAACTTGTCTCACGAGCTCCTGATCCAATTTTCAACTGCCAATTTGTCAGCATGATATACTGAAAACAGAGTGTGGCTTGGAGTTAACAGACATGAATTTAAATTTTATCTCTGTAACTGTATCAGTTTTCTGATATTAGGTACATTACCTAATAATTCTAAGGCTCTCTTTCCCATTTATGGAGTGACAATGATATCTTGAGAAAATATATTGTAAAGATTAAACATCATAATATATGACAGCAATTATCAAGTAGAAATGATTTCATCACCCTAAGGAAATTGTCAATGTCTGGAAACATCTTTCTTGTTTTCACAGCTGGAGAAGGGAAGAAAGACTGGTATCTAGTACTTAGAGCTTAGAAATGCTTTTAAACACCCTGTAATGCACAAAGTGACATTCCATTGTGCAGTGGTCAGTTTTATGTGTGAATTTGACTGGGTTACACAATGGCCAGATATTTGGGCAAAGGTTATTCTTTATTTTTCATTTTATTTATTTATTTTCAAAGGTTATTATTGATGTTTCTTTGAAGATGGTTTGGGGAGAGATTAACATTTGAAGCAGTACACTGAATAAAATAGATTGCCCTCATTAATGTGGGCAAATATCATCTTATCAGTTAAATGCATAAACAGAAAAAAGTGACACTCCCCCAACCTAGAGGAAATTCTTGCCTCCTGACCCTGTTTGAATTGAAATGTTGACTGTTTCAGGTCTTTAGACGTCACCATAGAGTTCAAGTTTTCCTCAGTCTTGAGTTTCCTGGTTCACTATCCACTCTTATGACTTAACTACCATAAACACATGAGCTAATTCTGTATACAATAACTTCCATTGTGAAATGACTGCAAGCTGAATTTATCACTGAAGTTTAAAAAAATTTGCTTTATGTTCATAATTTTGATCAATAGTCAAAATGAAAATCAGACTTCAAAAACCCTGGATGGGCCAAGAATGAATCACACATCACATCTCACGGCAGACACAAAGTGGTGACACTTGAATCTAAGCACCTTTGTCACACAGACACATATGATGCTTGCATTAGTGCGTTAAAACATTCATTATTGTGCTTTGTATACTTTCCCCTTTAATTAGGTAAAATATTGTAACTATGTCTCCAAAGAAAGTTAGTAATACCAGCAGTAAAGCTAAGGGGAAAACTGTGAGAACTAAAATAGAGTTAAAGAAAAAATCACCGTGAAATTTGTTAAAGTCCTGGGGAAATGAATTTATGAGTGTAATGTTTGGACCTCAGAACCAATTATTTATTTTTCTATTATTTCTTATGGAAAAAAACATGCTCAGTTCTTGAACTTTTCAGTATTTGAACATAAATGTTAGCCAAATGAGCTTGACAACTGAGAAATCACTATAATAAAGTGATAGGCAAAGGACCAGACAAATGTGTGATTGATTATATTTTTCTGAAAAGTCCCAGTTACTATACATATCAAAACCGTCTAGTTTAACGTGTCAATAGTGCCCCGACTTAGAAATCTTCTCATTTGTAGGCATCTCATGCAACACTTTATCAATGTTTTATAAAGCGAATGAAAGGTAGTGTTCTGGAATACAGTATTTGGTTAATTGAATTACTAAAAATAGTATTTAGTAAAACTGATAAATTTACACAAACGACATAAAAAGTTTTTCAGATTTGATAATATAAGAGGATTTTTGTAAAATCAGCTACAAAAATTTAGTTTCCTGGTATTACTAAAAATTCTATAGTGTTTGTTGTGGTGATGGTCAGTAGTATATTCATTGATACTATTGATGTATGTTGAACATACGAGAAAACCATTTTTCCAATTAAATACAAAACATCTAATTTTAAATTCAATTTAAATGTTTGAATAATGAAGATTTCTTATGCCTAGAATATATATTCGAGGGGCTGGGGATATAGCTTAGTAGCAAAAGCCCCTGCCTGGCAAACACAAGGTCCTGAGTTTGATTCCTACACAAAAAAAACCAAAAACAGAATATTACTCAGAAGAAAACAAGGAGGAAAGAAAAGAAAGACAGATACAAAAGCAGGTAGAGAGAGAGGAGAAAACTGAATAAGTAAATATTACCTATTCAAAATACAATACTGTTTTTCCACAACCATTTTAAAATCTTTTCCCTGTATTTATGGAAGTACTGATACTTTCATGCTTTGTTTTTGTTTTTAGTTTATCATATTTATAGGATTCATACAAAAACATAAAATATGTGTTAACATTTCTTAAATATTTAACAGTACATGAATATCTTTAGACTATGAAAAAGAGGAAATTCAATGTCTAATATATGGTGATTATGAGAATTGAAACAGTTACTTCTTTAAGTGACTACATTGCGCTCTTAGCACTCACTCATTAAACTCAAAATGAAATAAAGCCAGTAGCAGAAAATACGTGATGCGGTTGATTTTAGGTTCTGGTGATCATAGCTGACATAACTCCCTACCTATTTCAAAGCAGGTGTACTTAAAGTGCATAGGCATTTGTGGGAAATCCAGTCATGCTTTATAAAGCCATCATGAGTCCCTAGGCAGCGTAGTTTCTGGTTCCAGCCTTCCAAGAACTCGTAGTTCATTGTACAGTTGTTCTTTTGGGGGTCTCTGCCACCCGAAGTATTTCAGAAATTTCAATTTTCTCCTGTTGGATCTCTAACTTGTCCCTTGTCCTCAACACTAAAAAACTAACAACATGTTGATGGTTTACCCAGTACTTTTGCCAATTCTCTAATTATATCAACTCATGAACTTTCTCATTTGAGTCCAATTTCTGACTTTCTTAAAATTACACTTTCAAAGAAGTTTTTGATCTCCCAATCTAGCCTTTAAGTATGCATGCATGTTTTTATTTGCATTTCCAGAATCACTAATGTGAAGCAAGAAGCTGTGATTTACTCCTCATCCTCCATATCAGAGGCAAACACTCAACTAGAGTGTATTTATTATATGCTAATTGTGCTGGGAAAAGTTAGTCTTGGGCAATCTAGTGAGAGAGGATTCATGTTCTCACTGGCCATATAAAACAGAAATTGAAAAGCCATTATTATTATTTATTTTTTCACTCATTCTCTGTTGTATAGTGGATAAAAAAATAAGGTTACTGATTTCCTGATAATCATTATCATGATACTATGTTATTTATTACTAAAGAAACATTTATTTTCATAACCATATTGACAAAAATAGCTGCTGTTTTTCTTTTTTTAACTCTAAAGAAAGACGACACGTGGCATATTTTCTGTAAATCTCTCTGAATAACAGCTCTGCTGGATAGAATATTATTCAATCATGACATTTTATTCCTTAAATTCTGGAGATTGGCAAATTGTGCTCAAATTTTTCTTCTCTATTGGTAACCAATTTTCACTGTCTGAATCGTTAGAAGGGCATTCTTATTTTATCAACAATGCTCATGATAGTTTATTCAGCGCCTAATTTTGCTTGATGTAAAATGAATCCTCTTAACTAAAGACTCACATCAAGTGAAATCTTAAGTCATCCTACATTTTAGAATATTATTTCTTTCTTTCAAAATATTTACTAAGAATAAGATGAGTTCAGTGTGCTTCCACTGAGTCTTTTAACAGAAGTACAATGTACTTGTATTTCCAAAATTTAGAATGTAGTTTGATATGCTTTGTCAACTTTGAATTTGATACAAGACAATAAATAACTATCATAATATTTAGTATGCATTTTCTTTTCCCCATTTTTATCAGTTTACTTGATAGAAGATAGTATTCAGAGAATGGTTAAATGAGAAATGTAAAGGTTGGCTGGGACTATGTGCTGTCACTGTGAAGTTTTAATTTATTACTGTGGTTATTCTTGTTAAAGTTATCCTGTGACTTTTACATTTCATATGCATCATCCTTAGTTTTTAAACTTTGAAAATTCAACTGCTGTTGTATATGAATTTGTTTGATGATGATGATGCTCTAGCTGTTCACCAAAAGATAAAACCTTGAAAATATTAGAAAATGCCACGATCTCATGCTGTCCTTAGACACACACAAGGTAGAAGTGAAAGTTAAATCTAAAATAACTTTATTTCTGTTTCTTAATATACATAACATGATTTTATATTACAAATTTCATTTGAATACAAATTTCCATTTAAACAGTCTTAAAGAGTAAAATTACTAATGAACCTAACCATTGACAAAGATAGGGCAAAAAATGTGGTAATCCGATGATGTGAATTCACAAAGGTATAATTTATGCATATATTTGCATTTCTGGAAGTTTTATCAGTGATTTCGTTCAAATGCTTCGGGAGGATTAATTGCTTGTATTTCCACAAGTTCTTTGTCATCATTTAAAGGCCTGTTGAAGAGGTTTTTTATGTTGTAATGTATCACTTACTAAAATTCTTTTTTTGGCAAGCTGACAATTATCTTGTTTTTCTAATTACATTACTTGAGTGGAACAATTATTTCCAATTTGTTGATCTCAATATATGAGGATGGAAAAGCTGAATCAGTTGTTAAATCTCTTTGAATAAGATCTATGACTGAAGACAGTAAACAAAGGATTTCAAAATGCTTAATATATAATATCTGAAAATCAGACATGTGATTGCATTTCTCTTTTCTCAAGGAAGAATTTCATTAATAAAACTATGCACAAATATAATCAGATTATCTAAGTAAGTCTGTAACAATTATAAAATAATAATTGTAACTATGGACATTTATATCAGTTAAAGTTACATTATGATACCTATTATTTTTATTTAGTTAACATAGTCATCTATTGTATGCATAAGATATATTAATTATTAGAAAGTGTTAATAGCTTATGTATGTTAAACAAATTTCCAGTTCAAGATAGTTACTTTGATATGAATTAGCAAACTGAAATAATTTTTATAAATTACATTGATAATATTCATGATATTTCTCCATTTGATATTTCCTTTGTCTTCACAAATTTCCTTTTAATTAAAGGTAAGTATATATTTCATCTTTATTCTGTATAAAACTTGTCCTACTTTGTCTCAGGATATAAGTGCAAAGTGAATGAGTTAGAATTTATATAGAGAGATAGATAGATATAGATATATGCAGATATAAGTATTATATATAATACATATATATTATATAATATATATATATATATATATATTAACCAAAAATCTATATTTTACCACTTCTTAAGGTCAAAATGAATTTGGTATGAGAAAAGCACAAGCATTAGCCCAGGTAACTCTTTATTTGTTCCATCACTTTGGCCATGTCATTCAACTTCTCTAGGCCTTTTCCAGGAAATAATAAAAATATACTTCACATAAATAGGATGACAGTTAAACAAAGAAGTACATATATCAATATCTATTTGATATATTTTGTGAATATTTTAAAAGCCTGAGAAACTAGAAAAGTACATCTTTATAGTAAAGACCAAACCAAAACCATATGAGAAATAGCATGAATGTACTATGTCACTGCTGTCACACAGTGGGCTCCATTTAAGCCAAGGAAGACTTTTGTCTGTGTCAAAAGACTGGGGACAACCTTGTTGAGATTATATAGAAATTTAATTAGATGTTATACCAGAAGTTCTTTGGGTCCACTTTAATTTTAACATTCCATAGTTCATGACAATGTTTTCCTGATTACTTTCTAGTTAAACTTTTGTTTTACCAGGAAGGATTAACAGAGTATAATAATTAGAACTTGGAACCTGGAATCCTAACTGATTATATTTCAGTCTGACACAGTCTCCTCATGATGCAGTGAGTTTGGATGTTTTCTTATCTAATTATATGGTGATAATTGTTTCTATTTAAAATGGTTGATGTGAAGCTAAAATGAAATAGTACATATTAAAAGCTTCGCAGATGCTTACGACAAACTTGTCTCTGTCACTGTGAATGTCTTAGTCATTATTAGTCTATCAACTTGATAGAAATGACAAGCCAATTCCCACTCTGTCTAAATCTCCTTATGAATAAAGTTTAGAGAGAAAAGTTATAAAATATGATAAGACTAACTGAAAGCTGAGACAAAACTGAGCAAAATATTACGTATAAAATATGAATACAGGGGTGGAGATGTAGCTCAATTGTAAAGCATTTGCCTGGCATGTAGAAAGTTCATGGGTACTAGATCCAATCCCCAACATCACAAAAAATAAATAAATAAGTACATAAAATTATATTCTTATGAAGTACAATGTAGTTTTTCAGAGAAATCTGGTGTTTATGATACTACGCTTCCAGGACCATGCCCAGTGAACTGTTAATGATTCCATATTGTTGCCTAAATTTACAAATATCCTTTTAATCTCAAAATTAAAATCATTTTGGCAAATAGATTATTCCACTGTGTTGTATGCTTTCCTAGTTCTTCTAATCACAAACGGCATCATTGTAATGCAAGACAGTATGAACTCACAAAATACAATGTGATTATAAAAAGTTAATCTCTGCATTTTGTCTTGCATTTTAACCCACTAACAGTGTCTTTGACCTTTGGTCTCTATTCATTTTCCTGTGCTTTCAAGTTTTCTGCATCACTTAAAATCAATTTCTATTTCATGTTAAGCAGAAATCATTTTATCATTAGCTAAAATTCTCTGAGTGTTTTAGTTTAGAAGTTTTGCAACAAAGAGGTAAATTTCTTTCAGTTAAGTACTGGAGATCAAACCTAGTTCCTTTGCATTAAGCTACATCTCCAGAATTTATTTAATTTAAATTTTTTTTTTGAAAAATGGTCTTGTTAAGTTACTAAATTACCAACAGGTCAATCCAACTTGCAATCCTCCTGCCTCAAACACCCAGGTTGTTGGAATTTCAGGTTTTTGCTACTATATCCAGGCATCTTTAGATTTAACACAAATTTTTGAATTATCAAGGAAAAATTGAACCTTACTAGTTGTATATAACTAATTGTGGTGTTATACACATAAATGAAAAGATTGATCTTGCAATGCAAAATACAGCTGTCCTTTTAAGGAAAAAAAAATAGTTTTTTCTGAATCAAATATGCTAGACAGAGACCCAGAAACACAAATTCAACTTACACTAAATGATATACTCCTCAGTGGAAGAAGTAACATGAACTTTTGAAATCACACAATATAGGAATTCATAAAACAATATATTCAATAAATGCATTTGTGGAACCCAGGTAGGTAGGCTACAACAAAGCCAGGAAATCTTTTCTGGAAGTTTCAGATTGTTATCTTAAGTATTCTTAGTTTAAGTTCGGAGAAAGTTTCTAGAGGTCTGTTAAGCTTAACAAGATATTAAATTTACCGAACAGCTAGGAGAATGCTGGATCCAATAGAAAAGTTAAAAGTGAATTTTTCTAAAAATAGCATAAGGCAGTTCAAGATAATTTCAACTCTTCTATGCACTATCTCATTTCTCTACAGTCAGATGTTCTACTCAACCCGGGTCAAATATTTTGCAAGATCTTTACTATGAATCAAACTTTCAAAAGATTTTCAGATTTACTGTCTGTTAATGTACAATCAAGTTTTACTGCTTGTGATTGTGATTCTGTAATACAATGAATGTATTATCACTCTTATTTTAGTTTATTAAATATAATTTGTGGCTTCTTTCCCATTGAATCTAACCTAAAGTGTAGAGAGTTTGGTCACTTTTTCAAGCAATTAAGTTTTTCTGGGTATTTCTTAATTAAGAAATCCATAAAAATAACAGCAGTATCTTGAGTAACATTATCTTTTTAAAGTATCCTTCGAGCAGGGATGTGATTCAGTGGCAGAATATTTGCCTAATATGGTCAAGGTCCTGGGTTCAATTCCAAGTATCACAAAAATAAAAAGTAATATATAAATAAGCATAAAGTAATATAAAAGTTCAAGTACAAACAAAATTATCTGGTATATATCATTCACAAATTAAATATTTCTGTAGAATTGAAAAAAGTCCATTAGCCTATCTATAAAATCATTGTCCAAGTTTAACTAGCTGGCATGCCTATGTGTTATAAATTTCAGGTTTATCGGAAAATTCGCATTTAAAAGTTCAAGCTATTATGAAGAGATGTAAAAACAAATTTCAAAATAAAATATTGCCTTAAACACTGAATTTCAAAAGTAATATAAATAATCTATGGAATCTCCATAAAAATGGAGCATTAATCTTATTATCCTACCCAAGAAATCATTGCTTGAGTTTTACAAGTCAAGAGAAAGAGATGACTATTCCTGAGTGAGTAACAGTTCGACAGAAAACTGTCTTTAGTGTTGAAATGTTGAACTTGAGAAGTCTGCACTTTAAAACTGCAATTGGTTGTCTTTAAGGGAAGGGCAATCTGTAAACAAGCAAGGCCCCTTACCAAATATGGCTTCAGCGCCCAGAGGCCATACCTGCCATCACACTGGGAAGCAAATTGGTAGTCACTGGAGACCCGCTGTGCATTGGTGTGACATTCCCTGAGGTAAAACCAATCAGCAGCCAAACGATTCTGTACCCCATGAAGTCTGTAAGTGGTTTCCAGGGGTAACCTCTTGGAGATCTCCTTTGAATAATCTAATTTGGAGTTTTAAATGTGGGAGAAATGATGGACAAATCACATTCTAACTGGCATCATTCCTTAGGTTGCCAAAGAAATCTTTTGTGTCTGAAATAGTTTATTATACATTTTCAAAATAAAGCAAGTGTTGCTTAATCTATGTGATAAGGTGCAAATGCAAAATTCACTTTCAGTGCTCTGCATTTTTATATAAAGCTGAGTTTATTTCCTCTCCAAATAGTTAATAAGCCATTCTTAATTTTTGAAAATAATAGAGGGGGCTGTTATCTTTACCCTTGGTGATGTTACATACATTTCTGATTTGAAAAGACCCCGGATTTGCAAATTGTCATGTATTAATCATGCATAGAACTTGACTGTTTCTGAATGCGTAAGAAATATTTATGAAACACATTGGCCTGATAGACACTGTCTTCTTACTGGCTTTCCCACTTATTAGCCTTGTGAAGGGAACCAGTATTTCTATGCCTTGGATTTGCTACTGGTAATATGAGAAAATATTTGTAACTTACTTAGTATTGGTGTGGGGAATAAATGAACATATGTGTTTTAACATATGTTATATGTGTGAGACAATTGTCATAGAGAACTATGAATGTATTATCATTCTTATTTTAGTTTATTATTTTTACTCATTATTTTGAGGACAGAAAATTCAATTAAAACTTCTTTTTAAATTGACTAATCAACTCACTGATCAGTTAAACTTGCATTAACTGAAATCTAAGAATGTAGTTTCCATGCATTCAGAGTTACATATACTATAAGGCAAGAATTAATAAAATCTATTTTAAAAAAGCAAATAAGAAAATATGTATTGGAAGTAGGGAATTGTTCTAATATAAAATGTTAGAGATATATTATGACTTGTTTCCTGAAAGAAAAAAAAAAGTAAGTTATGCATATACTGATAGCCAAGAATTTAGCTCAGTGGCATAAGCGCCTACCTGGCAAACAGTAGGTCGAGTTTGATTTCCCGTGCCAAAAAAACAAAACAAAACAAAACAAAACAAAACAAAAAAAGATTATGCATATATTGATGGCAGTAAGCATCAAGAAGAGAGTAAAGGCAAAAACCCTGAGACAGGATCACACTTGCTATCTTTCAAGATCAGCAAATGATGTCAGAGCTGCTAAAACAGGATGAGCTTAGATAAACAACAAAGGTTGCCTTTGAACTGTGTCCTATGGGGCCTTTAAGCTATTTTAAAGAACTGGGATTTCATGTGAAGGTCTGAGCAGAGGAAAAACCTGAGCTGAACTAGTCTTAAGTAAACATTTTATGAAACCTATGTACACACTCAGTACCTTGTTTACTTTTCAATGGTTCATAAAGTATCTTGACTAATGGTTATAGTCAAATTTAGTTATACGTTCTTCTATAGATAGATTTTTGGGCTGCTGCTAGCTTTTGTCTACTATTATGAGTAATACTGTTAGAATATTCTTGCAGATGTCTGTTTTGCAGACATATGTGCTAATTTCTTTTGTTTGTATTCCCAGGGGTAAAATTTCTGAGTTATAAGATGTAGATGTGATCACAAATTCATCTCTAACAAAAAATGACAAACATTTTCAAATACAGTAGCATTATATCTTCACTAGATATTGTCATATACTTTTGAAAAAATTAGTTTTTCAGAAGATATATTGTGGGATCTCTGTTTTGTAAATTTAATTTGAATATATTAGTGACTAGTGATTTGGGGTACTTTATCATACATGCACTGGTCATTTCAATGTCTTAGATTTGAATAGCATTTTCATATTTCTCCTGTATTTTTAACTTCAGTTGTCTTTTCTTTTACTTCCTTCTACTATACAAGCTTTTAGATACAAGTTGTTTTTGAATATGTAGATTAGATATGTTTTCTCCTTCTCTGTGCACTATTTTAAAGCAAAAAATGGTACTTTTAAATGAAGTTTTAGGTTCACAAGGTTGAACAGAAAATAAGAAAAAGTCCCATAAGTTTTAGGTTCACAACGTTGAACAGAAAATAAGAAAAGTCCTATAAACCTATCTGGTACCCAAAACATTATTTTCTATTCTTCAACATTTTGCATTCATGTAACACACTAGTTTCAATTAATGGACCAGTATTGTTAAGTAAAGTTCATAGATTACAGTAGGATGCAATGATTTTACTCTACATTTCCACGGATTATGACAATTGCAGCAGTCATGTGTCAGTCCGTTATGGACCACACAGAGGTTTGAGTGCCCGAAAAATCCCCCTCTGTTCTTCCTACTTCATCTTTCCTTTCCATTCCACAATCTCTGGAAAAATCACTGATCTCTTTATGGTTTTCATACTTTGCATTTTATAAAATGCCGTAGTTAGAATCTATGAGATTTATATCTAGATGTCTTCTAGGATCATAGGCAGGGCCTTTGGAAATCCACTGGACTATGGGGTTTATCGTTAAGTTGTTGCAGGAGGTGTGGTCCAGTCAGACGAGGCAGGCTTCCTGACTTCTATGTTATCAACAGATCTCTTGCTGTCCTGTCTTCAAGCCAGTTGACTATGGACTGAAACGTCTGTAGACGGTGAACCAAAATAAACTTTTCCTCTCAGGGATACGGAACTATGACAGATTCTTACGTAGTCTTTTTAGTCAGGCTTATTTCTTTTATTATTCTTTAAAAAAAGAAAAACAGAAAAAAGGTAGAAATGATACAAAATTTCAAAAAATAACATTAAGAAATGATCACTAGTTGGTGTATTACATATTGCTATCTTAGAAGTAGTTGTTCAAGTTACAAAATCAAAGCATAAAAAATGAACAGACAATCAGAGTGCAAAATAGATAACCATACTACTAAGTTTTTGTTAGATCATCAAACAGAATAGTTTGTGCAGTCAGGCTAATTTTTATTAGAAATAGACATTTAAATTTTCTTTAAGTTTTTGTGTGACTTGAGTATATTTTTATTTTTCAGTAATACCTCATCCTTAAAGTATTCAGTATTCATCAAAGGATGAATACTTTGTTTATTCATTCATTCATCTACTGTAGGACATCTTTCATAGATTATTTTTCATTTTAATGGAGTTTATAATGAACTTTAGTTTTAATTATTTTCCATTTGTCAGTCTTTCTCCAAATAATTATTGTGCTTTGTTTCCTAATTATGACTTCTTTCTTAATTTCAATGGAAAGAGGATATTTTTCTATGCAGTTAATTCTAGTAGCTAATTTCTTTTAAAACTTTTTTGTACCATATATCCAGGGTGTATTTGTACAGATTTAATAATGTAAAAATCAATCCCCTTTTCTTCCCCACATGATATAATGTAAGAAGCCACGATTAATGGGACTTTCCTTTGCATGAGAGGAAGGGTATAGGTGATAACCCCGGTGAATATGCATCTTGGAATCTGGAACTTCTTCAAGGCAATATACACTGCCAATATCCATGAAAGGCAGGAAAGATTATCCAAAAAAAAGAAAAGAGTTTGATATGTATATGCTGAGAGATTCCATGAAAAAAATTAAAAATGTGATAAAGACGAAAAAGTCAAGTTTTCTAAGAGAAAATTTGTTTCGAAGAAGAGAAGGAACTAAAAAGTGAATATGAAAGTGAATCACAAATATCAACATGCTCTTCAGGAATAATGAGTCATAAAAGACTCAAACGTCAGGAAAAGGTTATTGGTGGAACATGGGTTAGAACTGGAGCTGTGCGCATCCTGGATGCTCTATGAAGGTATTTGGTGTCATGAGAATGAGTCCAGCATTCTCTGTGAGTGGTGGGAAGCTTTCAGACATGTTACTTGTTGTAGTTTTACTGTCTAGCAATTAAGGTGTTCGTTATCGGTGTGGTAGGTAATCAGATTCCCTTTCTGGAAAAGAGGGATTTGATTAAGTCTTTGGTGCACTAGCATTAATATTGCAAGTTAACTTATAAATGAACATGACTAAATCGAACATTTTCTTCTTTTTACTGTAATTATTCAACTGCTATAGTAAAAATAACAATTCATAAAGGCAATTGTACAATCATATTTATCCTCTCCAATACAAATATAAAAATGCTGCACTAATTTTGAAATGATATGGTTCATAGGTATATATTCCCAGGAGGGTATTTATCAATCTTGGATTATTTTATTAGTGGCAGCATTATACTATTAATGATAAAAATCATGCAGAAAGAAATTAAATTATTTAAAATTAGTTATAAGGAAAACATGCTCTGCATTAAAAAATAAATGTAATCACTAAATTTTCAGCAATGTTAACCATCTGGATTTTATTGAAAATATTTGCATTTCATTAGTATCCGAAATTGAAATGTTATACAATATATTCACATTTTAGTGTATTTTACATTTAACTTGAGACAATAAATGGAGAATATAGTCTGATCATTTTTCCTTTTGAGAATAAATCCATAGATATCTGTTCTCCAATTTAAATGTCTGTTAGGCTTATCTTAAAAGCTTCATCAATATGGTTCTGTAAGAGAGCCATATGCCACTAGATATGTTTCCCAAGCTATATTACAGTGTATTCAAAAGTACTCAAGATCAGTTACATGATTCATAAAGTATTTTAAAGCATTTTTAGATGAAGGTTTTGTAAATGACTGAATGGTGACCCCAATTATATTGAACCAATTAGCTAAAAACTTGTTTTTCATAATCATCGCTTACTTTCAAAAGAACTTCAGGTACTTAAATGTTTATTGTGTGATTTTTCTATGCAATCAAATTTTTAAAATTTTAAATTCTGTTGCTTTCATGCCATGATGAAGTGCATTTTTCTCATAGCCCTAAGTAATTTTTCTGTGAAAATATTACTTTTATTTTCACATTATTTTTAAGAATGATATTTGTGCCTCTATAGAATGAGCATTATTCTGGAAAGATTGTTAAAATGAATTTCAGATTTTTTGAAACAGAAATTTATGGTTTTCTCTTTCAGGCATAATATTAATAATCAATGATTTTTTATTATATTCATTATTTATTGAATAGCTTCTACAAGGTAATAACTAGACTGTTTATGTAGGGTAGAATAAGAATTATAACAAGTAAGAAAGGCATTATAATTTTTTCTTTCTTCTCTGCTTAACTTCAGGAAAGCCATTCAAAATTCAGGGTCCTTCCCACATTTGTGTTTACTCCATGGATCTCATGCATTTTATCCCATCTAAGAAGGAATGTCTAGTTTAGTTTGGTAACGATTCACATAATTTTTACTCATGGTTTGTTCGTTTAAACTATATATTCCCATCTATATGCAAGCAAGGCCAACATGTCCAATGAGCCTTCTTACATATTTGGGATAAAATAGCATTCTATGTTGGTAAAGAGTTAGTACTATCAACCTATGTGCATAAATTCACATGTTTAACTCTTCACCAATGCAGTCCTTTATCCCAAGCACACAAATAAAATGGCTATATTTCCCAAGAAAGCTGGCAAAGAGACAGAGCTGTCTAGCTGACTTTCAGTCATTAGAGTGTAAATAAAAATTAAACAGGAGAACTGAATAGGAGAAACAATATATATATATATATATATATATATATATATATATATATATGATAAAATTATATATTTTTATATGCAAGCAGATGCATTGATACAGAGAAGATAACAATTCAGGTATTTTAGTTAGCAAATAGTTCTATAGGACCAGAGTACAATGTGGCATTTTGGTATATTCTTATTTTGTGGAATAATTAATTCAAACAAATAACATATCCATTATTGCCATACTTAACAGGACTTTTGTTGGTGATATTCTTTGTAGGAAGTGGTGAGAGTATTTGGAATGTATGATTTTGTAGTACACAATACTTGTTAACCTACTGAATACTATAGTACTAAATGAAATGAACCAGGAACAAGAAGAGAAAAATGTAACTGCACTTATATTTAGAATTTTAAAAAATCTGGTTACCAGAACTAAGAGGAAGAAGTACATAGAAAAAGGTGCAGTAAGTAACTGTAGTTGTTAATAATGTATTATAATTTCAGTTATATATCAAAGGATCAATAACATTTTTCCACTGCACAGTGAGGTAGCGAATTTTAGAAAACTACATAAATTATAAAAGATAGAAATACTTGATAGCAACTAATAAATTATTCTGTAGCTTATTCAAAATTAAAAAAAACAACAAAAATACTACAGATACCCACAAATCATAATGAAAATATATTGAGATTTTTCATATCCCCTGCAACTTCTCTCCTCCATCTCCATCCAACTTTAATATATAGTTTTGCAGTTCTTCCCACAAGGGACAGGAAGACCACCATTCCATTCCTTTCCCCCAACTTCCTAGTGACTGGTCCATGCCGTGTGAATGGCTTTGATCAAAGAATTATTTTCAGGAGTGAAGTTGTAGAGCACTTGAAGTGTGCTTGTGTGTTTGGACTTGCCCTGTTGTGTTTTTGCAATCTCCAGGCCTCCCTGCTGCCTCTCAGCCTATGGCTGTGTTGCACATTCCTAAGGTATGAGTGAAGCCCACCATCTTGCAGCTGGAAGCAGAATCCAGCTCAGCACCCCAACACCAGCCAGGCTTCGAAGACAGAAGTGAGTGTAGCTGTCTCTAAGAGAGCTGCCCAGGGTGGCGTATATGTTGAGAAAAAAGTTCTTATTTTTATTGCCACTGAAATTATAAAGTGATTTATAGCATACAGTAATTAAGGAATACAATGTCAGCGTTCATAGAAAATTATCATGACAGGTAGGTAGTTAGGAAATATCAAGGACTAAAACAGGAATATACAAGACCGAAGAAAGATGAATGAAATGTTTTACATCTCAATTGCGGTTGTGATTATATAGTGCTATAAAATTATCAGAATATGTCAATGTTACACATATAATGAATAAACTTTATTCTATGTTGAGTGTAACTTATTAAACTAGTAACCTCCAGAATAGGAACATTTTTAGAGATTTGCAATGGATACAAATTGTCAGCATGTAGAAACATATTATCTGCCACCTAAACATAATTTGACTCTGTTTCTGGCAGTGTTGCATTTTAGTACCTGAAACTATATTTTTCAAATATATGTTTATATTATTGTGTTGCTAAAATGAAAATATATTTAAGTTATCACTAATTTTGCTTGAAGATTTACAACTAGTAAATCTCATTTACATATAATACCTCCAGATCTTAATATGCAAAGTGATCTTTTTATTATCTTTCATTTTGCCATTTATTTCTATTTCAGGTTTCTCACATAAAAGAAACTATGCCATATTTAAGCTTGTCTGTCTGATTTATCTCAATTAAGCAAGAAAAATAAATAAAAGGGATAAGTGTAGGAAAGGGAGAGGTCAAATTCTTGTTATTTGCAGATGGCGTGATCCTCTCCATACAAGATCCAAGAAATTCTTTTACTGCTGGAATTAATAACCAAATTCAGCAATGTAGTGAGATACAAAATGAACACACAAAAGTCTGGCATATCTGTACATCAATGATGAATTCACTGAGAAAGAAATTAGAAAAGAAATACCACTCACATTAAAACCAAGAAATTTAAATACTTAGGAATTCACCTAACTAAGGAAGTGAAAGACCTCTAGAATGATGACAATAGTACTCTGATAAATGTCTCTTGTGCTTGCAAAAAGTTTGGAAACAATGCTTTTGTCAAAAATATGATCAGTTGTTACATATTGTGGTTTGCCATAAATTTTAGAATGGCAGTTCTGATTAAGAGAAGACAAATGACCAGACAGTATTGAAACTGCAAGCCATTTAAAGAAAGAAATAATTAAAGGACATAATAAATGAAATTTGCTTACTTGCTGTATATTTCAAGAGTTAGAAAAACAGATAGAAACATTTGGAAGTTTGCCTTGGGTAAGCTGCAGAATGATGGTTTGTATGTTGATTTCAGACAGCTAACATCTTTTCAAATCTGTATCCTATCAATTAAGACTTGGAGCATGATTAAAATAGTTTTAATTTTGGGTTTATTCTTAACTAGCATCTCTAGCTTGCAAACGATTTTAGCATGCAAAGTATGGTTGTTTTTGTTTTGCTGTAAAGCTGATGATTTTCAGCCTGCAAGATTTATTTTAGGCTTAATGCTCATGTAAATAGATTGATATTTTTTGAATGCATATGTCACTAGTAAAATTAAAGAAGTTTTACAGATAAAGTAAATCTCAAAAGAAACTTACTAGGAAAGAGCAATATTTAAAATCTTACAAGAAGTTTGGATTTGTTTGTTGTTTTACTTGTAAACCGTATTTGTAATTTCAAATATCATGAAAATCAAATTACCTAAAAAAGGATATGTTATGTAAATTTATTTTAATGTAAGCTTTGGTAGCTTGAAATAAAAAAACATCCTTCAGACTTTTTTTTAACTAGAAAATTTAAGAAACCTTTGGAGGTATAATTCATTATTGACATTAAATTCAGAAATAATTGACATTAAAATTCAGAAATAATTGTTTTCTTGATTTGGTGAGTTTATCTCAGCAATAGTGAATGAAAGTCAAATATTTAAGAGTAAAAAATGAAGAAAAACTTCAGAACACTCAAGCAATACAAAACATTCAATCTGGTCAGAAATGTCACATTTCAGAGCACAAAAGTTCCCTAGGACAAATTTAGGGAAAGAATGTGGAAGGTTGGAAAACAAGTGTGAATAACTAACTATGGGTTGCTTAGGAACCACCACACTCAGGTCCCTGAATGGAATCCCTTTCACCAAGAATGGTATGTTTAGAACACTGGAACAAACTGGCACAGTGTTTTTCAAGAAAATGTCATCATTTCTCTCTAAAGGAAGATAAAGTCCTAGACATAACACCATAGTATTCTAATCTTTTTATCAAAATTCTTGCAATAAGTTAAAGCATGATTTTTAACTTCAGTGTGTATGAAAGTTCCTTGCGATCATTCCATAAATATCAATTTTCCCTGATCGATGGACTTACATTAAACATTAAGAAAAGCTCAGTTGCTAAACATAAAATTTGCACACTGATTGATTCAGCAGCATTCAGATCTGTTGACAAAGAGGCATATATATCATTATGCTAAACTTACTGTATCTTTCCTTTAAATGTGTAAATATCCAATTTTATATTCTCAACTTTTAGATACTTGATCAGTTCCCAAAAATTAAACAATATTTTCTGGGTGAAAATAAAGATTTTTAGCAATGTTATTTTTTATGGTATAGAAATATTTAGTTACAATATATGAGTTATTTCTTGTATCATAATGAAGCAAATTAAAGTGATTTCTCTCATTCTTTAATTCTTCTAATCTGAGAAAGATCTAACTTTGAAGTTCATTATTTTTATCAAGATTTCATTGATGTTGTGAATTTTTATTTTTTTATGTTTTCATTTTATGACATAAGTTAATCTGAATCCCTAGCCTATATTTTATATCTATATAATAAGTTAGCTATTTTATTTTTAACATTTGTCCTCTGCACAAAAATTTATACTATGTGATGGTTGTTTGGATTTTTAATATGCATTAGCAAATTCACACAATTTTTAATCATTTCAATAAAAATTTAAAATTATCCTTGTGTTTTTCAGATAAGAATTACAACTTACCAAAATGTTTTCGTATGTTAAAAGTTTATTAAAATTCTAATATGATTATATTATGGTAGAGATATCATTCTTAACAGTATTGTTTCAGAGAATTTTGTTTACAGATGAGAGTAAAAGGTCATATTATTAGTCTTAGGCACCATATCAGCAACATAAAATGGCATAATATTGATTAAAGAAATAAATGTACCAATAATATTCTAATCAATAGATTTTCAATTATTATTTCCCTTTATTGCCTCACATATCATTCTGTTAACTTCTTGAGTCCAGAATAGTATTGTTGAATTCCCAGTAGCAGCAAATAGCCTCAACTTGTGAGAACATTAATATAAGTATTTATTTAATGAATAAGTGAAAAATTTTGTGTTTATTCCTCATGAGTATATTTTAGAATGAAGCGACTCATTTAAATTAAGTCCTATATTTCTTAATCTCTTAGTGAATTTTGATCTTATACTTACTTGTCATGAAAGACAGATAAGTAGAAACAGGCACAGATAAAATGAGTGAGAGGAGTAAGACTTTGGGAGAAAATGATATTGTAAAGAAGACTCATTTAAACTTTTCAATGAAATAATAGAAATGTTTGAAAATGGATAAGGTTGAAACATCTTTTAATAATTAGTAATTGATGTCAGTTGCACAATACAAATGAAGAAAATGTTCTATGCAAGAAAAGAATATGACCAAAGATTTCTTGGAAGAAGAAAATCAGATCAGAAAAGCAAAATGTAAGCCAGTGCTTACCTGTCACCTCTCTGTTTCTTCAGTTCTGCATTGAGAAACTTTGCAAAATGTCTTCCAGTAATGACATTAGATGATGTACTCTTTTATGATTTCATTCAAAATTTAGTGAGAAGTTACAAACTAGCAACTGTGTGAATCACAAGGAATTACAATCACAGCCAAGTTAGAAGTCCTCTGTTTTGCATAAGAAATATACATGTAAATGGCCATTTGTAATGATTAAGTTTATCATACAGATGTAAACAAAGTGTTATGTATGTTAATATACATAAATGAGCTGCTGATTGCTCTTGGTTGAAAAGAATGTTTAAGGAAGGCTTTGAATATGTATGCCCCACTAAAGTTCATATGCAGGAACTGAATTCTCCATGGGATGATAGTTGGAACTGGTGATTTTGGGAAATGATAAGCCATGAAGTTGAGAGCCCTCATGAGGAGAATTAGAGTCCAGTAGCTCTTCACTCCCTCTCCTAAATGAGAACGCAAGGAAACACAGGGTATCTAGGAAGTGAGTTCTTGCCAGGCACCAAATCTACTAACGACGCAGTCTTAGACTTTCCAGCACCTAGAAATATGAGAAATAAGCTGTTCCCCTTAAAATCAATCTATGTACTTTATTAAAACAACTTATGAAGTAAGACAGAATTTCTTAGACTTTTATGTATAGAGACATATGCGAACATGTAAAGGAATGAAATATTAATATTTAATTCGTATTTTGTTTTTTGAGATTCTTAAGCCAGTAGAACTGAAACAAAAATTAAAACAAACAAAAAGTTATGTTTCCTAGAAAATAGAGGCTAAAATTGTAAGTTATGTGATAAAATCAGTATAAGAAATTTATCATATCCGAGTACAATTTCAGTGGAAATGCTTCATTAATCTTTGCCAAATTGCACATTCATTGGTAAAAATAAACAGAATGATTTATGAACATATTATGAATTAGAGGACATGAGTTGTGAAAGTATGATCTCTTCTGTGTTGAAAATAATTCTGAAAATTCTATAATACATTTGCAAATAGTTTACTTCTCCATACATTCTTAAGAATAAGGTTAAATTCTCTTGAACAAATCTATAAATCAAAATGTTAGAAAAATGGAAACGTCTGATTTCATACTCAAGTAAACTTTAATCATATAAATTTGTATTGCTCTTCATGACATTAGACATATTCCAGCAGTTCATTTTCAAGTAAAAATGGTATTACAGGAAAAATTGCAACTATTATAATTTGGAATCCCTTCTCAAAGTGTAACTTTATGATAATGAGATACTTATAAATTTTGTTATCCAAAAATAGCTATTGGTAATATTTTTTCTAGTACTTTAATTTTACATAAAAGGGAGATGCTGGTTTACTGGATGCTTACGTTCTACTTATACTTGTAGAAATGTTCTTAAACAATCTAATAATGCCCTACAAATGCTTTGGAGTGAAACTCAACTTTTATTGCTTCAATTTGTTTCTCAAATAGAATTATTTGTGTCTCAATATGTATACACTTGGGTGTGTAGTGAGAAACCTAGAAATGTCAATGCAAATGAAAAATATATAAAAACATAAACAGAAACAAGGAGAAAATGTCTATATAACCTGTAGAGTACCACTAGTAAATATAGTTTAATATATGTTCTCCTAGCATTTTACGATATTTATATATACATGTAATTTAAAGTTTTTCATGAAAAACAAACTGAATATTTTTCAATATGATTTGTTTGTTTTCAAAGTCATTTGGAAATTAGGTTTAGGGTTAGAGTTAGGGAATATTCTGTCTCTCTTTCCATCTGTGTGTTTATGTATGTAATAAAATACACTTAATCATATGAGTGATATTAGGAACACTATGGAGATTTTTGCCTCTGAATATGATGTATCCAATATTTTATTTTAGTATGAATTATAGAATGGAAATGTTGCATCAAATGGTAATATATTTATGACAGTTACATTTTTATTTTGAATATCAGAAAAATTGCAAAAATGTATACTTTTACAAAGTTTAGAATAACAGCCATTTTCTCAGATTTCACCAGTAATTTTTGTAACTTTCGGTAATCTTTACCCATTTAGCTTGCGTAGAGTATTAGCATAAATAATTGTGTCATAATTATTTATGAATTCTGTATTACCCTGTTATACAAGCTATAAAAGAAACTGCACATTTTTACCAAGATATTTAAAACAATGATATTAAATATAAGTATTTTCCACATGGAACATTAGAATGTACAGTATTTTGAAACAGCAGTCACTAAGATTTAACTTTTTTCTTTTTACATTGATAACATGCTTTGTTTTTTCCTCATTCTCTGAACTTTTTCAACCACTCCAAAATCCAGCCACTTTAACTGAAAACTATCCAAACACTGTGACAATGTGAGAATGAGAGGAATAATCTTTCACAGAGAAAAATCACACCACAAAATAATAATTAATTACAGACAGATGAGCATAGAAAATCCCAGAAATGCAGTTTAGAACACCAGCTCCCATATTCTAAAAGAACAGACAACATATTTTTATATTTAGGAAGAAAAAAGTTCAAGACACTTGTTGTGGAGGACAGAAAGGCAGAGAGCATTCAGAGTAGCACGATTCATTTTGAATCTCCTGTGTCAGTTGTTATACTGAGGTTAAGTTGCTATATTGAGCTATAGTAATACCTTTTTTATATTATGGGTATCTAAGTGTTAGTATGTTCTTGTATAAATCATTTGAAGGGTGTCTGGTGTCGTGTATTTCTAAATTTGTTTCCATATGTACAGCCTGTGACTGAAAAATAACATTTATGTAACGGAATTCAAAATGTAAATATGTATTTCACCAAAGATTTAATGCTAGGTAGTTTAAAGTTTGTTTCGTAAGGATATAGAGAAGCCCTTCTTGCAGAGATTATCCTAGCTTTGTTTTGAATATGACTTGTCCCCTATGAAACTGATGTTGAAATTCAGTTGCACTGTGGGCTTAAGAAAGAAAATGTGTAATACCTAATAAAGTTCAGTCAGCCATAAAGAAGGGTTCATGTGTGTCATGTGTGAAGATCATAATGTTAAGTGACAAGTCAGTTGCAAAAGGTTGAATAATGCATAATTACTCTAATATGAGATGTCCAAAATATAAATAAGTTAAAGAGCAAAATGGAAGAGCCACGTTGAAAAATGGGGAGGTACCCTGTGTACAGATGGGAAAGAGACTGAGGAAAAGGGAGCGGGAAGGCAGGAAGCTAGGAGGGGAGCACAAAGAATTGAGGGGCTGTCTCTGTGTGTATCACCCCCCACCCAAGCTGAACATGATCACTGTGTAATGAAGCAAGAGATTAACACAGCTTAAAAAAAAAGTAGTCTTAAGAGGTCATTAGGCTGGGTTTCTTTATATTTACTTTATTTTATGAAAATATGAAATAAAGTTCCATAATCAACTAATAAGAGCAACAATAGTTATAACACCATGTGTCCTTAGTGTCAAAGTAGTTACAGGACAAGGCACAAAAGGATTCTTACAAAAAAGAAACAAACAGATAATGGCACCAATAAAAGTAAAAGCAAATTTAAAAAAATCCAAATGTTTCTTTTCATAAACTAAGATAAGTGAGTGGTATAGTGACTTTTATATCTCATATGCTTATTGAGTACAAACTCCTTAAATACATAGATTCTGGATTTTTTTCATTTTTCACCCAAGACAGAGTTTAACTTGAGAAATAGCTGCTGCCATGAGTGAGTGAATAAATTAATTGGTTCACAGTTATGTTTTGTAAATCAGCCACAAATATCCCAGGAAAAGTGACTGCCACATTTTTAAAAAGTGGAAAATAAATTTAATCACTTATAAAGTCCTGTACGTATGTTTTGTTTGATCTACAAATTTCTTATTTCAGCTTATTTTGGGTATTTGGATGTATGTTCCTCCTTTTCCTCCAGTTATCTGTGTTATCAGTTGATTTCCTTTGAAAAACTCCATTGTGAGTTTTCTTTTATTCAGCCATGTTGAATCTCCCCACTGATGTATGTGATGAAAGATTTTTTTCCAACTTCTTTACTATTTCTCCAACAAGAATTTCCAATATATTTTACCTACAATAGTTCCTTAAAAATCTGTTCACACAAGGTCTTGAGTTGGGTCCCCAGTACTAAAAAAATAAATAAAATAAAATAAAACATATTCACTGATTTAAAACTTCAGAAGCTATGAAATTTGTCAGAATCTGCGTATTAATGAAATGCTTATTTACAAGCAAAAAATCCAAAAGGTACTAAAATCTACTATTTTTATTGTTCCACTGGAAAGATACTATCATTTGCATGTCAATTTTATCTCTGCTTTTGGTCTTTCTTATTCAAACTCATATTGAAGCTTTTATGTAAAAGTTTGAGTAAAAACTATTCTTTTTAATGTGGTGACTTAAAATATATTTAAAAATATTCTAATTTTTTTACTGAATATTAATTAACTTTTCCAGTAGAAAAAAAATTATAGCTTAACATTTTTAACCTTTAAAAATTATTTTTGGCATAACATTAGAAAAATAATTTTTAACTGAGACAATTCAGAGAAATGGAAGTGCTAAATAGTCCTAAATTTTGACATTCATCATAAAATTCAATATTTTCCTGAGAAACTAGGAAAACATAAACCACTTAATTCATTTTTTATTCTTGACTTAAAATTTCCTAAAATATCTTCTTTTATTTTATTTTATTTTTTTGATAGCACAAACTATTCTGTTTGATGAACTAGCAAAAACTTAGTACTATGGTTATCTATTGTGCACACTTAGACATACATACAGTTATATATGTATATCTATAAATTTTTCTTTTCTTTTGAGCTCTTTCCTTCACTTTCATTACAATTATCTATTGTACATTTTGGATCTTACTGAAAAGAAAATTTACACAATTTTAAATTTATCAATAAGTGAAATATTTTAACAAGACCAAAAGAATACCATTCCATAGTTATAACAATTGTGATATACTTTTAACTATAGTAGAGGAAACATCGATAAACTTTTGAGGTAATTAAATTATATAATTATAGGGATATATAAATGATGCTGAAAGAATATAATTTGAAGAAGTAAATCAAAACTTTAAAATTAACCTTCAGTAAAAGACATAGGTAGCAAGAAAATCATATTAACAGTAACAGAATAATTATTTTAAATGACAAAAATACCTATACAGGATCTCCAGAACAATGTTACCATATTAAGTGGATTCTGTTAATTCAGAGTAACAGTAACAGAAAGAATGATACTATTGTTGCAGTTTTAACAATGCTTTTCAAATAGCAGTTTTTGTATTATAATGACAATTAACAGACATGAAATTGGCAACATTAACAAATCTCTGAAGACACATTTATATAAGTTTAATGCTTGATAATGCTTGATAGTCTCAAAAGAACAGCCGTAGTTTGAAATTTTGATGTGTGCATTGTACATCAGTTGTTAGTTCTTGTCTTTTCTCAAATCTGGAGCATAAATATTAATATGAGGTTTATTAGAAGTGTAGAATTTTAGAGCATTGTAGATCTCATTAATTAATGATTTAAATTTTTATAAGATACTCAAGTAGCAAATAGCACCAAAGGTACTCTTTTGTACCTGTTTTGGTGTCTAAGAAAAGAATAACATTTTTGTGAGAAAAATGTGAACTTTGTAAGTACCCGTAGGAAGTTTATGTCATAGGAATACTACCTATGAAAACCAAGAAAATGTGGCTAACATTTACAGTCAGTGAAAATGTACAATGAGAATTTGAAATTTATTTATTTTTTGTGTAAAGACCAAGAAAACTGACAAGAATTTTCTAACTCAAAATTTTCAGGAGTCAAAATTAATCAAAACCTGCAAACAATCTAGTGTGTGGGTACTTTAAAAATATGCAAATATCAGTAGCATCGTTTTATAGAGTTTCAACTTGCCCAACTGTCATTTTTCTCCTCTCAAATTCTGTGATAGCTGTTATAAATAACCACAGAAAAATCACGGCAAGGCTGGATTTCACTAACAGAAGATGTTATTCCTTCCAAGTCTCATTTTCACAGAGTTATAATCTTTTGACACATCTCTTAGTTTCCTAAAGTCCTCATTTGCTGAGCTGCCTTTACTTGAAATGACACTGAGGTTGCCCAGTGCAAAAATTTCTTTACCTTGAGAATTTGCTTTAAAAAGGGACATATTTTAGTAAATTCATTTACAGTTGAAATGGGGGGTAGTAAATGGACAAAAAAACAAGATTAGCCAAAAAATGTAAAAGGAAACACTGAGAATTAGATTTCTACGGAGGTTTTAAAATCTTGGACATGCACCTAGATTTCAAGAAAACAATTCATGTGTGTACCTGAGTATGTCGTGTCCAGGGGGTTGGTCACCCAGCTGCTCTGCTGTGGGCTGGCAGCTTACCAGGATTCATAAATTCCACTTCAGTAAAGCATTAAAGCTGCAGAGTTTAAGAAAGGAAGAATTTATTGGAGGGAAGATAAAGGAGAATATAGACTGCTATCCCGATAAAAATAGAATAGAGGACTCTGGAGTTCCGGTCTTTCTCAGGGTCTTGTCTTTCATGGCAAGGGAGGGGGTGCCTTATTCATGGCACAACCTAGAGTTATAAGGGGGTGTGTGGGTACCTGTCGTTCTCTATAATTATGTGATAAATATGGTTGCCCTACTGTGGATGCTATGGTGACCCTAGAGTGAATACATATGTATATACATATGTTAGTGCATAGGTGTGATTGCAGACTGAATAAGGGTTTTCCTTATTCAGCCTCCTTCCACCCTCTGCTTTCCCTGCATTCTCTTGGAGGTGGGGGTGGCTTATCATTTGTGCACTTGGCTTTCTCTGTGCTCTGCCCATGTTCCGTGTTCCCTCTCTCTGGTAAGTCCCTAATACCACCTGCACTATTTTTTTGTCTTTTTTACTGTTTTTTTCTCTTTCTCTACCCCAGGCTTTGAAATTATTTTCAGAGCAAATTCTCTAGTAAAAGTTTAACTCCTTTTAGATAGCATTAGCCAGAAGACCTGGTGAGTCTCCTATTTTCTTGGATCCCTGCCGCTACAATTACATGCCCAAGGTCATACTCAGGATCAGAAACGCTCCTTTCTCTTCCCAGTAAATTAGTTGCCCGAGATAAGATGTAAGGAGTTAAACACCTGCTGTAGCATTGAAGGTGAGCCCTAGCCTGCATGTAGAGCACCCTGGCAAAAGATGGAAGATTATTAATTTTGGCAATATAGAGAAATCTTCATCCACCAGGGATTTAGCTCAGCGGCGCAAGCACCTGCCTTACAAGTGCGCAGTCATGAGTTCGATCACCGGTACCAAAAAAAAAAAAAAAAAATCTTCATCCAATCATTCGACTAATAAGCCAAACTGAGTTCAGTGGTTACACACTGTTAAGAATATAAGCTTTACAGAAGTAGTTCAGAAGTCTAGAAACAAACCTATAATGATAACAAGAAGCAACAATAATAATCTTGGAGGACTTACTTCATTGTATTATTTTAGATGTTCAGCTTTAAACTACAGAAAAACCTGAGACATGCAAAAAAATGAAACAGCACTGTCTATATGCAGGGAAAGAACAGTTAATAGCCATTGTTGCTGAAAAAGGGCATTGATAACCTATGCTAGCTTATTGGAATTTCTAAGTAAGGATTTAAATCAGGTCTTTTAAATTTCTTAAGCAATAGAAGGAAACACCATTTAAGAAAGAAAGTCACCATATGTAAATTACCTCATCTGTTAGAAATAGAACTATTTTATAAGTAGACATTCTGAAGCTAAAAATTTAGTAATGAAAAGGAAAACTTCCTTAAAGAAGCAGAAGAATATTTCTGAGCTTTCAGAAATTGTGCCAGGAATTGTGGTGACATGTCACCTGATCTTTCCTGTGTTTAGAAATAGGAAGAACAAACTCTAAAAAAATGAAGAACCTCAGTGTCCCATGGAGCACTGCCAAATAGCATAGCACAGAGGCCACATCCCAGGAGAAACAAGGAGAAAACAAGGGTTAGAAAGAATACAGAGATAAATAATTGCCAAAAGCCCAACTTTCATAGAAAATATTAATTTATATATGCAAGAAATTAAAATAACTACAAGTAGAATTATCTCAAGACTCAATGCAAGACACATTACAATATTTTTTTAAATCAGAAGGCAAATAATATTGAAACCAGCAACAGAGACATGATTTATCACATGTGAGGAATTTTAATAAGATTATAAGCAAATTTCTTAAGCAATATGATAGAGAGGAGATAGCAGTGGCATAATATAATCAAAATATTGAAAAAGAAGAAAATAAATAAGAATTCTTTCTCAGAAAAACTGCTTTCAAAAATGGAGAATTAAGATGCTTACAGATGAAAAAGAAGAAATTTATCATTAACCAACCTTTTGTACAAGAAATACTGATGAGTCTTGCAGGTACAAATTTTTAAAAAATTTGGACAATCATGGTTATATACATGACAGAAATAAAATACAATACTAATATACCTATAAAATACAAAATCTGTACATATGTAGTATAAATTTGTTCTTTATTTTATCTGACTTAAAATAAAATTAAGTAGCTATAATAATAAATGTGTTAATGAGCACACAATGCACAAAAATGTAATTTTTATAATAATAAACTTAGAAAAAGAGAAAATTATTCTACATAGAATCAACATTTTGGATAATACAATAAACTGGGATCAATCTAAGGTAGAGTGTTAAAGATCATATCGCTAATATTCCTTGTGACAATCACCAGAAAGCAACTCAAAAACTAGGAAAATATGCAAGAGGATATAAATAGTATACCATGCATATGCACATACACAAGCACATGTACAAAAAGACAGTAACAAGAAACAGCAGAGCAAAGATACACATAAAAAACAAAAAATAGCAAAACAGCCTATTGTGTAAATAATTATACAATCATATTTTATGTAAATGGATTAAATGCTCCCCTAAAGAAAAGACTGGTAGGGTGCATTAAGCATTATCCAACTATATCCAGCCTACAAGAGACACTTTAGATATAAAGACAAAAGATGCAACTTGGTACCACAATGTTAAGAAAAGTAATTCAGACATAGGAGCTTAAATGTTGTATAGTTTCTTTTATACAAACAACTATGTATTTTATGAAATAAAAGACAGATAATAGGAAAAAAGAGAAAGAAAAAGCACAGACGACAAGGTATCTAAAAGTGTATCTTTAGTTATACAATTGTCTTACACGTTTTACATACTCATACTTGTTGGGCTATCATAGTTATCATGTATTATGTATATATGATAATTGACCTTATAAATCCTGTTAACTTAACTAAATTAATCTGGTGATGGAAAAATAAAGGGAAGTAGAAAGGAGAAAGAAAGAAATTGAAATGTTTTATATACATGCACCAATCCCATACGGTGAATCTAATCATTATGTATTGTAAAATTATACTAATAAAAGTAAAAAGACAAATAAAAGTATAAGAACAGATATACCATCTATAGAGCAGTGAGAGAAAGGTAGGTTGAGATGCTATAGATAGACTAATATAAGACAAAAGAAATTTTAAGGCACACATTTCTATTAGAATCAAAGTAGTACATACTGGGGTTAAATAACATATTAAGAATATCATAATTTTAAACATAAATGCAGCTAAAAATGAATCTACTCTAGCAAAAAAGGTTAAACTTAATTATTACCTAGATACTCTGAAAACAGCTATCAGTTTTCACAATTTTGAGGGCTATGGAACCTCTTAAATTACTACATGAGTTTGTAATCAGAAGAAATTTATACAGAGGGCAAATGTATGGGTCAAACAGTACAGACATCTGAATGGAAAATTATGAAACAAAGGAGTAAAACTTAACATATGCTGTGTAGTTTTCTTGTTTTCTGATTTGTGTTTTATTTTATGGTAAAACTATAAACACAATATTGTTACAAATGCTAAGATGTAACTTATACAAGTTTGAATGTTGATATATCATGAAGAATTTGTTCTGTCTAATTTATTAAAATAGAAGTGAATAAAGGGTCAATATTATAATAGCTATGTAATAAGACAACAATGCCTCAGATCAAATACACACTACATTATAAACTATACACTAGACCTGTATATGTGTATATTGGTATGTATATCTGTATATACTTATATATGTAGGCTATGTTTCTTTAAAATCAGCAAGACTTGGTTCTTTGTTGCATTTGCTTTAAAATATACATAAAAGTTTTTAAAAAGAACTCCAGTGACAATTGGTTTATAATGCAATTTTCTTTTGTATTTTCTTTCAAAATCTTCTTCCATATACAATAAGAAATAACATGATTCTGACTCATTTTTGTATGTGTTTGAATTTGAATTCAAAAAGTGTAGTTTACATTTTATCATGAAGACATATGTACAAATTATCAAGTTATTTATTTAGTGTACTATGTATTAACGTAATATGGATCTATTGATAACATATAAACCTTTTCCAAAGTTAATGATATAATACAAAAATCAGAGTAAGTATGATTACATTCAAATTTTAGTCAGAATTTAGTTCCATCTCTTTTCTGTTCTATTCTTTTCTGAATCTTGAGTTTGTAGGAGCCTTCCTTACAATGTCAATTTTACTTTGAAGAGGTTTCATCATACCAACATTTGCAGGTAACTTAAAATAAAGACTCTAGTCTTGCTCTATAATAAAGTCATTGCACCTAATAAGGGTACCATAAATTGCTTGAAGATTACTGATGACAGGAGCTATTGATATTCCACATTCCTAGTCATTAACTAATCTTTCCTTTTATCATTTAAATAAGATCTGAGAAGAGTTTCTATTGCCCAAGATATTTCAACTATAGAAAAACATAGCTCAGGTTAATGAAGCATATGACCTTTTAGAAAATAATTTATTCAGCATGACTTTTCTTAGAATTTAACTACTATAACAGCTGAACAACAATACAGACTTAAGTATGCACACACATTTGCTTACACACGTGTGTACACCACAAACCCTTACTCTCTTCACCCATCTGAATAACACCATTTCATTAAATGCTATGAAAAACACACACACAAAGAAAAACCACACACAAGAAAAAACACCTAAGATTTAATAAAAGTGCCTGCTTTGAAATGCTATTTCTTTATATTATTAATATGTCACATACTATAAAGGTATTTATTCACATTTTGGCCTATTTTTCTCTAGGCTACATTTTGAAAAAAAGAAATCTAACTTTTATGTGTTTGTTTATGTGTGTGTGAGTGTGTGTATCTAAGTTCCTGGAACAGATATTGACACGTAAAATAAAATGGCAAACTTGAATTTTTCATAATTTACTGGATTATGGATTTAATTACATTTTTTCATATTTAAAAAAAATGTTTGCTATTTGACTATGCTCTTGGCTTGTACAAAATATTTTGCTTTATCATTCAGGATAGTGTGGAGCTATAGTGTATTTTTCAAATACTTTTTAAATATGTAAGATTACAAAATTCTAAGATTTCAACTTAGAGCTAAATTAAAAAATAGTTTATCCTGCAATAATTTAGCATTTTATTTTAAAATTAAAATTATGATTGAAAATTATAATTGAAACATCCTGAATTTGATTTTTTTTTAATTTCTTCAGAGTTATGTGGTGTTGGAATGCTTTTTCAATTTATATTCCTGTTTCTTTAAAAAGGGTGTAAATAATAATATAGTATTATGACAACTGAATTAGTTGATGTACTAAAAAATTAAAATACCTGATGTATAATCAATGTATAAAACCTGTCAGTGATCATGTAATGATGACAAGCATTATATAATGTAAAAATCATGACACTTCACCATATGTATTCTGTGACAATTTATATTTACAGCACCCTTGTTCAGAGCAGATTTTCATGAAGTTGCTGAAACTAAAATGTGAATTCCCACATTTCTTACTTGCTTCTGTTTTGTTGAGATAGGTTTTTTTCCCATGTCACTGAGCAATATAGACTTAAAATCATATTTAACAATGTTATATTTATTTCTGAAATTATACCACAAGTAATCCAAATACTCTAGTAGTAACAAAGGCATCCACTTCATAATAAAAAATTTTTGTGTGCATTTAGAATTTGAAAGTACTTTTAAAGAAAATGTAAATTCCTTGTGCAGGTTGAATATAATTTTAAAGCATATGCAAATACTCTTGTTGTCTCAGTTATTTTCTTCTCTCTGAGACACAATACCAAGCACAGTTTAAAGAAAAGGCTTGCTTTGGCTTACAGTTTGAAGAGGTTTAAGTCTGTTGTCCAAGCGAGGGAGGTAAGGCAAAGGGGCATGCAGAGGAGAAACAGCTCTTGGCATGGCAGCAGTAAGCAGAAAGCTCAAAGGAAGGGAGAGAGTTACACTGTTCCAGCCCATACCTCCAATGAGCCACCTCCTCCTGCCATGCTTTAAACTAAACTTCCAGTAGTGTCATGACCTTGTGACCCAATTGTGTCTCCAAAGCCATCCATATGAGGCTTTGGAAGGATAGCTAGGTATAAAAAATAACATTGGTCAATTATTTTCAGTATTCCATACAATTATCTCTGTGATCTTTTGGCATTCAAAATTTATTTAGTAATAATATATTAAATACTATATCTTGAGAACTGTATGAAGAACTTTCATACTCTTTCATTTAATCATTAAAACAAACCTTTTCATTAGTGAAAATGTTCTTCCTAATTTACAGTCAAAAGAGTTAGGTTTAATGGGTTTAAATTTATCAAAGATTTTCCAGCAAATAAGTAGAACTATTTGCAAGTTGAAAACAAGCATGCTAACTAGTATATTACTCCTTAATTTCCAAGTTCCTATCATATAGGTTTATCATTTTTACAATGCTCTTTAAGATGTGTAGAATTATAAGCTGATTTCTAACTTTGACTTTACATTTTAAGTATCTTTTAGGACACTAAACAGTTTATACAAGTGTGTACACTTTGTACACATAATGATTATGTATGCATTTCATTTATTGACTGACTAAAAAATAACCTAAATTTTTATTTGCTTTATATGACACAGGAATAAACAAATGTATTTAATTGTCTTATCTTGCAAATGTACAAAAAGAGTAAAACATGCAAAATGTCAAATTCAAAATTAATCTGATCATATCCCATATGCCCCAGTGGAAAACCTCTATTTACTATTAAACAATTCCCTTCTTGTAAAGAAAAAAAAAAACTGAGAACAAAACAAAACAATATCTACAGTATAAATCTTCAGTGAAATAAAGAACATTTGTCATTTATGCAATTCATAAAATTAGTTTAACCTCCCTGGGCACCAGTGTGCGTAGCTATAATTTAGGTACTTAATTAGTTGTAGTCAAGAGGGAGGCTTAAGCACTTCTGTCCCTACCTTTCTGTTTGCGGAAGAAAGAGATCTCATTATTACAGTCTATCCAGGGGAGCCTGTGGAATCAGAAGGGACGATTGCATTATACCAGCAAGCAGAGAAAAACTATAACACAGTCTTGTTTTTCAATTTATGCAAGGATGGAAATTTCTGGATGCTACCGTTCAGTAGATACTATTATACGAGTTCTCCATAGTCTGAAGAAGTCATGCTTCAATATATATGATGTAAAGTGGTCTTAAGGCCTCCGAAGTGCTTTAATTCCCTGCCAGTTTACTTTCTTTTTTAAAGTAGACTTTATTGGGCTGGGGGTACAGCTCAGTGACAGAGTGACCGCCTGGCAAGCCCGAGGTTCTGAGTTCAGTTGCTAATACAAAAATAAATATGTAAATAGAATAGAGTAGACTTTATTCACTGAACTGAAGAGTAATTAGGTGAGCAAAAGAGAAAGTCCTTAATATATCTCGTAATAAGAGATGAACTAAGTAAAATTCTCTCATTATTTTGAAATAATACTGAGCAATGTTTTTGTTATTTCACTAATTTTTCTGCACCAATTTGCACCATGTTCAACACTCTTAAAGCCATTCAACGGCAGACCCTTGGAAATCATATTACAGACTGTGGTGTTTGTGTGTGTGTGTATGGTTGTGTGTGTATGGGTGTGTGTGCATGCAAGCGTGTGTGTACGTGTGTTTGTTTCACTTTAGGACAAGTTCAAGCTTTTTTCCTAGTTTTAAAGTTATTTTCTTCATCAATCTCTGGGCATGTATAACTGTTCAATTATCAAGAAATAAATGTCATTAATAATTATCTCAATAGAGGCATACATGGGGAAATAACCTACAGTAGCAATCTTAAGAGTTACAAGAACTGATCACAGTATTAAGTTTTCCAAATTTTGTCATTGCTGTCTAAATTTATTTCATCTCTGATATCTTGGTGACTGTGTTACTTTTCTTGTATTTTTTTCTCTTTTGTAAAATAAGTATTTAATCACATGCCTACAACCTTGTTTCTTGAATTTCTAAGATTGTCTTTTTAAAAAGTTTAAGAGAAAAAATCAAAAATGACAATAAAACAGTTTCAAAACAAGCTAGTAGGAGAGTAACAATAATTAATACACTGCATACTGACATATATCACACACACAACACACATATGTGTATATATATATATATATATATATATATATGAGTACTATCACCCTGTCTTTTCTGTATCATATCACTCATTCAGCCTGAGAAATTTACTCTGTAGTTCTCTATATTTTTTCCTAACCAAATCCCAGTTTTTCCACTTAGCTGACTAAGTTTTAAGACTTAAAGATTATGGTCTATTACTTCAAACACTGTGTGTTGTACTGTGTACATTCTGATTTTGTTCCTCTAATTCCCTCTCTTCCTTTCCTGCCCTATTAGAACACACTTAGTATAAAATTTTAATAAACTTCTTGGCCTTCTAACCACAATATATGGACTTTTGGTATTTTTCAGTAATTTATTCTACAGATTATAATATAGGGAACATACTGATGTTTTCACAGTGCAAGTTAATGATATTTCAAATGAAATAAAGCATACAATATTTAAAGTAAAACTCACAACCTTATAAATAATTTCACACTCCATTACTATTTTCATTACAGTTGTTGCATCTACTACTTGTTTGTACATGGAAAGTTCCACCAGATAAAGATTTTATATCTTTTAATTGATTTTATTGGTAAGCTATAGGTATAACTTAATAATCACATTCATCAAGGAGAATTTGTTCCTGACATAATATATATTGATTCTTCTCTTTTCCCCCATTCCAACTATTCAAATCTTCTTCCACTCATTACTTAGAAAAGCTTTTTTCAATTTTTTTCCTTCTATTCAGTCTTTTTTTTTCCTTTTGCCTTCCTTCCATTCCTCTCCTATTGCCTTGCTATCCTTCTCATTTTATTATTTTCCTCCCATTTCCCAGTATCTGCCATACATTTTGGTCTGTATTTGCCCTTTTGGTTTTTCACAACAGAGAAACATTGTGATATTTAAAGATATGTGTCCAATGTATTACACTTAAGAATACGGTTTCACAGAATTAGATAAATCAATCCTAAATTCATTTGGAACCAGAAGAAACCTAGAAGAGCAAAAGCAATTATGGGCAACAAAGGTAAGACAAGGGGCATTTTTAACACCATCATGAAATTATACCACCAAGCTACCATGAGTCAATCATGTTAACTGAACGAATGATAGTCTCTTTAATTACTTATACTGGAAAAACTGGCTCTCCACATACCAAAGAATAAAACTAGACCCATGTCTATTGCCATACACTAAACTCAAGTCAAAATAGATCAAAGATCTAAATATTAAAACAGAAACAGTAAATTGACTGGGGGAGAAAATAGGTGGAAATATCAAAGACATAGGTGTAGACAAATAGTTCATAAACACAACCCAGACAGCAAGGGAAATAGTACAAAGAATCAACAATTTGGATCACACCTTATTAAAAGACTTTTGTATAACAAAAATCACTAACAGAGTAAAAAAGACAACCCACAGAGAGAGAAAAATTTGTAGCCCCAGTTGTCCCTCAGACAGAGGACTTATATCTAGAACATAAAAAGAAATGAAAAAATCAGATCCCCCAAATTCAAAGACCCATTCCAAAAAATGGGCATCCGAAAGTCATACATACTTCTCAGATGAAGAAATACAAATGGCAAATAAATACATGAAACAATGTTCAACATCATTGGTCATTTGAGAGATGCAAATCAAAATAACACTGATATTCCTTCTCAATCCAGATAGAATGGCTATCATCAAGAAATCAACCAATACCAAATGGTGGTGGGGCTGTGAGGAGAAAGAAACACTTCTCCATTGTTGAAGGAGTTGTAGACTGCTGCCACCACTGTGGAAATCAATGTGGAGATTCTTTTAAAAAGTAGGATTAGAAGTCTCATTCAACCTAGCTATTTTCATTGTAGATATTTTTCCAGAAGAATTAAAATCGTCCTACCACAGTGATATATATGCACCCATGTTTATAACAGCACAATTTGTAATAGTTAAATCTTGGAAACAACCCAAATGCCCATCAACCATGGAACAGATAAAAAAAGAGATATGGTGGAGTATTACTGAGACATAAACTTGAGACTTTCATAGCTTGAGATCATACTCATAAATGAAATATATCTGACTCATATATGTAAACACGGTATCATCTCACTGGTGTGAGGCACTGGACAAGTTAATAAGATAGAAAATACACAATAATCTGTGAATTGAGAAGTAACTTCAAAAGAAAATATAAAATGTGATTGAGAATGGGGAAAGGAATGAAGGAGAAAAGAAAAATAATATATACACAGGATAGTTAATATAGTTATTCAGCTAGTTTCTCCTAGTTCACTGAAAAGAAATTTTTGTACTAATTTTATTTTGACAAGATATCATGCCTCTTTCTTGTACTCTGATTAACTACTCCAATGATAACAATTGTTATCATTGTGCAATGTGTTAATTACTGTTACTCTCCTATTAGTTTATTTTGAAACTGTTTTATTGTTATTTTTTTCTCTTTAAAATAGAAAAACTACCATGGTAAAAATAGCAGAATGCTGACAGTGAAAACAAAACAAAACAAAACAAAAAAAAACACCAAACAGCAAAAGAAACAAACCTAAAGATCAATGGAACCAATTAGCAGATGCAGAAACAACTGTGGAAACACTGAGCCCCCTTATCTTTGATAAAGGAGCCATACACCTTCCCTTGAAGAAAGATAGTCTCTTTAATGGTGCTGGGAAAACAGGCTTCCACATGCCAAAGATTAAACCTAGACCAATATCTCTCACTGTGCACTAAACTAAAATTGAAATGGACCAAAGATCTAAATATTGAAACAATCACTAAATCTTGTGGAAGATAAAATAGGTAGAACTACTGAAGACATAGATGTAGGCAAAGACTTTATGACCAAAACACTAATCCCATAGGAAATATTACAAAGAATCAATAACTGGGATCTCTTTGTATTAAAAAGCCTTTGCACAGTGAAAGAAATCATCAACAGAGTGAAGGAACAATCCATAGAATGAGAAAAATAATTGTCAACTGTTCCTAAAACAGTGTGCTAATATCTAAAATATATAAAGAACTCAGAAAAAACTTTTAAAAATGCATTATTTGGGATGCTGAACCAATTATTTGGTTTTCCATTATTTCTTAGGAGAAAAATATATTCAGTTTAAACACCAATTTGGAACAAATTGAATTTGACAATGGAGATATGACTGTACTTCTACTCCTTAGTTCAAGAAATTTCTGGAATCATCCAACAAAATATCATGGATGTCCATGTGCTTGGTAGAGTAAATTATGTGATATAAATAAATGCATTATTTGTATTTGAATAGTAAACTCACTGTTAAATGAAAGTTATAAATTTATTTGCAAAAATAAATGAAACATTAGTACTCAATAAATAATATTTTATATTTATATACTAATTATTACTGCATTTTTATCAATCTTAATTCAGCTTTATTTATTATAGGTCAGACTTTCTTTATAGAAAATTAAATCAAATAAATAACTGCTTATTTGGTAAGAACTCAGTATATTTGGCTAGATTGGGTTATTTGACACTAATAAATTTTGAAGGATTGAATTTTTAAAGTTTCCTTTTCATGATGCTCTGAACATCTGCATAAATTTGAATGTGCAATTAATGTAAAATTTAGTGTAAATGAATTAGGTCTATATGTCTAGATTGCTATTTCAAAGACTGACACTGCAATCAAATAAAAGCAAGCTCAAATGTTTGAGTGATAATAACCTCTACATTCAACAATTCCAGTGTCACATCATTTTAAGAGGTACAGATGCAATTTTATACATTCCCACTGCTTATTCCTTCTTGCTTAAATTCTGCAAAATGTTTTTTAGTGTTTTAAATAAACAATTTGCCTGTAACTTTAGAGAACTTTATTAGATTAGCAGAAGATTCAGCTGCAGCCCTGCGTGACATTCTATGTGGTTTAAACGTCCCATATGTTCCAAATTACCTAGTAAACTTTGCTTAGAATCATCACTGAGGCATCAAAGAAGAAATAATGCAAAGTTACTCCTCAGGTAGTACCATCTTACTGTCTGTAAGCACCTGTGCAGAAACATTATGATGAAAAACTTTAAAAGCACTCAGAGAGAATTCTGGCTAAATGAAAACTCATTAACTCTGTATTGTTGCTTTCTAAATCACAGCATTATTGATACAGCATAAAAAATAGATATAATACATGAGTCACAAGATTATAATGTATAGATTTAAATAAAGCATTTTAGTATGCATTTTGAACCCTAAGTTCTGGGTCCATTTCAATCTTTTACTCTCTTCAGATTGTATCCCAAATAGATACATATTTAAAAATATATCACCCAACTAAGGCAGTTTTTTACTTAATATACAAAACATAATATGGTGTATGTGATGGATTAACACCACTAATGTTATAAGTTGACACTAATGTTATAAGTTGACACTAATGGTCAACTTATAACATCCAGCTGAATTGAACAGCATAGTTGTGAGTATGAAAGGCCCACCTGAGGATTGGCTAGATTGGGATATTTGACATTAATAAATTTTGAAGGATTGAATCTTTAAAATTTCATTTTCATAAACACGTTTGCCAACAACATAAAAGAACTTCTTGGCTCCAGGGCAGCTCGTTGACACAGACCTTCCTTCCATTGGAAACGACTTTCTAGCTTCCATCACTGACCTTTGGGCCTTCCCAGTGCAGATCCTCCATTCAGACTTGCATGAGACATTGTCTTGGGCTCTAGACTCCAGTTGGACCCATGGAGGACATTTCCATGGGCTTTAGGTCTTTTCCTGGACTTGTGCAGGCCATTGCCATGGGATCCAGGGCCTCAGCTGGTATTGTTTGGGTCACTAGTGTTTGGACTGATCTTTTGTATTCTTTGTATTTGACTTTTTGGGTGACTATTATTAAATAATCATATATATAATGAGTCCTGCATTAAATTCATTCTCTTGCAAACCCTTACTACAACAAAATCTTGTGATCTTTTTTTCTCCTGAAATACCTCATTGTGCTTGTATTCTTCAAATAGTGGATATTGTGCCCATGTTTAAAGAAAGATGAATGTCTTTAATAGAAAATTAAGTGCTGTAAATAAAAGTATTTGATGTGAAACTAACATGATCTATAGTGTAGTGTACACTATATACCTGAAAAAGTGGTGTATGTGCAAATAAGTGTTGGCAAAGTGGATCTGAAAAAGGATATTAGGGTTGGTCCTAGGCAAGTAAGTGTGTTAGGCAAAGATGATAGTATACAAAAAGTCTAGAAATGAAAGAAAATCCATACATATGTCAGGAACTTGAGAAAATTTACTGTACTTTTGATGAAGCAAAAAATGGTTCAAGATATGAGATTTAATAAATTATACTCAGGGAAAGATAACAAAATCCCAAGGAATATATTAAAATTACTAGATTACTTCATTATTTGAATTTTTTTTTAATTTTGCAAATGATTGATCCATTATTTAAATGAATCTGTAACTTTATTTTTTTTATTGATGGGAAATACATTGAACCTTTGAGCCATAAACTGTTTTCAGTTATCCATGTCAAAACAAAAAAGGGGAAATGTCCTAGCTGACCGACTGACCTAAGCTCTACTGACAACTTATTGAAGCTATTAGAATTGAAATTCTAGATCCAAGCCAGTTTGAAAATATTGAAGACCTAGTGTCCACAAACAGGTGCTCTATGCATCCCACAGGTTTTCAATGTTTTGTTTAATTTCCAGATTTTTGCCGAATTTTGATTTTTTTCATGAAAATAGGGACCATGTCTCATTCATCTCTCTAAGCAATTCAGTAAATAACAGGTACTCAGTAAATACTTGAATGAATGACTACATTTTTGTTGAAATTTCTTATGAAATTTTTTTCTGCATTTTATTCATGCAGAAAAACCATTGCAAAAGACACATTATGTTTAATATATTCTAGAAGTCACAAGCCTGTTTTATAGTGAACTAAACTTCTGTTATACCAAGGAATGCATGCAATATCAGTTATTTTAATGCCCATATTAGTTTAAACTGAGCTTTTCACCATCTGTTCCATCTCCTAACCATGAATGTAAAAGAACACATTTTTCTATCACATTTGTAAAATCTAATATATAAATGACTTAAATACAGTTCTATACTCACGAGGTAATGCTGCATGCACCTGGTATGGGAGTCTCCCATATTCCAAACAGAAATAAAGGAGAAAGTCTGCTTATCTCTGACTCGAAGGGTTTCATGCTGTGTTACCTCAGTTTTTAAATGACAGTAGAAGGTCAAGCCTTCCACACAGCACTAAATTGAGTTTCCACAGTAATGAATTTCATTTATAATCTATCATCCCCTCCCCCATATTGTGAAACTTTCTGTTCATGAGCACATTTAACTTCTCTAAGAAATTTATTATATTCTGTGAGATTCTCAGATAGAGAATATTTTTGTCTCTATAGAATTGTTAGTGTACTTCATTAGTGTTTATTGATTTTACTGTGGATTCTTTGCATTGCAATATCAAGACCCATCGAATAATTGTTTACTGAGCTTGATTAAAGCACAGTCATCCATACAATCATTAGTATGCAGGTATTTTAAAATTTTAACAAATATGCCTTATTTGGCCACCCTGCATTGTGAATTTACTACGAAAATAATTAAAAATAATAAAAATGTGTTTTCATACCATTTGTCATATTTATGTCTGTACCCCGAGATAAACACTGGAATAGATTTGAGGCATACAATTTTCCAGAGTTATATCCATGGAAAGGGCATAAAACACAATAAATATTTATATTTTAAGGAGCATATGAAATGAGAATTGACACAAAAAATGTGCCAAGATTTCAAAACTAGTTTGCATTGTATTAAGATAACATGTTTCCTGCACCCCTGAATAAAATAAGACATAACATCTTTTGAACTATAAATTGAGAAAGTAGACTATATGTGCTGTGGCATAGTTTCCCATTGAAATTTTCTGATGGTGGTAACATTAAAAAATAACAAGAAGTAGAAATTTTAACAGTTTAATGGCTATGAAAAATATTATTTGTTTTCAAACTATTCATGCAATATATGCCTCAGGGAAGAAAAAGCTTACAGTCTATATTTTTATTTAGTCCTGAATTACTTTTTGAAACAACAGTGTGATATTGTTTATTTCCAAAGTTTTCACACATACATACACACACACAAACACACAGGCACAGACACACACACACACACTCTGACACTCCCTGTGATGTGCCAAAATAGTATATGACCCTAAAAAATGCTTCAGAAAAAGACTGTAGAATTTCAACCGGAACAACTAATAAATGTGACATCTACAATGTACTATCTTCCATTTAATTTTAATGATTAAAAATTTACCTCCCACTTCAATGTTGTTGTTCTAATATTTTTTTAGGTGCTGGAATCATAACCTTAAAAATGATGTTGAATTAAATAATCTAACCAGTATGTAACAAACTTTTCCTGATGTCTTTTTATGAATCTTGCTAGGGAGGTTGAAATAATTAAAGAATAAGTTTATTTCATATAATTTCAGCTCTTTTTAGCAACTCAGATGTCTGAAGAATGCAAAACTTCAAGTTACACATCTCCAAAATCAGTAGGGTATCAAAACTAAGGAAAAAGATTATATACACACGCGCAAGATGGATAGGTATATTGCTAGTCTCTGTTAGTCCATCCAAAAAAGCAGTTTGTGCTTTCACTGTTTGTTTGATCATTTTTCTTGTGCCTAAATCTTATAATCTGAACAGCTACTTCTAAAATAACAATATGCAATATATTAATTAGTGTTAATTTCCTACTATTTTTTGAAATTCTCTAACATGTCTATCCTTTTTTCTGTTTTGCATTTTGTAAATTAAAAAAGGAAAAATCTTAAGTAATAATTCTGGAAAACCATAAAATAGAAGAAATCAATTTCAAATCAAAATAATTGAATAATATACACTTATTCAGATAAAAGCTGACATTATGTAGTCTTTACCCTTGTGATATGACTAATATGTGTAAGCCTGAATTTCCTTGCTCTCCTGGAGTGAGAGTAAATGGGGGGAAAATGAATGGAGCATTATTTCTGCTGGTAGGATGGTAGATACGTCTACTGGACCCACATTAGATGAGCTCAGATCCTGGGACCCAGAAATACATACATATAAAACCTAGAGCCTTTAATTACACAGATAGATATATAGCTAAAGTATGTATACATCAAAAGAAAAACCTGTATAAATATTTTAATGCTAAATTTATTCCGATGTCATGAGATTAACACATGTTAATGTTGGCCTTTACCATTACATGAGCTGCTGAAAGTTATGGCCATGAGCTCCAAGGCATTCACTAGTATGGTGAGCTGATGGAGTGTGCATACATTTTTTTGGTGGACTCTGTATGTATATATATGTTTAAATTTCAAACTACTTCAAAATTATCAAATTAAACATATTATTTTTTAAAGTATTTTAGAAAAGTAGAAAATTTATGTGTCAATTCACATGTATTGCTGCACACTGAGGAACAAGAAATGAGAACAGAGGAAAAAATCCATAATTTTGTGATCTTTTGTTTTGTTTTGTTTTTGTAATAAGGTTCTCTGAGGTAATATTTTAAAAAATTTTTCCTAAAGGTTATTTCTTTAGTTGATAGAATAGTAGCTATTGATGATAATTTCGTTACCATCCATATCCTCTGGACTCAAAAATCTGGGGCCAGAACTGTCCCCTGATAAATAAATTAACATGCTATTTTCCTTTCCATAAAACAAGATGACATTTCATCTCCCCTACTGTATGATCAAAGTAACTTCTCACCTTTAAAATTGTCAGCATACGTGTTCCTTATGTCATGATGGAAAAACAAATAGCAATAACTCTGAGATAAGATATTTTTAGATCCAGATTTCAGTGAGGCTTTGCTAAATAAATCAAATCATAAATATAATCAAGCATTTCCAATGACACATTAAGAATAATCTATTTTTAAATTATCATATTAATCCTGACTTACAATCAATAGGATTGATTACATTAATATATATTAAATTCTTCAAATATATATTTGAAGAATTTAATATATATTGTTAGGTTGTATTCCAATAATTGTCTGTTATGTGCTTTGAAAAAGCAAAGAATGAAAGTTAAATAATGAAAACTTATGTACTTAACCTGAGCAAGTAATTACTACGGTATTATAATTAGTAGACTACTTATAGTCTACCAGAGATTTCAATTCATTCTTTCAGAAAAAGGATCTGGATTCTTAAACAATCCTTAAGGATTTCCTTGAAGATAGGTGAGGGAGGCTCATCTCTCATTATTGGAACCCGTTGTTCTGCCACGTAATGATGAAGTTTCTAAACCGTAAGACTAACAATAAAGAGGGGAAAGTGAATACACGTTTACAGTACATATTGATTATATACACTGTAGATAATTGGTACACATCCTGAACACATTTCAATTTTTTTCTCTGAGCTTTACTATTTAAAAAATTGCATACATGTGGGCAAAAGTGAATCAAAATTGTAAAACAAATTAAAACCTGTTTCATGACTTCTTTTTTACTTTAAAAAGGAAAAAGTGAAAAATAACAATAAAAAGAATTTCAAAACAGGATAGTAAGGTAATACCAATAGTTAATAAATTGTGTATTGTTGTCTATGTAGTAATTTTTCAAAGTATAAGATATAGGCATTAAATTTGTTCAAACAACATTATCACAGACCTTACTTTTTAATGAACTAACAGAAACTAGCTGTATAATTATCTTAACTATCTTGTGAATATATATATATATTTTCTTTTCTCTTTTTTTTTACCCTTTCCCTGACTAGTTTTTCTTTACTTTTAAATAGTTTCTTCCCAGTTCCCAATACCTACTGCACATTTTGGATCTTATTTACTCATTCAGCTTCTTGCACTACTGAGACAATGTAATGTTTACACATATGGATGTGGTTTATTTCACTTATGAATATGGTCTCAAGTTGCATCCATTTACCTATAAAAGTCTCAGGTTTATTATTCTTTATGACTGAGTAGTACTCCATTATATAAGAAAAACCACATCCTTTTTATTCATTCTTTGGTGGATGGGCATTTTGGCTTGTTTGCAAGATTTAACGTTTACAAACTGTGCTATTATAAACATAAATGCACACATCACTGTGGTGTATTGTTTTAATTTAAGTCTTGTGGGAAGAAAGTAGACCCATGTCTATAACTATGCCTAAACTAAAGTCAAAATGGGTAAAAACTCAAAATGTTAATATCAAAATATTAAAATAAAAACACTAAGTCTACTGGAAGGTAAAATAATCATCTTGAAGACATAAGTATAGGCAGAGTCTTTATGAATAAAACTCATACCACACAAGAAATACCACAAAGAATCAACAAATGGGATATTATCCTATTAAAAGGCCTTCACACAATAAATCACCAACAGAATAAAAAGACATCCCACAGATAAAGGATTTATATCTAAAATATAGAAAGAACTGAAAAAAATCAGGACCCCCAAATTCAAAGGCCCAATCCACCCATTGTGGAAATCACTGTGAAGGTTCCTTAAAACCTAGGATTACAGATTCCATTCAACCCAGATGTTTTGTGACCTCTTATCAGGCTCAGACTGTAGTGTAAAGCCCTTTGAAGACATCAGAATCCAAGGCCAAATATGATAACATCTGTTTGAGACATGAGATTTTGTACTCCAAGACCCTTCCCTTCTTTTTTTTCTGGCCTGAAATATACCTATTTTTTTTAAACAAGTGGCTCCACCTAGGCAATTATAAAAAGTTATAAATTATGTCAAGATCAGATGTTTCAGAATGGTCCATATTTTCTGTCTTGCGTTCAAGTCTAAGATAGGAAAATACAGGTAGACCATCTTACATAAACTTGAAGTCACTTGGCTTGATAGAAGTCAAACTATGACAATGATGTAAAGATGTTCTTTGAGATACAGAGAAGGGATGTCAAGCCACCATTTACTGACTTTCAATGTGATGACTCATGTAAAGATAATGAGATAATCTTCATTGACTATTGGTCACTTGTGTCTTGACTGCTTGTGACTTAGGTTGCATCTTTATTTTCTACAAGTATGTCCCGATAAATTAAACAGCTTCTAGTTTTTATCTGAATTTACATTAATGATTGGAATGAATAATATGAGGATATATTAAAATACTTTTTATCACAATTTTATGAAGCACTGTTTATCAAATTCTCTTACTTTTCAATGGCAGAAATACTTTTCATTAGTATTTAAGATTTAAAGGTGAAGTATTACTTTTTTCATTTCAGCTACATTAGGACAAATTTGTTATAAATCTTAGGCAGTCTTAAAGGTTTTTCCATTTTAACAGAATTCTTAGTTTAAAAACAGTGTCAGTCATTGCAATCAGAGTAAGGAGGTTCCAAGAGATAAAGCTATATATGATGAATTTTAGGAATCCCAAACACCACTGATAGAATAATAGGATTTGCAAATGTTCTCCTATTTGTGCCTGCCAACCTAGACACATGAGGTTTTCTAGCCTATTTGGCAGTTTTAATACTTTATTTTTCTCTAATTGTATTTCAACTTATTCAGTCTTTTCTGAGGCAAATTCAAGGAAACTCTATGTGATACTTGTCACCAGGTTCTTTGCCAAAATTCTGACTTGCAGAGAATTATGTTTATAAAGGCTTCGTTGTCCCCACTAATGTCTTCTTTTGTGAATTATTATTCATTCTTGTATTTTCAGAAATAGTAAAAGGTTTTTTAATGCACATTTTCCAGTAATACAGTTGAAAGAAAACTTTCAGTCATTGAACAAGGAGACATATTTGAAAATAGGAATTAAATGAGGGTCATCTTTACCCAAAGAAGCAAAAGCTTTCCTCAAATAGGTATTCCTCTCACACAACCTGATTCAATTAATGTGTTAGTATGTGCATCCAGTGGCCATTGGGAAGATAGGGAATTGAGCTGAAAAGCTGTGGCATGTATTTGAAAGAAGTTCTGAAGATACAGTTGCATAGTTGATACTGGAACAGAACAAAAATGTATCCTTTCTAACTCTTTTACATTCACTATCCTCAGTTTTGAGGCTAAAGGTATAGATGTAGGAAATATAAGTGCATTTTAAATGAAATAAAGAATAAGAAGGTTCACAACCAACTCATGCAGGTTACCTAAAAATAACATTACAACTAATATAATAAAATACCTTGGGATCAACTCAAAGGCAGCACTAATTCTTTTGCATTTTGATTGGCCTAGAAATATAAAAGAAAAAATGCATGAAGAAAGAGGAGGTAGCAGAAAAAGTAACATTAGGAGATAAGAGCAATATAAAATGTATTAGATAAACTAGCTCCAGGTGAGAGTTTAAAGTTATTAATAATATAATATGAATGCCTTGAAGTTTTGAAAGTTCATTCATTTTCTAAACTTGTGATTTTAGAAAGTCAAACAACTGTTGCTATTTTAAAATTAATTTTCATTTCTCTTTTAATTTGATTTTTGTTTATTAATGCTGCAAATAGTAGGTATTCAGTGAGTACTTAGTGTTTCATAAATTTCATTTCTGACACAAAAGTCTATGTTTTAAGGGCTAGGCAAACACAATCTTACTTTTGTATGGCAATGTGTTTATCTATTTTTAGGCTTAACATAGTTGTATATGTATATAATTACATATAAAACATGACAACAATAGTTTGTCAAAGTATCTCCTAAAGATTATTAGTTCCATGCATTTGGATTTTACTAAAAATAAAAGTTTTTCAAAAGTTGAAAAAATGCCTAAAGGTTTTTTATATTTTCTGTGATAGTCTTCTGAGTCTTTCATTGGCTCTTTTAAAACATTGTCATGTAAGTAATTCTTAACGTAAATGTCCAGGTAATTGCTTTTTTCTCCCTATTCTTGGTGACTTAAGAAACCACAAGGTAGAAAAATGAAGACCTAATCATGTGCTTGTTACGTATGAGTGAATTTCTGGGACAAGTTTGATTTGCAGAGACAAAGAGCATAGCTGAAAAGCTGTATTTCCCCACAATCACACTGTTACAAGTAAGCTGTTTACCATGGTCCCAGAAGCAGAAGTCTTTTTCACATATTCATAATTTTAAAGACACCCCACTTCCTCTTAACTAAGAATGACCATCTTATTAGTGCTTTGAGTCTGTCTTTCTTGCAAGTAAAGCATAAATGATTCTGAAAGAAGATTGATTATTGGGCCAACAAAAAGCAGAAATAAAAAAAGACAAAAGGAAAACACAGTAAATGGGGAAATTCAAAGACTACAGAGTCAGCATGCCAACATGGTCTTGGAGTAGCCATGTAACAATAGATATTTTGTTCTGTAGGGAAAAAAAACCCAACTCTTTCCTATTTTGAGATTTCTTACACAGCTAAAAGAGCTCCTACCACACCAATAAAAAGAAGTGAGAGTATATATACTTTCTTTTTCTTATTAGCCCAAATCTGTATATCTAATGTTTTAGGGATAGCTTAATGAGTAACATTCAATATGAAAAATGATCATTCAGCTTAAAACTGTACTTCACTCTGTGGTTGGTATTATAATTTCATCTTCTCTTCCTTTGAATACTATATTCTACCTAACATTGTTTTGATGGTAGCAGTAATTATTAATGAACTAAACCCAAATTACAAACTGTGTCCTCTACTAAATACTTATAATATGATGTACAGTGAACTGTACATAAGATATATTCTTATTAATGCTATATTTACCCTCATTGAAAGAAGAGAAACCAAGAATTACAGAGAATAAATAATTTTCTTAGAGTCTTACTTTTGCCTGTAGTGTAGTAGTTGATATCAGAGTTAGTCTCCACTCAATGCAAAAGGAGTTTGAAAAATGCAAAACTAATTTTGAGGGTATCACAGCACTTAAAGGAGTAGGGGGACAAGATACAAAAGGAAATATAAAGGGTTTTTGCTAATCATGGCTGGAATATAAAATCTAGAGAAAAAGTGATACAGTCCATAATTGATCACAAGCTCACTTGGATAGGGACTAAAATACTGGAGTCGAAGTTACTAAGCACACAGTATTTAGGAGACTGTAGCTCAGAAGAAAAATAAAGCTTGCAGCACTGAGTCCAATATTCTATGTGCAATATGTCTTGACTCATTTATATACCCACTAAAGTGCACATTCACAAACTAAATGAAGAGAAACCAAGAAGAAAACAGCTGCTCAAAACAAATCAGGGAACTTGGCAGTCACACAGCAGGAGGAAGTCAAAGAACCAAAGAACAGAGCTGAGGGAGGAATAGCCCCGGGTGGTTCTGGTTAATGCTTTCTCCTTTCAGCACAGATACCAGAAAAGTTCCAGCTGGCAGAGAAACAACTTCAAATGGGTCAACATTAACAGACTTAGGTGCTTTGCCAGTGAGCTTCTACCTGTGAGAAATTAAAATAATAGTTATTACAACAAAATAGAGACAAATTTTTGAAAAGGAATAGAAAGATTAAGCAATAGAACAATCACTCATGTTACCCTGGCTGTGAAAATTGCCAACACAGACATAAAACAGACATCATTAAGCCATGCAGAAGGGTGCTGAGATGATAGAATATAACAAGTTTTAACAAATGACAAGAGTTTAAAAATGGATGGGTTTGTGTTTGTATGTATCATGTGGAAGCTCTACAAAAGAAAGTTTGATAACAGCAATAAAGAATTCAGAGTAATAGAGGTGGGTGTAAAACAGAACTGGCACCACAGAAGAGGGGATTACTGTCTAACGTTCTTCTAAATCCATCTATGGCATTAGAAAGAATCTATCCTGAAGACCAAAACTAAAAAACAAACAAAAAGAATGGGGATTCCAATGGAAGTAGATTCCTAAAAGAGAGAAAAAATACCAGGGAAAGATAAAATGACAAGAAATTCTGAATAATAATTTTCTAAATCTGACACAGTGTAATACTAAAGATGGAAGAAACTATAAAACTTCACCTATGTGGGAAATCTAGTCACTTACTAAACCTGCTGAGAAACATACACTGAGTTTTAAAATAATCTTTAAAAGGAACGTGAAAGAAAGATGTTTACTTACAAAGATCAACTAAAACTAATAGTTAATGTATCTTCTTTATATAATAATCACATTTAAAGAAAAATCAGGGTTGTTTCTGCTTTGTTTTGTTTTTTTGTTTTGTTTTCACTAGGAATGAAACTCAGGACCTTGAACTTGCCAGGCAGGCACTGTGCCACTGAGCTCTATGCCCAGTGAGAAACCAGTTTAGTAGAAAGGGGATAATATTTTTAATATTTACAGAAATACTTTATATATTTACACATATATATTTACACATGCATATGTAATGCTCTTATGTATTATGTATATATACACACATATACATGTACATAAATATATATATATAGAGAGAGAGACAGACAGACAGAAAGAAAGCGAGAAAGTGGAAAGAGAAGTTTTAAGAGGATGAGGAATTAGTAAAAGTAACAAGTTTGATTGCCACTCCTCATAGTACAAATAATTGATTTCAAGAGATCTTAGACCCATGTGTAAAAGACAATACAATGAAACAAAGAATATAACAAGACACAGTCATGGGAAGGATATATACATCTTAAATGTGTATACATATATACATATATATATAATCATGTTAAATGTATACACACACAAACACACAAACACACACACACACACACACATATATATATATATATATATATATATATATATATATATATATATGTGTGTAATAGAGATCCCCCCACCCCAGAACTTACCTTAACTAGATTGGCTCAGGGACAAATTTGCTTAAGGTCACTTTATCCAGTGCTCTACATGCAACAAATATATATATATTTGTTGAAAAGATTTAGGAAATACTAACTATAAAGGGAGGAAATAAAAATATAACTAAAGTAAAAATTAAAAATTTCAGCCAGTTGTGGTGATGACCACCTGTGATCTAAACATTTGGGAGGTTGAGGCAGGAGAATTTCCATGAACTTGAGTCCAGCCTATGCTACATAATGAGTTCAAGTCCAACCTGAACAACATAGCCAGAGCCAGTCTCAAAACCTACCAAAAGGGGCCAGGGATTTTGTATGTCTTATCCAAAATTATCTACACCAATATCTTGAAGGGTTTCCCCTATATTTTGTCCTACTAATTTAGAATTTTAGATGTTACATTTAGGTCTTTTGTCCATTTTGAGTTGATTTTTGCACAGTGACAGTTACAGATCTAATTTCATTTTTTCACAAACATGCGCACACACATTGTTGCCAGCACCTTTTATTGCAGACTGTCTTTTCTGCCTTGTATGCTTTTGCACCATTATCACAAGTAATTGACTCTGTGTATACAGAGATTTCTAAATTCTCTATGTGACCTATATGGCTGATGTGGTCACTACAGATCTGTAGATTGTTAAAATCAGTGCAGTGCCTGCACATTTGTTCTTTCTACTTAAGATTTATTTTGTTTTTTTGGGGTCTTTTGTGGTTCCATACAAATTTTATGATTTTTTTTCTTTTATCTAAAGAACATTTTTGGTACTTTATTGGAGAGTGCATTGAATCTGTAGCATGCTTTGACTTATCGTATTTCAATATAAATTTTGTCTATTTCAGGAAACTTGGATATCATTCCATTTTTAGGTCTTTTTAGCTGTTTTATGAGTATCATTATTGGCCTTCCACTTCCTTGCTGAATTTTATTGCTAGATATTTTTTGCAACTGTTATAATTACTTTGTTGATAATTTTTTAAGCAAATGTGGTGGTGTTGAAAAAAAATTGCTACATCTTTGTATGTTGATTTTGTCATATCTGGTTCTTGCTCAGGGAACCAGTGATGTCACATTGGATGAGGAACACTGCTTCTCTGCTACCCAAACCTCTCTTTGGCATCATAAACTCAGCCCCAATAAAAAATTAGAGGGATAAAATTTAAGAAAGGAAGAGGTTTTATGTGTAAAGAGGTGGAAGAAGGGAGAGGAAAGGAAAAGGTAAATATCTATCCAGGATAAGAAAGAATCAGGTTGACGATGTCCAGAAAGAAGGAGGACCCATGGGTCCTTAGTTCCTGGCTGCTTTTATGAGGGAAGGGGTGGTGGGGTGTGAGTGATCCCCCCACCCCAGAACTTACCTTAACTAGATTGGCTCAGGGACAAATTTGCTTAAGGTCACTTTATCCAGTGCTCTACATGCAGCATTTTGTCTGTTAGCTTACTTGCTCTAGACCTAAATTTTAAGGCTTTCTCTTGGGGTAGATGACTGTTTGGTAAGCAGTCATCTTATTAGTGGTTAGGTTAGAGGTAATAAGGGGACATGTGGGTGTCTATTATATTCTACGATGACCCTGCAGTGAATAATTTAGTGACCATAGAGTAAATGCATATGTGTATATCTATGTATATGTTAACGCATAGATTTGAGTACACACTACCTGAAAGTTACCCAGCTTCCCCTTCTCTTTGCTTCCCCTGTATTTGATTGGCAGTGGAGCAGTTTATCACATGTGTGCTTGGCTTTCTCTCTGTGTCCTGCCCATTAGCACCTTTTCTGATCTCTGTGCACAAATCCCAAGGTCTTTTGGTGCCTTTCTTTACCTCATTTTTCTACCCCTATCCTTAGCATTTACCAGATGAATTTTGGGGGTAAAGTATGTTTTTAACTCCTTCTAGTCAGGTTTAGTTAGAAGACCTAATGAGGCCTCTATTGTATTTTCTTGTGAACAGGTGCCCACATCTACAATCTTATATCTTAAGATCTACTGGATTTCTTTTATCATTTTGAACATTTTTTGAGGAGTGGAACCTTTAGGATTTTCTAGATATAAAGTTGCTTTGTCTGTACCTCCTTTCTAAATTAGATATCTGCCGGAGTCCAGCTGCGGCAGGGCTAGGGTTTCCCAAAGGTGGACAGGGAGTCGGTGAGTGAGAGACAGAAGACACTGCACACCAGTCTCTGAGTGAATCTGAATCCACTTTATTTTTTAGAAGCTGGAATATATATTTGCTAACCTTGGCAGCAACCCCCAGCCCCAAGTAGGAAGCGCCCCAGGCCCAGGGCCAGGCAGAGACAATCCCAAGCAATAGGTATTAATTAACCTCAACCCCAAGCAGGGAGTGCCCCAGGCTCAGGGCAATAGGTATCAATTAACATCTCAATCTTGTTACTTAGTT